>OZ010580.1:117853781-117900154 GCA_963932145.1 Acanthosepion lycidas
TTTTAATCCATTTGTTATTTCTCTTATATATATATATATATATATATATATATATATATATATATATATATATATATATGTTATACCTATCTGAATAATTATCTGAGTATATGTGCCTGCAAGCGTGTATGTCTCTTTGTGTGTGTGCATGGAAGCATGTGCATGTGTAGAAGTTGGCCTAGTCAAGCGTAGGTGTTGTCTATCGATGGAAATAGCAGTTTCTCACGTCGAGGCACACAGCAAACAACGCGCTTTCTAATTATAAGTGATACTAAACGAGTTCCCACACCCACGCACCTGGCACGTTGTAAATCTAAAAAGACACAAAGGCATTATTTCATCATTTGTCTCGCCCAGCGCTAAAATAATAATGGATTTATAATAATATTAATAATGATGTCGACAGCTTTAATAACATTCTTAACTAGCAACCCAACCTGGCATTACTCGGCCCAAATTCCTTTTCATTGTCCCAGATCACGAATCTTTTCTTGTGAGATTCGTAATTTTCGAAATTTTTGCATTTAAAACAGTACGATAGCGTCAGACATTTATTTGATAGTTATTTATTATTATTATTATTAAAAAAAAAAACAAAAAAAAACTGTTGGTCCCTTATTAATCGAATCTTTACTTTTTGTGGATACACGTGAACGTCCAGGATTTTTAAACTGTGTAAATCTATATCTTGATGTTCGAGAGACTGAATAAAGAATATGCATCTTTTGGCAGGGTTCGAACCTGCGTCCCGCTTGCAAGGGAAACCGCCTTACAGGCGGGCGGGCTTTTAGCCATAGAGGGCCATCACAGTGAAGCAAGATTTAATTACATTATTTACATTATTCGGACTTTTGTCCACATCTTTGTCGCCATATTTATCACAACGTTTCGGCCGTTGTACGCTCCGGCCTTCTTCAGGATGGAATGTCGAACTGAACCCTTTATTTTGCTCACTGCGGTAGACTGTTCTAGTTCCACGTGCCATGTTTGATGGATGTCAGTTATCAGATATCTCCTGCTAATTTTCCTCTGAAAATTCTCCACGGGTCCTGTCACTGGATCTAACCAACGCCTTTATCTACTGTGCCATGTGTCCTTGAGGACATCTGTGTATGAATTTCTGGGTATTATAAACCTAATGTCTTCAGCAACCATTTTTACCAGTGCTCATATTGCAATTTTGCTGTTATCATTACATGTTTTTACCATAACTCATATTGCCACTTTGTTGTTATCATTGTTTTTCTCTGGCACTCCTTATTACTGGTTCCCATATTGTATTTATTTCTATGCTTGGTGGGCTCAGGAGATTTTTGTGGCCTAGCATATGTGTAGGTTCAGTTCGAGATTCCAACCACCTAAAGAAGGCCGGAGCGTACAACGGCCGAAACGTTGTGATAAATATGGTGACAAAGATGAGGACAATAGTCCGAATAATGTAAATAGTGTACATCATACGTCATCTCAGAAATATAGACAGATACTGAAGGGCCGAAACGTTGTAATAAATATGGCAACAAAGATGAGGACAATAGTCCGAATAATGTAAATAGTGTACATAATAGCTCATCTCAGAAATATAGACAGATACTGAAGGGCCGAAACGTTGTAATAAATATGGCGACAAAGATGAGGACAATAGTCCGAATAATGTAAATAGTGTACATAATACCTCATCTCAGAAATATAGACAGATACTGAAGGGCCGAAACGTTGTAATAAATATGGCGACAACGATGAGGACAATAGTCCGAATAATGTAAATAGTGTACATAATACCTCATTTCAGAAATATAGACAGATACTGAAGGGCCGAAGCGTTGTAATAAATATGGCGACAAAGATGAGGACAATAGTCCGAATAATGTAAATAGTGTACATAATACCTCATTTCAGAAATATAGACAGATACTGAAGGACTGAAACGTTGTAATAAATATGGCGACAACGATGAGGACAATAGTCCGAATAATGTAAATAGTGTACATAATACATCACCTCAGAAATATAGACAGACTCTGAAAATTTAATTAGTTTAATAGTAGAAATTGACATCTCTTGTTCTGATCCCTCGAAGCCCATATCTGCTAACTTATTTTTTTTTCGTATTTTTAGTATCTGAAAAGCAAACTCCCAGGTTGAAACGAAAGTTCTGTTCAATTCTATCGCGTATATTACAAACTAGCAGTATAACCCGACTTCGACCGGGTGTTTCATTACTAGGAATTTTTACCGCTAAATTGGAGCAGTTTAAGTCAGCCCACCCGAAAATCAATATTGGTAACAACAATTGGGTGCAACTGAAGCACATCCCCAAATGGCGTGGCTTAACAATCTGAATGGCGGGTGGCCCCGAAAAGGGACAGTTTTGCGTTCTCAATCTCCTTTCAGCCTCACGCGCAGCAGCAGTTGAAGAGGCGTTTCTCCTCACTTGTTGAGTCCTTTGATCAGCAGTTTCAAGTATGAAAAGGTAAATTAAATTTTGCCTTTGATTTTGGCTCAAAATGTAAAAAATCATTTTTTTTTTTAATTTTTCGCATTCAAGGTTGTAATTTTTTCCATCCAATTTGGACTCAAAACCGGCACTGAAAAAAAAAAATCTATCAAAAAAAAAAAAAACAAAAAACAAAAAACAAAAAAAAAACAATCATCGAAATCGGGTGAAAACTGTGAAAATGCATAAACAACATCCGATCACACACACACACACACACACACACACACACACACACACAAACACTCACACACAAACACACACATATTTTGAGAATTATAGATATAGATATACTGAAGGTTAACGGATCGACAGACACGCCAAGAAGGCCGGAGAATACAACAGTCGAAATGTTGTCGTAATAGCAACAAAGAAGAGGAAATTAGTACGAATGTAAATAATGTAAATATTTATAGGTTTTGCATTTATTCTATTACTAGCCTAGAAGACGCCCTTCTGGCGGACTTTAAGCTAGCTCCTGCTGAGGGATTTTGAGAATTTGGGAATTATTAGAAAAAATCCGTTCCCTGTTTGATATCTCGCGTGCGAAACTTAATATAAAAATAACCTCAGATTTGAAAATTGTGATTGGTGGTAGCTGGCAGGGGAGGGAGATGTTGAACACAAGGAAAAAAAAGTGGTTCTAGGACTAGGAGTGGGGGCGGTATTAGTATTGGAAGGTTTTGTGAGTTAGGAACAGTGTGGATACACAGCGAGATTGTCAATAAAAGTGAAATGAAAGAGAAAAAGAAAAAAGAGAGAGGAAAGAAAAAGCACAAGGAAAGGACAAAGAATCATTTTTAGACAATGAGGTTCCAGGTTCGGAATTCTATCTATCTATCTATCTATCTATCTATCTATCTATCTATCTATCTATTTTTCTAATTATATATATATATATATATATATATATATATATATATATATATATATATATATATATGCAAGTTACCTCCCTTACATATTCTTCACGTTAATTTTTAAATTGACTGTGACGGAGCACGTTTCATGCGCATTTACAAAAAAATCACGACCATCAATTACATTAGATTTTGTCTTAGCAATTCACCCCCTGAAGATGATCTTGAACGAGATTGAAATTATTTGGGAAAATAAAATAAATAACCAAAACTACGGCGTCTTTCTTAATAGTTTTTTTAACGACACTAAGAAATTGATCCATGAATTTGATAGGATTAGAATTAAATAGACATGATATATCATTGAAGTCAACACTCAGAGGCGACAAGCTGTTTCATGCTAGACGCAATAGTCAGGCGGTCTGGCGATTGCGTCCAACATGAAACAGCCTGTCGCCTCTGAGTGTTGAATTCAACGTTCAATTTACATACGCTCTATCTCTGATATTGAGTACTTTTATCCCATAAATATAGCACACTTAAAACTATTTCTTCATATATATATACATATATATATATATATATATATATATATATATATATATATATATGTGTGTGAGTGTGTGTTAAAAAATTAGATCAGTCGATTTTGCTGCCCTTGTTTCAAATTCTCGTTATCGTTAGGCGTTTTGTATCAATTGATTTCTCAGCGCATTATTCTTCTTTTAAATTATTAATGAATGTTATATTATTTTTAAAGAAAACAAAAAAAACTCACGACGTTGGGCATGATAGGAAAGAAGGCGGAGGATGCGAAGAAGAAAGAGAAAAAGAAGAAGGAGGAGGAGGAGGAGGAAAAAATGATATCGTAAATGTATCGGTGTAATTGAAATGTACTTTTTTTTTATCCAGTCTCATATGAAATTAAGAGGAATTTTTTTAAAATGAATACATCTGTTCATAATCTCGGACCATTGATTCAAAATCTTATTTTTTTTTTTTTTCGATCCGGGAATGTCATTATTGCTAACTTTTCTTATTGGCAGATGTTATCATGGTTGTTGCAGGGTTTGGCATTTAAAAAAAAAATTCCAGTTTATAGTTGGATATATTTTGTTTTTTACTTTTCATTTCCACACACGGTTACCTAATTTGGTAGAGGTCATGTCACTTTGCAGATTGAATGACGCCCAGTGATTTTACCATCTTCTTTTGAAACTACCTTTAGTACATTCTATGTATATTTTGTTCTGGACATCTGTATCTATTAATTCTGCTTTATATATATATATATATATATATATATATATATATATATATATATGTATAAGGCAGGATGTATGTGTGTGTGTGTGTGTAACGAATGCACAGCCGCAATTTTCGACGGATTCTGGTTGTTACGGTATACGAAATTGTTGAGCATTCTCTCTTTTTTTCCGGGTACGTTCCGACTTAGAAAACCCCTTTACGAACGGAACATTGTCGTAAGTCGAGGAGTCCCTTTATTTGTCCATAAAAGATGAACCAAATTGTATTACCTCACTATATAATTTAGGTATTGGACTCATAGTCACTAGATAACAATAACACTTACGAAAGCAACACCTATCTCTATCTATAAAAGGCAGGAAGTGTGTGTGTGTGTGTGTGTGTGTGTGTGTAACAAATGCACGGCCGCAATTTTCGACGGATTTGCACCAAAATTTACATGCACATGCTCCAAGTTAGTGGAAAGGCCAAGACCGACTTTGCATTTCCCAACTCCCATCGAGAGTGGAAATAATCGATTTTTTCATGATTCTACGGCAGTTTTCATGTAGTTTGTGGCCATTTTCTACTGGCCAGAGTGAAAGTCTATAGCTGGCTGCCACGAATAGGCAGGAATATTCTATTGGCCAGCGTGAGAGCCAACAGCTGACTGACACGAATGTTAACTAGCGTGCTAGCATGCAAAAAAATTCGATAGTTGCATTCGTCACAAGTGGGAAAAATTTAAATCTGCATGGCACTTTACTCCAATTGGCTCATTCGCTTGATTAAACTCAACGTTGATTCTGATTCCGCAGAACTGGGTTGGATGTGAAAAAGTATTTGTTGTTAACATTCTTTTTTCATTCGGTTTTTCCAGTTACGAGTCCTTTTTTAAAGCTGATCGTTTTGTGTACGTTTTGTTTAGTTCTTTTTTCGTAACAGATTTAATGTTTAGTATAGAGCTTAGAAAAAATTCGCAGTTTGAGATAGGCAAGAAGTAAGGCATGTAGCACCATCAGCACGGCAAAGGGCACTCCTTTAAAGGCAAGGAAGGGCAAAAATATTTTAAGTCAAGTGATAGCGATTGCTGTATGAATCGTACGATTTTAGAATCAAGCACGGGCAACGCCGAGACATGCTGCTAGTATATATATATATATATATATATATATATATATATATATATAATAAATTTACTAATTTAAAAATATGGTTCAATCGCTACACAGGAATAACCATGTTTCAAAAGCAGAAACTATAAACTTTAAATTTAATTATAAAATTAAATTAAAATCCGTAGTACTGTTTCATTTTCATGCGATTTTTGGATCATCTTATTCTGAAATTTACTGAGTTCGTAAGCAAATACATATTTTATATTAGTTGCTAAGGCTATGGAAAAATTGAGCCATTTTGACAAGGGGTGGTAGGGTATTCATTTTCACTGACAACCTGTGTATCAAAATGTGAGTTACTTTCCAAATGAGCGATGGGAACATATTTTTAAATATTTTTAAATTAGCAAATTTATAATGTTTAGGCTCTGCAGAATTGTATTGAGCACTTTTTTAAAAAATAAAAATAATTAAATCTTACTGTTTTTTCTCTTTATATATATATATATCGTGGCTCTTGGGGCACTATTCCGGGGTTATCTGAATAGTTGGATGAGCATCGCTGCGGAACTGAGTGAGTAGCGTCGCTATATCGAGTCTAGTTTGTGCCCTCCTCGTCACCGAGGCCCGTGGTACAGTTGGTATGACGTTTGTGTTGCGTCGAAACGGTCCGGGTTCGATTAATGAAGGGTAAGTAATGTTTTTCAAGGAGTAATCCGGAGTAAATTTTTCCATCTCCATCCGAATAGGTTGGAATAAAAGCGGTTTAACTGGAAGTATACCAAGGAGAGCTCAACTTATAATGGTAAGGAGCAATATATTGATAATATTAGTGGTAAATATACATATATATGCAAAATCCACAGCTGCATATACACACATGTATATTTTTTGAATAAAAAATTCCGAGAGGATAGAATCCAGGTAGAACTCAATGTCCAGGACAGAGTAAGGATATAATAAAAAGGCTTAAACACTAATATTCCATGGTCATAATTTATTCCATTGGAATCGTAAATACGATCCAATTCATCAGACCTACAAATTCAAAAAGAAAACGGAAAAGAACAACTCCGGAAGTAAAAATAGAATTTAGAGAGAGTGAATATGAGAGTGTGGGACGAATGTTAGTTCTAAAGAGAGGGGTAACATTCGAAAGAATTTGGGAGATTAAAACTTAACAGCGAGGGTTTTTAAAAAAAAACTAGGTGTGAGTGGAAGGGGGAAAATGAATGTTGTCGGATGTCAAATACATTAAAGATACATTTCGTGGTGACATACACATACCATGGACGATCTGATGTTAAAGATCAGAATAAGAAGGAGGGAGAGGTAAGGAAAGAAGTGGTGGGGGAGAAAGATGGGGCTGGTGAAATTAAAATTGAAAGGGACGACATTATCGTAAATGATTTGTTTCCCATTTATTTTCCCATTACCAGTAACAAGCCTGTCCAAAAATGCCACTTGACGTTGTCGTGTAGGCAACGACTCCTAACAGTCGACCGCTTTGTTGGCGTTCTCTGGTAGTGTGGGACCCGTTTTCTATTAGGTTGGTGCAAAAATAATGGCGTAATAATGTCGTTTTTTGAGATATTTTTTAACGTCAAAAAACGACAGTGTTACGTCATTATTTTTGCACCAACCTAATAGACATTTTTTTTTCCTTCACTGAAATGCTAAGCTACCAATTACTCGTCGTATAGTGTTCTGCTGATGCACTCATATACGGTTGTATTAGGTTGGTGCAAAAATAATGACGTAATAATGTCGTTTTTTGACGTTAAAAATATTTTAAAAAAACGACATTATTACGTCATTATTTTTGCACCAACCTAATAACTGTTGAAATCTTTTGAATGCGATGAAAGCTTTACCATTACGACGAGTTCCCTAGATATAATGGTAACTACATAAAATAATTTATATTCCAAAAACCTTTATTTTATTAAGTTGCTTTGCAGTATGCTTTTATCTATTTTAGTCTGTGGACAATGATGAGGGTTGGAAAATAAGTTGTTTTAGTTTACCTATGTATTAGGTTGGTGCAAAAATAATGGCGTAATAATGTCGTTTTTTGAGATATTTTTTAACGTCAAAAAACGACAGTGTTACGTCATTATTTTTGCACCAACCTAATAGACATTTTTTTTTCCTTCACTGAAATGCTAAGCTACCAATTACTCGTCGTATAGTGTTCTGCTGATGCACTCATATACGGTTGTATTAGGTTGGTGCAAAAATAATGACGTAATAATGTCGTTTTTTGACGTTAAAAATATTTTAAAAAAACGACATTATTACGTCATTATTTTTGCACCAACCTAATAACTGTTGAAATCTTTTGAATGCGATGAAAGCTTTACCATTACGACGAGTTCCCTAGATATAATGGTAACTACATAAAATAATTTATATTCCAAAAACCTTTATTTTATTAAGTTGCTTTGCAGTATGCTTTTATCTATTTTAGTCTGTGGACAATGATGAGGGTTGGAAAATAAGTTGTTTTAGTTTACCTATGTATTAGGTTGGTGCAAAAATAATGGCGTAATAATGTCGTTTTTTGAGATATTTTTTAACGTCAAAAAACGACAGTGTTACGTCATTATTTTTGCACCAACCTAATAGACATTTTTTTTTCCTTCACTGAAATGCTAAGCTACCAATTACTCGTCGTATAGTGTTCTGCTGATGCACTCATATACGGTTGTATTAGGTTGGTGCAAAAATAATGACGTAATAATGTCGTTTTTTGACGTTAAAAATATTTTAAAAAAACGACATTATTACGTCATTATTTTTGCACCAACCTAATACTTTTAAACGAAGATACGCCTCTTTAAGCAGTTTGAAGCTGAAAAAAAGCCCGGAAAAACTACTGAGTCAATAAAAATCTGAGATGATAAAGTCGTGATAATACGCAAATGTCTAAGTAGAGTTTGTACTATCTTATTAATATGAGTGTACGACACGTTGGCAAGTTTTTGTAGTTGAACATTAGCTTGTTTTTGTATGCTAAAATTTGGGCTAAAATATCTGTTAAAACAAAGATGGAGTTTGGGATTTGGAAGGGAAGATGACACAACGGAACTTTCAGAAGCAGTGTTCAAGCCACCCAAAAACGTTTGCAACCCCTGAAACATTACCAATCCTTTTCAGTTCAGAAGTGTTGCACGTCCGTCTGACGGCTAAGTACAGTAGTCAAATCGTCGTGTCTTTTGGCTAATATTAAATTTCTGACTGAGATCGGTAACGTAGTCGAAGGACTTGCTCTAACAATAGCTTCAAAAAATTAAACACGAAAAAAGAAAAAAAAAAAAAACTCCTGTAAGACAGATAAGGCGAGCCTTTTTGCCTCCATCTTTTCCGCTAACTAAACATTACATAACAAAAACCATCCCCTCCCCAAATTCCCGCGTCTCACTAACCACAAGCTCTGTAGTATTACTATCACAATATTAGAGGTCTCTAGACTTATCAAAGGCCTTAACCCTAAGAAATCCACTGGTCCAGACAAAATTCCAATGGTTGTCTTTAAGAACATCAACCCGGAATTATCCCCATTCCTATCAAAATTATTCAACCGCTGCTTGTGAAATAAATCCTTCCCAAACCTGTGGAAAGTATCAAGCGTATGCCCGGTTTTCAAAAACGCGTTCATGCGATCTTCCACTCCCTCCCAGTACAAACCCATCAGTCTACTCAGTATCATACGCAAACTTTTTGAGGCCATAATCGATATGTAGGTTGTCAAGCACCTAGAAAAAAGCAAACTCTTCAGCGACGAGCAGTATGGGTTTCGATCGGCCCAATCCACTGCCGATGTCCTAACTACATCACTCACAGAATCAGTGAGACTCTTGAGGACAAAGAAACCTCGAGGACCATAACTCTAGATATCTCAAAGGCCTTCGACAAGGTGTGGTACAAAAGCTTACTATAAAAAATCTCCAGTTACGGAATCAACGGAAGGGTCTTCTCAATCATAAAATCCTTCGTAACAGGTAGATCCCTGAAGGTAGTTATCAATGGTCAGTCCTCTGGAGCACAAGAGGTCAATGCAGACGTCCCCAGGGGTAACTCCTCGAATCAGCCCTTTTTGATCTACATAAATGATCTACCTAAGAATATAAGATCATTTGTAAACATCTATGCCGATGATTTGACTATACACAGACGCACCGCGAAAACTCTCGATGGTCAGAGGTTGACGACTAATTTCTCTCAGTGTCTCGATTCTCTAACTGGGTCAACCTCCTCCACAAACAGCAGTAGATAGATTCGCGTATTGTTCGGTTCACACTACTCCACAAATAGCAATATATAGGTTCGCCTATCGTCTTGTTCACACTGCTGCCCTCTATTTTGAACAGGAGGAGAGGTATATCCCTTGATTCCTGTTTTGGATTAGGTTTCCGGTTCTAATCCCCTTTCACTCGAAGCCGGCCCTTGTGTCTAAGTGACATTATCGTTTTGCTTGGGGGTGAATTGATAAAAAAAACAACAAAACAACCACAACAAAAACTATGTATGACCCATTGAAAAATGAAATCGTAAGGCGTGGAAAATCAAGCGTCCGAATCATACGAGGTTTTATTGTTACATCTGGTACGGTGACTGACAGAATAAAGACACAGACTAAGAAAAATGGTATCGGTAGCCTAGTGGAACTGTTGTAGAAAGGAAGCCTCCGTGGAACAGCAAGAATAATGCGAAAAGAGATTCACCCTTAGACTCGGAGGGAAATTGCGTGTTAACTAAGCTGTGACCTGCTAACCAAGCTTTAGTCACCAGGAATTAAGATCCTATCTGGAGAAAATAATAATAATAAAGAGAATTTCGATTGATCAGTTGATTCAATTTCTAGGACTTATCAAATCTTTGTAGGTTATTGTTGTGGACCCGGAAGAGGTCCGAAAGAAAACTCGAACTCAGCAATTCGGTGAGAACGTATTATCAACCAAAAAGAACGAATACAGAAGTGTTGCACGTCCGTCTGACGGCTAAGTACAGTAGTCAAATCGTCAGCAATATTTAACGATCCCCCCCACGAGGAATGAATGTGGCAAAAGTCCGAATTTAATGCGGGTTTCTCCGAACCCGTAAGCTCGCCCAAAAATTATACCCTTTGAGCCTGCCTAGACGGGTTCAGGGCCTGTCTACCTCCCCGGACGAAACTTTGCTTTTCGGCAAAGCTTCGTCCGGGTTCCTCTCTGCTAAAGCAGAGAGTTCGACAGAAGTCAACTCGTCCACAATATTTAACGATCCCCCCACGAGGATTGAATGTGGCACAAGGCCGAGTTTAATGTGGGTTTCTCCGAGCCTGTAGGCCCGGCCAAAAAATATAACCTTTACACCCGCCTAGACGGGTTCAGGGCCTGTCTACCTCCCCGGACGAAACTTTACTCTTCGGCTAAGCGTCGTCCGGGTTCCTCTCTGCCAAAGCAGAGAGTTCGACAGAAGTCAACCGTAGTCAACTCGTCCACAGTATTTAACGATCCCCCCACGAGGATTGAGTGTGGCACAAGGCCGAATTTAATGTGGGTTTCTCCGAGCCCGTAGGCTCGGCCAAAAAATATACCCTTTAAACCCGCCTAGACGGGTTCAGGGCCTGTCTACCTCCCCGGACGAATCTTTACCCTTCGGCAAAGCTTCGTCCTGGTTCCTCTCTACCAAAGCAGAGAGTTCTACAGAAGACAACCGTAATCAACCGTAGTCAACTGTCTACAGTCCTTTCGCGAGGCATAATATAGTCATAAGACGAGTCTATTTTGTCCATGAAGGTAGGTCCCCATAACAGTTATTTAAAGCTAGAAAATATTTTTAGATTGTAAGATTTGATTTTTGACTTAATGACACACGTTTTACTAATTAACCCATATAATGAGGAGAAGAGATGGATTCTTACCTTTCTCAAGGGTAGTTGCACGTAAGTGAATATAAGAAATCCAACTGATACTGAAATTCGACTCTCCTGTTAACAATTCCGTGCCATTATCATTTAAAGCAGCAAGATATCCACGCCTACAACATCTGATATTCCCAAGTTTGCAAGCTATTTAAAGCCAGAAAATAGTTTTAGATTGCAAGAATTTTTTTTTTTTTTGATAATAACGACTTAGTAATACAAGTTTAATTAGTAAAAGTAAACCATAGGTGGCGAGAGGAGTGGTGAATTCATACCTTTCCCAAGGGTATATCTGCTGACATAATATAATGAACGCAACGGTAATTAAACTCGCCTCTATTATCAATTCGGAACTATTATCCATTACACCACCCGCACATCCAAGCTTACAGCATCTGGTATTCCCAAGCGGTCACCATTTTTAGGTACTCGGCATTGCTTAACTTCGGTGATCATACATGAAACCGAAAACCCAAACGCTTTCATTAAGTTCCAGCCTTGTTAAGCTCTTGGTCTTTGTATACCATAAGTATTATACTATAAGTATTATTAAAAGTAAACATTCCTGTATATATATATATATATATATATATATATATATATATATATATATATATATATATATAGTAATAAATCGTTGGTATATAATCCAAGTGAATACTATTAATACATTAGTAACTGTATGATATATATATATATATATATATATATATATATATATATATATATATATATATATATGTATGTATGTATGTATGTATTTATAAATAAAAAGAAAGAACAGTAAGATATATAATCCGGTGTTCTTATTGATATATTTATTTTTACAAAACAGTGCTCAATATAAATTTACAGAGCATAAATATTATAAATTATCTGGTTTAAAATGCTTTTTTTGCTACACACAAAATTATAAATAAAGTTTTTAACTTTTTTAATTTGAAACATGGCTATTACTGTGTAGCGAAAAAACCTATTTTAAACCAGTTAATTTATAATATATATATATGCGCTCGTGCGCGCGTGTGTGTGTATTTAGGCAGCAAATTCTCTTTAAGGCATATCTGACTGAATAAATTGCAAACATTATATCTGCTTATTTTCATCATATTTTCCGTATATTACAATTAAATAAGGCCGGATTTTATTAATTTTTTTTTAATGAAATTGCTTCGAGGATCTGTAGTTTTAATTTGTTATTTTCTTGGTGTAGGATAGTTGTGCTATCAATCAGTATTTTTCTATACTATTAATGTAGACAGGAATGTTGGTGTAAATATCCCGCAATGGACGAACCGTCATATATATATATATATATATATATATATATATATATATCAATTAAAAGGTGCAATTATAATTTATAAATTCATGAATCATTCATACAAAAGACAAATATAGAGGTTAATGATTTAAATGGCGAGAATACATCTTCGCAAACAATATAAATAAGATACAACAACCCCGAACCTGTATATGAATGATATGATCCCCGTTTATAAATTCCCGTTGCATAAGGTCTTTTTAATTTTTTACAAGCTTTCGTTTGTTCCTACAGACATCATCAGGTATGGAAGTAGATCTTGTTCTTGTTTTTACTACTCGGTAATACGAGGACAACGAAAATAGAGATGTAATCCGAAAAAATGCTATGAGAAATGTGTTATTGTTTTGGAACGTGCGGTCGCAACGCTGAGTTTGAATTTAAATTTTATGGTTGTGCGTTTTTGTACAAATATAGCAATAAGAGAATTCTTTTTTACTGGTAGATTTTCCGTCAATATGGCATGAACTATATTACCGAGTAGCCGGCCGACTAAGAAAGCTCTTTGAAAACGGTAAAGAAAATAAGCAAATACAAGGTCATAGAGATGGAAATCAAAATCTGAAGACTACAGCACTAAGTCTTGTCTTGGGGACTCAGGGAATGATATCAAAAGCAGTGGACAAATATGTGGAACATATTCCTAAAATACCTGAATTTCAAAATATCATACTTTTATTTTTCATATTTTCAGTCAAAAGATTGAGTAAACTTATGTCGAGTTCTTTGACAATAAAATATCCATAGAAACTCCCTTATTGCGTCGTTAAATATTTGAGCTTGACAATTTTAACAAAATATTGCAATAGATATCATAAATATGAATGCTGATCGTTATTTTAAGTGGGTACAAAGGGAACGATTTGAAATTGAGAAGTTTTTCCATTTCACTGAAACAGACGTTAAACAATTTTATCTTCAATTCTTTCATACGTACAACTTGTTTTTCTAAGCAATCAAAAAGAATACTTCATTATTTATGAGATATTGATAGGTAATATTAAAAACATCTCTCATCCCTTCGTTCTTTCTTTCTTTCTTTCTTTCTTTCTTTCTTTCTTTCTACCCTTCGTTCTTTCTTTCTTTCTTTCTTTCTTTCTTTCTTTCTACCCTTCGTTCTTTCTTTCTTTATTTCATATATTCTTTTTACCCTTCTTTCTTTCTTTCTTTCTTTCTTTCTTTCTTTCTTTCTACCCTTCGTTCTTTCTTTCTTTCTTTCTTTCTTTCTACCCTTCGTTCTTTCTTTCTTTATTTCATATATTCTTTTTACCCTTCTTTCTTTCTTTCTTTCTTTCTTTCTTTCTTTCTTTCTTTCTTTCTACCCTTCGTTCTTTCTTTCTTTTTTTCATATATTCTTTCTACCCTTCTTTCTTTCTTTCTTTCTTTCTTTCTACCCTTCGTTCTTTCTTTCTGTCTTTCTTTCTTTCTTTCTTTCTTTCATTCTTTCTTTCTACCCTTCGTTCTTTCTTTCTTTATTTCATATATTCTTTCTACCCTTCGTTCTTTCTTTCTTTCTTTCTTTCTTTCTACCCTTCGTTCTTTCTTTCTTTCTTTCTTTCTTTCTACCCTTCTTTCTTTCTTTCTTTCTTTCTTTCTTTCTACCCTTCGTTCTTTCTTTCTTTCTTTCATATATTCTTTCTACCTTTCTTTCTTTCTTTCTTTCTTTCTTTCTTTCTTTCTACCCTTCGTTCTTTCTTTCTGTCTTTCTTTCTTTCTTTCTTTCTTTCATTCTTTCTTTCTACCCTTCGTTCTTTCTTTCTTTATTTCATATATTCTTTCTACCCTTCTTTCTTTCTTTCTTTCTTTCTTTCTTTCTTTCTTTCTTTCTTTCTTTCTTATGTCGTTCGTTTTTCTATGGAATCATTCCATTATATATGAGGTATTAGAAGGAGACCTTCAACTTATTTCTTTCTTTCTTTCTTTCTTTTGATCTTTCTTTCTTTCATTTTCATATCGTTTGTTTTTCTATGCGAATCAGAACGGAATAGTCCATTATATATGAGGTATTAGAAGGAGACCTTCAACTTCTTTCTTTCTTTTTTCTTTCTTTCTTTCTTTCTTTCTTTCTTTCTTTCTTTCTTATGTCGTTTATATTTCTATGCGAATCAAAACGGAATAGTCCATTATTTATGAGGTATTAGAAGGAGACCTTCAACTTCTTTCTTTCTTTCATCCCTTTGTTCTTTCTTTCTTTCATTCTTATGTCGTTTGTTTTTCTATGCGAATCAAAACGGAATAGTCAGTTATTTATGAGGTATTAGAAGGAGACCTTCATCAATTCTTTCTTTCTTTCTAGCCAAATCCCCGTATGACGAGTATATCTCTTGTTAATAATCAATATATATATATATAATACGCCACATATATATTTACATTTGTGTGTGTGTGTAACAATTGAGGGGCAGTGTGCAAAATAACGATGACCCCCACCTGGTGCAGTACTAACTTTGTCCCATTGATGCGTACTGATATCGCTATCGTAAAGGGTTCTTTTATATAATACGCCACATACATCCTCAAGAATGCTTTGTTCATTTTTAAATATTCATTTTAAACTTTAAAAATTATAATTACAAAAAGGAATGTCGAGGAACAATTCTGCTAATAATTCATTTGTCATCGAAATAGTTTTATTATTATTATTATTATTATTATTATTATTATTATTATTATTATTATTATTATTATTATTATTATTATTATTCACGCTGCATTCTTCATTTTAATATTTATGACTGCAATTAAAAGCTTATACAATTAAATAATTAAATAATTTTAATGCAGTTTTTATGTTACGATTCGGAGCATATCTTGGGGAATTTGGTAATAACTTGAGAAAAAAAAAATAAAAAGAATATTTGATGATACGTTGCTCTTACTAGACCGAGTAAATAAGCAGACACTTAAATTCCAGATTGAATCTACGGACTGTCAACGATTACTCAGACCTTACAAAGTTTATACAAAACATATTTTGCTTTGGGAACTTTTGCAGAAAACATAATTTTTGTTGCAGATATATAACATTTATGAGGATAAAATAGGGATAACTTTCCTTAGGTGTTTATAAATTGTCCACTGTTTTAATTATTAACGTTAACAACGAACTATTTTAAATTACAAAAGTATACTTGGATTAAACGAAAATTACTTACCATACAATACATATTACTTATAATGCATTCTTTCTTGCCGTCAATTTTGACGACGCGGTTAGACTAGTTTTACAATAATTCAGAAAAGGACGTTATTTTATTTATGGTAACTGTTTTTTGGCGATTCTTTACTCGGTTTCTATCATTCAATATTGTGCTACTGAAAATGTCGCTTTTATAGCAGTTGCACTCGCTTTTCGACCTTTTCTGTGGTCGGTGTAGGCCAAACATTTTAAGCCCAAACCCCTGGAGGCCTTCCCCCCACAAGCAGTACCTCTATTTCGGGAGGGAGCTAGGTTTGTTGTCCGTCGCCGGAGGCGGGCATTTTGGATGGGGGCTTAGGGAATTTTTCTATAGTATTGTTGGTAAACCCACTTTAAACCTCGACCCTCTATCGCATTTTTTAGCGACGTGGGCGCGCTGGCAAATAAAATCGCTTCTCGGCCTTTTGGCGAAGATTCGATCACAGCTACGCCTAGCTTGGACCGGCTCGGTTCTGGACCAGCTAGGACAAGCCAAGTCCAGCTATGAATAGCTTAGACCAGCTCTGACCAGCTTGGACAGACTATGACCAGCTAAGGCCAACTTGGATCAGCGGCCCGAGTGAAAACACTCGGGTCCCCACGTTGAAAACCGACCTTGTGTCACAACCTGACTCAGTGATGGGTCAAGTTAATACACGGCCTTTTGGCTGGGATCAAAGTGTAGTATCTACCCTCGGACGGATAAACTACATTTCATCTCCCAGTTGGGTGTCTGTTTGCGGACAGAGCGCAACTGAAAATATTATGATGAGTTTCGCCGTCTCTGGAAACAGCTGTCCGCGGCAATACCTCCGTCAGTTCCTCAAAGAGGTTGGGTCAGTAGTAATATCGATGTCAGCGCAAACGTCTGTTGTGGGAGACTGGGCTATTTTGGGACCTGACCTGGGGGAGAGCACGTTCCCGCTGTCCACATTAAACTGACCCGGAAGGAAATATGCATACAGCACAAACCCAAAGAGATAATAATAATAATAATAATAATAATAATAATAATAATAATAATAATAATAATAATAATAAATTGTACTCACAAGTACATCACACACATTAAGAAGTACTTTATCTAAAATATGTGTGATCTTAGGGATTTTCGGGAAGGGTTACAAAAATGGATCAATAGAAGATGTCATGAAGCCATTTTCTGAGCTTAGGTCTCTAATAAAAATAATAAACAGAAAACAGAAAACAGAAGGATCTTGAAGTGGAAATCTCAGAAGTGTGGCGCACGAGGACTTCAATAATTCCAGTTGTAGTTGGAGCACTCGGATTAATTGGAAAAAATTCTAGTAGAATCTTTGAAGGGATTCCTGGTATCCCATTATTTAAATTATTTATGAGGTAGTGGCAGGCAACGTTAAAATCTCCTTTCTTTCTTTCTTTCTTTCTTTCTTTCTTTCTTTCTCCCGCGTCTCTGATATGTCTTTTCCGTCTTTCCACGCGATCGAAACAGAATAGTGTATTATCTATGAAGTAGTCATTGACAACGTTAAAATCTCTTTTCTTTCTTTCTTTCTTTCTTTCTTTCTTTCTTTCTTTCTTTCTTTCTCCCGCGTCTCTGATATGTCTTTTCCGTCTTTCCACGCGATCGAAACAGAATAGTGTATTATCTATGAAGTAGTCATTGACAACGTTAAAATCTCTTTTCTTTCTTTCTTTCTTTCTCCCGCGTCTCTGATATGTCTTTTCCGTCTTTCCACGCGATCGAAACAGAATAGTGTATTATCTATGAAGTAGTCATTGACAACGTTAAAATCTCTTTTCTTTCTTTCTTTCTTTCTTTCTTTCTTTCTTTCTCTCGCGTCTCTGATATGTCTTTTCCGTCTTTCCACGCGATCGAAATGGAATAGTCCATTATTTATGAGGTAGTTAAAATCTTCTTTCATTCTTTCTCCCACTGAAGCCAAGTAGCGTCTCACATATGTCTTTTTCCGTCTTTCCACTTTATCGAAACAGAACAGTCTATGATTTACGAAATATGGTAAATGTCCAACACTTCTAACTTCCCTTCTTTCTTGTGTTCGTTCTTTCTTTCTTTTACTCACCGAAACCCAATAGCGTCTCTGATGTGTCTTTTCCATCTTTCCACATTAATGCAATATTGACTCCCAAAAAAAGAAAAACAGTTTAACAATCTTTTCTTTGTATCTAACAAGCTTTTTCTTGTTACTTAATATTTTGCGTAGCTTTTAAAAAGCACCTTTCGTTATTTCAGTTGCTGGGACAATTATTAATATATGTTTAATTGTTATTCTTAAAAATAATGAGCAAAAAAATAATTATTCTTATAATCTGAAATATTTTTCGATTTCAAAATAACCAGGAAAGGGTGATAAGACATAAAAAAGAGATATCAATCAATTGCCCTCATTTCGAGCGATTAAAGTTGTTATTATAGACACGGCGTTACGGCCAAATACCTACTGGCCATCGTCAGGTGTCTATATTTTTTGGTAGATAAGTGTTCATTATACTGTAAATCCCTGGGTTACGACAGTTCCGATTTGTGGTTTCGGTGTTAATCACCGTTAACTTTTGTTTCGAATTATGCTTTTCGTCTCGTACATACAACGCAGCGGAACAATACGTCGTCATAGGGCGCTAAATTGAGGGTGGCGGAGTGGGCCAGTTCGTGGTTGTTATGCTATATGCAATTGTTGAGCATTCGCTCTTTTTTTCCGGGTACGTTCCGACTTAGAAAACGGCTTTACAAACGGAACATTGTCGTAAGTCGAGGAGTCCCTTTATTTGTCCATAAAAGATAAACCAAATTGTATTACCTCACTATATAATTTAGGTATTGGACTCATAATCACTAGATAACAATAACACTTACTAAAGCAACACCTATATCTATCTATAAAATGCAGGATGTGTGTCTGTGTGTGTGTGTGTGTGTGTGTGTGTGTGTAACGAATGCACGGCCGCAATTTTCGACGGATTTGCACCAAAAATTTACATGCACATGCTCCAAGTCAGCGGGAAGGCCAAGACTGACGTTACATTTCCCAACTCCCATCGATAGTGGAAATAATCGATTTTTTCATGATTCTACGGCAGTTTTTATGTAGTTTGCGGCCATTTTTTACTGGACAGAGTGAGAGCCAATAGCTGGCTGCCACGAATAGGCAGGAATATTCTATTGGCCAGCGTGAGAGCCAACAGCTGACTGACACGAATGTTAACTAGCATGCTAGCATGCAAAAAAAAATCGATAGCTGCATTCATCACAAGTGGGAAAAAATTAAATCTGCATGGCACTTTACTCCAATTGGCTCATTCGCTTGCTTAAACTCAACGTTGATTCTGAATCCGCAGAACTGCTTTGGGTGTGAAAAAGTATTTGTTGTTAACATTCTTTTTTCATTCGGTTTTTCCAGTTAGGAGTCCTTTTTTTTGTGTTCATTTTGTTTAGTTCTTTTTTCGTAACAGATTTAATGTTTAGTATAGAGGTTCGAAAAAGTTCACAGTGTGAGATAGGCAAGAAGTAAGGCATATAGCAACATCAGCGCGGCAAAGGGCACTCCTTTAAAGGCAAGGAAGGGCAAAAATATTTTAAATCAAGTGATAGCGATTGCTGCATGAGTCGTACGATTTTTTAATCAAGCACGGTTAACGCCGGGTCATGCTGCTAGTATTCACTACGCCACCGTCCTGAAGATATTGACAGATATGATGTATCGGATATCGATTACAATAATGACTAGTGTATACTTAGTTGAAGCATACTATACTATCAATCGTTCGAATAAATCGAATAGATCAATGTTGATTTTTTATATATATATATATATATATATATATATATATATATATATATAGATAGATAGATAGATAGATAGATAGATAGATAATATTAGTGGTAAATATACATATATATGCAAAATCCACAAGTGCATATACACACATGTATACTTTTTGAATAAAAAATTCCGAGAGGATAGAATCCAGGTAGAATTCAATGTCCAGGACAGAGTAAGGATATCATAAAAAGGCTTAAACACTAATATTCCATGGTTATTATTTATTCCATTGGAATCGTAAATATGATTCCAATGGAATAAATTATGACCATAGAATATTAGTGTTTAAGCCTTTTTATTATATATATATATATATATATATGAATCGATTGCTATGTCTGCTACGTCACGCACGAGACGAGACGCATTCTAGGCTTATTTACGAGTCAGTACTGATGTCTCTTTTTACTTTCATCTCAGCCAATGGCAAGCATACCATTTACATTTGTATATTTCATGCCAATTTTTAATGCGGTGTGATTTTTATTATTATTAGGCACATCGATGAGCAGCCATCGAAGGTGAAAGTAATAAAATATTATTCTTTCTTTTTAATATGTATGCAGTGTGGACACAGAGTTCAACACCGAATGGCGACCGTCCATTTCATGCTTGAACGCAATATTCACGAGAAAGAAAATGTCCTGTAAATGGCGTTCAATCATGAAACAGACTGTCGCCGTCCGCTGTTGAACTCAGGGTCCACATTGCTCATATTTACGTAAGCTCTGTCCCGTATATTGACCATTTTTAACTTATAAAGATAACATGCCTTAAAATTACATTTTATGATCAACTTAAATACACACACACGCGCACACACATACTCTCTTTCTCACGCACACACACACACACACACACACATATATATATATATGATAAAAAGGCTTAAACACTAATATTCCATGGATATAATTTATTACATTGGAATCGTAATTACGGTCCAATTCATGAAACCTACAAATTCAAAAAGATTTCTTTTTGAATTTTTAGGTCTGATGAATTGGATCGTTTATTACCATTCCAATGTAATAAATTATAACCATGGAATATTAGTGTTTAAGCCTTTTTATGATATTCTTACTCTGTCCTGGACATTGAGGTCTACCTGGATTCTATCCTCTTGGAAATTTGTATATATATGTGTGTGTGTTTGTATGTATATATATATATATATATATATATATATATATATATATATATATATATGTGTGTGTGTGTGTGTGTGTGTGTGTGTGTGTGTGTGTATTAACCACTAATATTATCAATATATATATATATATATATATATATATAAATATATATATATATATATGATTGAATAAAGTACAGACATTATGTCAGCTAATTTTTAATAAAATCCGTTCATACTCAGGAATAACCTTCCGTGTATTGATATTAAAAGATGAGAGAAATGTGTTATAGCTGTTTAATTATTTTTATTTTCATTTCCCAATTACTTCCGACCTTCTTTTAAAATAATCTTCAGGGGTGCAAGTAGTACAAAACTATATGTTATTCATTAGTACAAGTATTTATACAAAGTTGTACCGTAATTTTTCATTATGCTTTTAAATGTAAAAAAACGGTTGATAATGTGCTCAGTGTTCATTAGAACGTGAAAAAATTATCCTTTATGGATTTTTTTCATGATATAATATCATGGTCATGTGCGCATTAAAGCGTGAAAAAAATGTTCCTTTACAGGCATTTCAGAATATTACTGCATTATTCATAGCTGATTCTGTTCAATGCCGGGTTTAATTTCTTAATTTCTTCTTTGAAGAAGTTTGGAAGTATTTGGGATATGAAAATAAAAGAAATTTAAACAGCGATGCCATATTTCTCTCATCCTTTGGCTTCAATACACGGAAGATTATTCGTGAGTATGAACGGATTTTGTTAAAAATTAGCAAACATAATGTTTGTAATTTATTCAATCGGACATGCCTAAAAGAGAATTTGCTGCTTAAATGCATAAATGTTTAAATATATATATATATATATATATATATATATATATATATATATGTGCGTGCATCCGTGCGTGTGTTTATTATACAGGGTCTGCAAAAGTAGGTATACAGTAAGTATTATACGCACATTCACTCAGTTATGTGCCATGCGTGATACATGGGTTGGCGATCATGTATCTTTCGATACATGACTGACGAGGCAGATTTTTACCGCAGTAGGTTGCCATATTTTTGCGTTAAACCAGTTGCCATTCATGGCTATGGAACCCAGTCGGTTCTAATATAGATATATTTGTGTACCTACACTTATATTACTCTGTATATAGAAAACAAAAAAAAAAAAATTGGAAACAAAGATTTTGTGACGCGTTTCATCCGTTAGTCTTTCATCGGACAGGGTTTTGTTGAAGTTGCCACGTTTACACATGCGCACGAAACGAGAGATGCTGGTAGTTTCAAAATTTTTGAAAGAATATTTTTTTAAATAATATTTTTGGAAGAATATTTTTTGTAATCTAGGTAAAATTCGTATGCATTCTTTTTTCTTTTTTTTCGGCGTTTCAGACCGATGAAATAGTAACTATATATATATATATATATATATATATATATATATATATATATATATATAGTTAAATTCCCAGATGAATTCTGTGGACAAGACAGATTGGTATCAAATGACAAGTGGAAAAAATCGAAATTTTTTTGTTGTTATAGCTACATTAAAAATCCAAATTTAAAAAGATAGACGCTTGTGTCTAAGGCTTTATTTATTTTATTTTTTTTTAGTTAATGTAAATTACCTTTATAGTAAGGAATTATTATTGGGTTGGTGCAAAAATAATATCGTCTTTTGGCGTTAAAAAATACGCCAAAAAACGATATTATTTTTGCACCAACCTAATATTTTTTTTTTTTTTTTTGCATTTAAAAAACATAATGAAAAAGTTACGGCAATGGATAACAACGAAAAACTTTGTATAAATACTTATATTAACGAATAACATATAGTTTTGTACTACTTGCACCCCTGAAGATTATTTTAGAAAAAGATCAAAAGTACTTGGGAAATGAAAATAAAAGAAATTTAAACAGTTATAGCACACTTCAACATCAATACACGAAATGTTATTCGTGAGTATGAACGGATTCTGTTAAAAATTAGCAGACGTAAGGTCTGTATTTTATTCAATCATATACATATATATATATATATATATATATATATATATATATATATATATATATAACGGGAATTATGATTTTAGCTGTGTCTTTAAAACCCAGTAATTTTAAAAGTTACTCCAAAATTCGCTTGAGGATGAAATGGAATTAATGTCTTTAATTTAATTACAAAATTAAATTCGGACCTTCCATTTTTGAAACATGGTTAGAACTGTGTAGCGGAAAAAACATATTTTAAATCAATTAATTTATAATATTAATGCTGTGTAAATTTACATTGAGCACTATTTTGTAAAAATAAAACATCTATAAGAACACCGGATTATATATCTTACTGTTCTTCCTTTTTATTTATATATACAGACATACATATATATATATATATATATATATATATATATATATATATATATATATTTGATATAATGGAATATGCATACACTTGAGTTACCGCTCACTGGAATATGATCGGCTGGTGTCCGTCATAAATACAGACGGACTTGTAAGTACGACAGAGTCTAAGTCTATGACGACGCCCATTGGACTACGCCATTGGCTATTCTATTGGTCTACACCTATTACCTGCGACTACGACGAGTACCAGTCGATTACTGCTACGTGTACTACTTGGTTACAGTAGCCGAAACCACGGATATCGACGAAAGATATATATATATATATATATATATATATATATATATATATATATATATATATATATATGTGTGTGTGTGTGAAAAGAACGATAGATGAAAGGTAAGGTAACTTTACGCCAGAGAGAAGTGGGAAGCTACGATACAAAATTATGCTTATTACCAAGCAGAACATGGTTGGTTGGTTTTTACGACATGTCATTTTTTTTTTCTTCATGGAAAACCAATGAGAATCGAGCTCACTATTCGACAGGATTAGCATCTCTAAGTATGACACCGCGTCAATTCACCCAATATAATCGAATACTTCGCGGAAGAAAACAGGTGTAGACAGGTGTCTCAATTTAATGTAAATATGTACCTCTCTCGCTGTCCGTCACCCCTCTGTCTCTCTTTCTCTCTCTCTCTCTCTCTATATATATATATATATGTGTGTGTGTGTTTGTGTGTGTATTATGAAATGGACAAAGTCCGACAATTATTTTAAGACATTTTTATGTTTAACATTCTTTTTATAGATGGTATTTATCAATCCACCCACAGGGATTGAATGTGGTACAAGGCCTTTTTAATGTGGGTATCTCCGAGACCGTAGGCCCAGCCAAAAATAAATAACCATCGTCCCCACCGAGGCGGGGCAATTCCGGCAACCTCCCCCAACGAAACCCTACCCTTCGGCGGAGCTTCGTCAGAGTTCCTCCCTGCAAGCAGAGAGTTCGACAGACAGCCGACCCGGCAGCTCACAAAGCACAGATACTACACTTTGATCCTAGCCACCGGGCCGAGCGGGTATGATTTTTATTGATGGTATTTATCAATCCACCCACGAGGATTGAATGTGGCACAAGGCCTTTTTAATGTGGGTATCTCCGAGCCCGTAGGCCCAGCCAAAAATAAATAACCATCCAAACCCACCGAGGGGGGCCAGTTCCGTCAACCTCTCCAACGAAACTCTACCCTTCGGCGGAGCTTCGTCAGGGTTCCTCCCTGCAAGCAGGGAGTTCGACAGACACCCGATCTGGCAGCTCACAAAGCACAGATACTAGACTTTGATCCTAGCCACCGGGCCGAGCGGGTATGATTTTTATTGATACAAATATTTAAGTAAATGCTCTGTTTTTAATAAACAGTATTAAACAAGATTTACCGGCCTGAATGTCCGAGAATTCGGAGGACGAATATTACTCTTAATATATATATATATATATATATATATATATATATATATATATATATATATATATATATATATTAACGAGAAAAGAGAAGCCACAAAATAATGTTAATTTCATTACTTTGTGTAGAACTGCACATATCCGCAAAACTCTCTCCATCTAAACGAGTCGTCCCCAAAATGCATAAGATACTCCCCCCTACAGCGCCCTTTTTGCTTATAAACCCCGGAGATGACTTGGTAATTAGGCACTTAAAATTAATCACAAGATGATACAACACATAATAATAATACCACCTTTCCAGAAAAACGCGATTTCCAAAAATCTCGACATTCAATCCATTTCTCACCGGTGTAATGTAGCTTTCGTTTACCTTTTCTATAAATATTTACATCGTAATTATTCTAATAAACTTTCCACTTTTTTGTTAAGTGTTAATTTTATTCCCCATCCAACACAGAGAAATTCTATATGTGGGAACGAGTTAGAACTACATAGAGACCCGGGGTATTATGGTGACTGTAGTAAGAAATGAGAATTTGTTGTTTTGGTTTAAGGAATAATATGCGACGTTTGGGTCAGTAATTGTGGCTAGATAAGACAGATTGAAGACCAGTCTTCAATTATCGCCCTCCTTTTGACCTTGTGCCACATTTCTTATATTATTCAAAATAAATATTGCTTTCCTCTTTGGTATCACGACTTTACGAATTTAAGCTCAGTACTAGATTGGCAACTAGATCTCATCATTTTACAGTTGAAATCTCTAGTTGCAACCGTAAGTTCTACGCTGTTTCTTCTATCGCACTTCTTGTTTGTAGAAATCTCTTCCGATTTCTCGCTTTCCAATCATGTCGTCTGAGCATAATAGCATTTTTTTTATGTCAAAACGAGACTGATCACAAATTTGACATAAAACAAAGGAGAAAATAATTCACGACGTAAATGTCTAGAGAGTGCCTTAATCACAAGGTCATCTACAGTAAATTTGCGCCCGGGATCTTAAGACATTTCATCTTTCCTGGCAGATCTAATATCACAGTGTGGAATACCCACTTAAAACGTTATGGAAAGAAAAAGAATTTGGGTAGCTAAAAAAAATTCTAAAATTCCCAGCACCCTTCTGTAGTGCGCATACGCAGTTATACCAACAGAACAAACATATAGACCGATAAAGTCCTGAATGACGAAACACGTTACAAATAAACTTTTTCACTTTGATGGTGGACTCTCACCCGCGTATTCGACGTATGAGGGTCAAGCAGCTCAGTTTCTAGGAACTGACAGACCAGACACCAACACATATGATTTGATTATAGGGGTGAAGGCTTTGTGCTTTTCTCTATTTTGAATACAGAAACATGGCGCACAAGGCCCCCAAGCGACCCTCCACTGATTTTCAAATTCAGAGTTGTCCTTCTCCTAGACCTGTTGCCATCCAAAGCTATAGAACCCAGTTGTCCTGCTATAGAGAATAAGAGGATTAATACCTTTCCAAAGGGTATTAACACGTAAGTGAATGTAATGGATTCGACTGGAATTCGAACTCATCTCTCCAATTCTTCAATACTAGCCGCTATCCACTATCCACTATTCCACCGTGCCTTATATATATATATATATATATATATATATATATATATATATATATATATATATATATATATATATATATATATATATATATATATATATATATATATATATATATATAATGTTCACATTAAATGAAGTCGATGTCATAGAATTCACATCACCATACGGTTATCTAGCGATCATGTGTTCAAACCCTGAATAAACCAGTGAAGTAAAATACTACTGTTCATCTCAATTCAACATGAAGCGGAATCATAGGAACAAAAATAATGCTGATATATATATATATATATATATATATATATATATATATTGAATAGATTGCTAGATCTGCTACACGAAATGTTGATTCACAGTGTAATGCCAGACAACGATTTTTTCTTCACCAAACTCTTATCTTGTATATTTAGAATTCTACCATTCCATGTACATTGGATACTCTGCTGCCATATTTGGTTCGGTTCTCCTGTGTATATTTTGAGATTCTCGACAATAGAAGGATCTGTAATGCTATTAATCCTGACATGGCATCTCGGCGTCACTCACTTCGATGTGGTTTTCCAGAGTCTTTTCTAATGAGCTCTCGATTGCATGAATATTAGCGTAATATTAAATAGCCAACTAGGACTTAGCGTTAGAATTAGCATGATGTAACTGTAGCTTATATTCCAATATTCTTCACGCCTGTGGAACTCTCTTCTGAGTTCTTACTTTCCTGCCACCTGAAAACATTTAAATGCAGAATCAATCGCCATCTTCTGTTTTTGCGAAATCTCTCATTTTATTGTCTTTCTCTTTCGTAACATTTTCTTTTCTTTCATACTCTTAGTCGCATTATCGCCTTACTTGGAGTCAACTGATCTCAATATGTTATTATCTATCTGTCTATGTATCTATGTATGTATGTATCTATCTATTTCAGGCTGTTCGTAACAATATATCGATCTTAGTATGTTCATATCTATCTATCTATCTATCTATCTATCTATCTATCTATCTATCTATCTATCTATGTTGGACTGTTCATAATAATCTATCTGTCCTGAACTGTTTGTATCTATCTATCTATCTATCTATCTATCTATCTATCTATCTATCTATCTATCTATCTATTAATTTTAGTATGTTCTTAATAAGCTATCTTAGTATGTTCATCTCTCTCTCTCTCTCTCTCTCTCTCTATATATATATATATATATATATATATATATATATATATATATATATCAGCATGTATCTACCTATTTCAGTCTGTTCTGTATCTTAGTATGTTCATATCTATCTATCTATCTATCTATCTATCTATCTATCTATCTATCTATCTATGTCTATTTATCTATGTATTTCAGCCTTTTCTGATCTATCTATCTTTGTTCGCATCTCTGTCTGTCTGTCTGTCTGTCTGTCTCTCTCTCTCTCTCTCTCTCTATCTATCTATCTATCTATCTATCTATCGCGATCTGGTCTTATCTTTCTCTCTATGTGTGTAGCTATCTATTTCAATTTGTTCTTATCTATCTATATTATCTACCTAGCTAGCTATCTGGAAATCCCTATCTATCTATCTATCTATCTATCTATCTATCTATCTATCTATCTATCTATCTATCTATCTATCTATCTGTATCTATCTATCTATCTCAGTGTTTTCATTACAAAATGTACAGCTTTAATACTCAACCGTAAGCTTTTATCAAATCAAGTTATAATTATTATCAGGAAGAGACAGTTGTAATTTCTAGGACACATAATGAGGAAACGAGGCTTGGAAAATCTGATACTCACAGGACGGATTGAAGGCAAGAGGGACATAGGTAAACAACGCTTAACATATTTAATGAGCTTGAGCAAATGAATGACGTGACAGGGTCTTAGGAGAGATAACAGAAAAACAAAATTTATTAAAGTTAAAAAGTCAAGAAGTGGTGGAGAGCCATGATCGCCCACGTCGTGAGGGGACATGGCACACAGAAGAAGTTTTTATCTCGGTGCTTTTTGATACGCACAAATAGAAATGTTATTTGATAAGTAACTGTATATATCATTGTGACTGTGTCTGCGCGCCCTCGCACGGAAGATATGGCGGGAAAAAGACACTTGGCGATGTTCTTGTGACCTTTCGAGAAGGCTGGATGTGTGATAGTGAAACAAAGGTCAACCGGTTCGTTTTGTGAACTGTCTTCTTGGCGTTCGAATATCAACCGTGATATTGACAGCGGACGACTCCGTAGACTTTGCGGGGGTAGGAGCAATGAACAAAGTAAACACACACACACACACACACACACACACGCACACGCACGCACACACAAATCGAAGTATCACGTGACACTACAAGTCATCAACTAATTGATCAATAACTTGATCGATAGGTTTCGTTGAACAAGCGTGGGTTGGATATGGGGGAGGGTAATACTAACAAACAAGAAGAAGAAGAAGAAGAAGAAGAAGAAGAAGAAGAAGAAGAAGAAGAAGAAGAAGAAGAAGAAGAAGAAGAAGAAGGGAATGGATTAATTAGGACAAACGATTAAAAAAGCGAACGTTTTAGATTTGAAGGCCTTTTTTTTCTTTCATTGATAGTTGGCAGGTTTTAAATTTCAGAAGTGAAACAAATGAGACTGTCTTTTTTTGCGGGTGGGGAAGGATTGATTTTACGTTGGAGTTTGAGTGCCTTTTATTGCTAATTTTCATCTATTATAAAAGTGTGTGCGCAATTAGTCACAATGTTTGAAAAAAAACAAGTGGATAAGAATATATGTATCTTCATCTATTTAGCTACATATGTTCACGATCTATCTATCTATCTATCTATCTATCTATCTATCTATCTATCTCATTCTGTTTTAGATCTATCTATCTATCTATCTATCTATCTATCTATCTATCTATCTATCTCATTCTGTTTTAGATCTATCTATCTATCTATCTATCTATCTATCTATCTATCTCATTTTGTTTTAGATCTATCTATCTATCTATCTATCTATCTCATTCTGTTTTAGATCTATCTATCTATCTATCTATCTATCTCATGCTTTTCATGATCTATATATCTATCTATCACATTCTGTTCAAGATCTATCTATCTACCTATCAATATATATATATATATATATATATATATATATATATATATATATATATATATAATTCTGTTCATTTTCTATCTATCTGTTAAGATTATGGATACCAAAAATGAAACATGGTAGGTTTTCTAATTCTTTCAGGAATGTTTCAAATAGATAGACAGATACATAGATAGACAGACAGACAGATAGATAGATAGATAGATATTATAGATAGATAGATAGATATTATAGATAGATAGATAGATAGATAGATAGATAGATAGATAGATAGATAGATAGATAGATAGATAAAAAGTGAACAGAGTGAGATCGATAGATAGATAGATAGATAGATAGATAAAGAACAGACTGAAATAGATAGCTACACACATAGAGCGATAGATAAGACTAGATTGCGATAGATAGATAGATAGAAATAGAGAGAGAGAGAGAGAGGGAGGGAGAGAGAGGGAGAGAGAGGGAGAATGTGCGAACAAACTTACTTAGATAGATATGAAGAAAATAAGATAATGAAATGATTGAAATAGATAGATAGATAGATAGATAGATAGATAGATAGATATGAACAGGCCAAAATGCACAGCCTTAATATATATATATATAAGTCCGGGGAGACGACACATTCTTGTTTTACGCACCTTTCAGTTTTTGTGTATTTATTGAATTAATTTTCTATCTGTATCCTGACATTTTGCTTCCACCGTATGTTCTAGATTTTTTTAATATCATTTCCTTATTTAGCCTATTTACATTCTTCAGACTGCTGCCATATTCACTACTTTTTGACCGTTGTACGCTCCGGCCTTCTTCAGGTGATTGAAACTTCGAACTGAACCCTTTTATTTCGTCCACCGTAGTAGATCGTTCTAGTTCCACGTGTCATGCCACTTTCGGATGTCTCACCATCATTTATCTCCCTTTAACTCAACTATCCAAGTTTTTTTTTTTTTTTGTTCACCTCTGTTGTAGTCAGATATTGAAGTCACAACGGAAGAGGCATAGCACATGGAACTAGAACAGTCTACCCCCGCCGCTGGACGAAATAAACGATTCGCTTCGAAATTCCGATCACCCGAACGAGGCCGGAGCGTACAACGGCCGAAACGTCGTGAATATGGCAACGAAGATGAGGACAACATTCCGAACAAAGAAAATGGTTTAAATAATTACAATACCTCATCTCAGAAATTGTTACGACCTTGTTAGGGCCAGAAATAAAGACACAAAGAGAGGAATTGAATATATTAACAGAAAACAGTAATACAAACATATACAAACGAGAGTGTTACAGCAAGAATGTTCGGTCCAATCGTCAGAGCTGACTGCTGGAAAATTCCCTCTCCAAAAGGCAGTACCTGCTCCTATTTATAGCTGGAAGCGTCCATGCGTGCGTGGGTAAATTACCATAACAAAAATATAGACAGATCCTGAAGAAAGCCGGAGCGAACAACGGCCGAAACGTCATGAATATAGCAAAAAGATGAGAACCATAGTTCGAACAATGTAAATAGTGTAAATAGTTACATCTCATCGCATCTCAGATATATTGGCAGATATCCTTTCCCCAATAGATCAAATCTACCCCGTAGTTCAAACAGATTTTCATTCAAGTTTCGGAATTCAATGCGACCTGTGAATTTGCATGGCATCGTTAAATTAATATTTCGCTCGTCGTCTTGAAGACCTAGACCATGCCAAAACGAATCTATGTAACTGATGTCTGCACTCACCAACAACCGGAAACCCCGCCAAAAAAAAAAAAAAAAAAAAAAAAAAAAATCAAAAGCAAACATTAACGCCCAGAATAGCAACAGCAAAAACAAAAAACAACCAAAGACGCCATAGAGGAAAAGACATTAAGGAAATCGACTAAATCTGATATTTTTTCTACTTTAGCGACTTTCAAGAAAGGCAGTGAAAACCCACTTGGCATCTGCCCACATTGGCCAGCATATATATATATATATATATATATATATATATATATATATATATATATATATATTCACTCATCTTCTTGATGAAATTATAATTTCTTTTTTATTTACCGTGGAATTGGTAAATAAACCGTAAAAAATTGTAATATCACCTGTTGTTTGTTTATTTCCTTCTTTTTACAGATAATTTCTTCAAGTTATATCGTGTGTAACAGCAAAATTGACCAAGTGGTGTAACAGCAAAATTGTCCAATTGTTAGAGTGAGCTTTGAACCGTTGTATCTTAGAAATGATTAAAGCTATCTTACTGGAATTCTCCGACGTTTGAAGTTGAAATGATGATCCCTCTTACTGTTGTGACCTCCTGATCCAAATTTCCCTGCTAATGATCCCCCTTTTAAAAACTTATTCATCGTTTTCTTGGTGGTTCTTGAACGGACTTAGAAGATGGAAGCCAGAGTATGAATGTTGGCATCATTACTGAAGGTCTGAATGATCTTTTTCCTCTCACCATTGCCCAGTTAGAAGGACATAGTGGGGCTGACAGAAAACGATGTTAACCTGTTCTTTTTCTAGCTGAATAGCTCAAAGGGTTTTTCAGTGATTCTTGTGACAAGATGGCTAACCGTATTATGGGAAAACCTGGAAAAAAGAAACTCAATTAGTTTAGTGTTTTTTTTTTTTTTAGATATTAAACATTTTGTGGGATGGACAATTATCCCAATGCTGTTACAGAATTCGGACAATTTTGCTGTTACACCCAGTATTTCATTTTTGTACCACGAATACGTTGTTTAAATATTTACAGGAAAGATACGCTGTAATTGAAATTGAAAGTCTGTAGAATTTATTAAAAATCCCTGGAAAATTATATATACCGATTCTTAGCAAATTTTATAATTTGATAGAAAATTTAAAAATGTATCCGCTTCTTCAAGTTATTTCAAGTTTTGTAACACTACGCATAAATATTTTGTTACATATTTATACGTCTATCATTTTTCCTTGGTGTGAATATTGCCTTCACATCTGGCCTGGTTCTCTTGCTATATATTTAGAAGTTCTTGATAAAATCCAAAGAATCTGCAATGTTATTGGTGCTGATCTGACATCTCGGCTTCTCACCGCCGTAACGTAACACCGATGTGCCTTTTCTATAAATATTTTCATGGTAATTGTTCTGATGAACTTTCTTCTAGATTTTTTATCCACCGCCTCGCAGACAAATTATGCATCTGGGAACTAGTTAGAACTACATAGAGACTCTGAGGTATTAGGGTGTCTGTCGTAAGAATGGTTAGTAAGAATCTGCTGATTTGGTGTAAGGAATTCTGTAGTGTTTTGAGTCATTAATCGTGGCCAGCTAAGTTTAAGAGAAGACAGATTGAAGACCAGCCTTCCCTTAACCCTCATTTTGGCATTGTGCCACATTTTTGTATTATTCAAAATAAATATTACTTTCTGATAGAGTTATGGATTTAAGCTCAGTACTAGATTGGCGGAAAGGACGCATCATTTTGCTGTTGACATGGCTAGATTTAACCTTAAATTCTATGCTATCAGTTTCTTCTATCGCACTTCTCGCTTGTGGAACTCTCTTCCGGCTTTTTGCTTCCTAGTACACTTTAATACAAAAAAATTTTTTTGTAAATCGTTATCTGTTTCTTAGTACTTATTCTTTTATTGTCCTTTCTCTTTAATAGTAGTTTTTTTTTTCTCATATTCTCTAACACTCCATAATTCTTTATATCCTAGTGGCTTTATTGCCTTGCTTGGGGTAAAATGTTAAAAAAAAATAAATAAATAAGACACTGCTTAAATATTTTCAGGATTTATATCAAACGTTTATTTTTATAGTAAATTTCAAAATGTCGCCGATTCTTCAAGCTATATTTTAGTTTTGTGCCACTAAGAAGTTGATTAAATATTTGCGAAAAGCTCATCTCAGAAATATAGACAGACCCTGAAGAAGGTAAGATTGTACAACGGCTGAACTGTCAAGAATATTAAAACAGAACTGAGGGCAGCTGTCCAAACAATGTAAATAGTTACAATACCTCATCTCGGAAATATAGACAAAGCCTGAAGAAGGCCGGAGCGTACAGAAGACGAAACGTCGTGAATATGTCAACAAAGACGAGGACAACAGTCCAATCAATGTAAATAGTTTAAACAATTACAATATCTCATCTCGGAAATATAGACAGATCCTGAAGAAGGCCGGAGCGTAAAGCAGCCGAAATGTCAATATTTCAACAAAGATGAAGACAACAGTTCAAACAATGTAAATTGTGTAAATCGTTTCAATAACTCATCTCGGGAAATATAGACTGATATTAGAGGAATTATATATATGTATTATATAGAGCTCGCATAGTTTTCTATTTATTTACACCAGATCAGACGAGAATTGGGTATTGCTGCCATATCTGGTCTGTAGATGCCTCGCAGGACTAAAGAGTCACATTGACGCTACTCATATTTGTGGATCAATCAAGTGATGGTATCTTTCTATATTTCTGAGATGAGGCATTCTGTACATCATTTACATTTATCTGAGGATAGTGTAAAGGATTCGGAAAAAAACCATTTACATTATTCGGACTATTGACCTCATTTCTGCCGCCATATTTATTACATTTCGGCCGTTGTACTCTCCGGCCTTCTTCAGGTGGTTGGAATGTCGAACTGAACCCTTTATTTCGCTCACTGGGATAGACTGTTCTAGTTCCACGTGCCATGTTTGATGGATGTCAGTTATCTGTTATCTCCTGCTAATTTTCCCTCTGAAAGTTCTCCACTGCCTTAACCGGGTATTGAACTCACACTCTTTGGGTCTGTCACTGGATCTAACCAACGTCTTTATCGATTGTGACATGTGTCCTTGAGGAACTAGAACAGTCTATCCCAGTGAGTGAAATAAAGGGTTCAGTTCGACATTCCAACCACCTGAAGAAGGCCGGAGCGTACAACGGCCGAAACGTCGTAATAAATATGGCGACAAAGATGAGGACAATAGTCCGAATAATGTAAGTAATGTATCAAGTGATGGTGTTGCTCGAAATTGAGTCTTATAGTCTTAGAGATTCTTGTTAAAATCCCAACATGAATCAGCAATATTGTCGGTCCTAACCTGGCATCTCGGCTTCAGTCATTGCCGTAAAGTTGCTTCCCTGTGCCTTTTCTGAAAATACTTTCATAGTAAATATTCCGATGCTCTTTTTGATGGAACGTATACTTTATGAACTTGAGCGCAATACTAGATAAGCAAGAAGTTCTCATCAATTCATAGTTGACTTGGCTAGACCTCTATCTATAAAAGGGAGGATGTGTGTGTGTGTGTGTGTGCGTGTGTGTGTGTGTGTGTGTGTGTGTGTGTAACGAATGCACGGCCGCAATTTTCGACGGATTTGCACCAAAATTTACATACACATGCTCCAAGTTAGCGGAAAAGGCCAAGACCGACTTTGCATTTCCCAACTCCCATAGATAGTGGAAATAATCGATTTTTTTTATGATTCTACGGCAGTTTTCATGTAGTTTGCGGCCGTTTTCTACTGGTCAGACTGACAGCCTATAGCTGGCTGCCACGAATAAGCAGGAAGATTCTATTGGCCAGCGTGAGAGCCAACAGTTGACTGACACGAATGTTAACTAGCATGCAAAATAAAATCGATAGCTGAATTCGTCACAAGTGGGAAAATTTTTAATCTGCATGGCACTTTACTCCAATTGGCTCATTCGCTTGCTTAAACCCAACGTTGATTCTGATTCCGCAGAACTGGGTTGGGTGTGAAAAGGTATTTGTTTTGTGTTCATTTTGTTTAGTTCGTAACAGATTTAATGTTTAGTATAGAGCTTCGAAAAAATTCGCAGTGTGAGATAGGCAAGAAGTAAGGCATGTAGCAACATCAGCACGGCAAAGAGCACTCCTTTAAAGGCAAGGAAGGGCAAAAATATTTTAAGTCAAGTGATAGCGACTGCTGTATGAGTCGTACGATTTTTGAATCAAGCGCGGGCAACGCCGGGTCATGCTGCTAGTGTAACCATAAATTCTATGCTAACAATTTCTTTTGTCGCCTGTGGTATTCTTTTCTGCCTTCTTTCTTCCTGTCGCATACGATTTTCAAAAATTAAAATGCAACGTCAGTCGCCATCTTGTCTTTTTGAAACCTGTTCTTTTATTGTTCTTTTTTCCTCCCTAACGTTTTCTCATTCTCTTTCAATCTCAGTAATCTTTGCGTTTTAGTGGAATTATCGCCTTGATTGGGGTCTAATGATTAAAAAAAATATTTCTTCAACCAAATGCATATGGACTAAAATGAAGATATCAAGAAAATAAATGATCTTCATAAATTTAAGCGCAAGCTCATTTACCATCTTCTGTCTTCCTGAAACCTGTTCTTTTAATGTCCCTTTTTTAATTCCCAGATATCCTTTGCGTTTTACTAGAACTGTGGCCTTGCAGTGGTGAGGGGGGGGAAACAAGTAGAATAAATGAAGAAAGAAATACCAATAAATTATCCGTGGGATATTTAGTCAACTACACTAGGGTGAAGAACATTTTCGCGAGATATCTCGTGAGCTCATACATAAGTAATAAAGTTATCCACGAAATACCTCGTCGGCAACTTTACTAAAACATTATTCGAGATATATCTCGTCAGCCACTTCAGAGAAATTAAGTTACAATCGAGATATCTCGTCAATCCGACTAGAATGCAAGAATTTTTTGGTAACATGTCGCGTCAGCAAATCCATAATAAGTATATGTTCCGCGAGATATCAGTAAATTTAGAACAAAAATTACCAGCAAGATATCTTGTCAGCCCATCCATAACGAATAAATTATCAGGTACATAGCTCGTCAGCCCCTTAACGTCGAGGTATCTCGTCAGCCAATTTAGAACAAGTGAATTACCAGTGATACATCTCGTCAGCCCATCTATAACAAATTAATTAGCGGCGAGATATCCCGTCAGGCAATTTAGTACAAATGATTATCCGTTGGACAACAACACTTGGACGGATATACGTACGCGAGATATCTCCTCAGCTCCTCCACAACAAATAAATTATTCGTGAGATATCCCCATCAGCCCATCCATAACAAATAAATTATCCACGCGATATCTCGTCAGCCCATCCATAAATAACTAATCTGCGAGATGTCTCGTCAGCACATTTATGAATAAATTATCCGCAAGATATTTCGTCAGCCCATCCATAGCAAATATTTTTCACGCGAGATATCTCGTCAGATCCTCCATAACAAATAAATTTTTCGTGAGATATCCACGTCAGCTCATCCATAACAAATAAATTATCCACGAGTTATCTCGTCATCCAATCCGTAACAAATAACTTATGAGCTAGATATCTCGTCAGGCCATTCATAACAAATAAATTATCCACGAGATATCTCGTCAGCACATATATAAATTATCCGTGCGAAATATCTCATCAGCCCAAACATAAATAACTTATCCGCGAGATATCTCGTCAGCATATCCATAAATAAATCATCCGCGAGATATCTCGTCAAACCAGCCATAAATAAATAATCCGAGAGATATCTCGTCAGCATATTCATAAATAAAACAGTCGCGAGATATCTCTTCAAACCAGCCATAACAAATAACTTATCCGCGAGATATCTCGTCAGCATAACCATAAAGAAATCATCCACGAGATATCTCGTCAAACCAGCCACAACAAATAACTTATCCGCGAGATATCTCGTCAGTATAACCATAAATAATTCATTCGCGAGATATCTCGTCAAACCACCACAACAAATAACTTATCCGCGAGATATTTCGTCAGTCCATCCATAACAAAAAAAATATCCAACCCGCCTGCCTGTTTCAAAGGGTTAAGAAAATCGGATTTTAAGTTACGTGATAATATATATATATATATATATATATATATATATATATATATATATATATATTATTTTATAGATTGGCCACGTTTCGAAAGAAGTTCATATGAAAACATCGCGGTTTAGTAGTGGAAAGCCATTTTTCCTCAATGAGAGTAAAAGAATTAATGCCATCTAAATGCTGGTTATCTGTTCTGGCTTTCGAAGCGCCGACGTAACCAAAATTAGAGATTCGATTGATTAAAACTATGCGCTCAGCACTAAAGCAGAAACAACGGCGTTTATTTTAGTTTGTTTTTTTTTCTTTGATTTTTTTTCTTTTTCGCGCCACCGATGTGGGCGTCCCAAATAACGCAAGAGTGGAATGCCAACCAAGAAATATAAAATTAAAAATAAATGAAAGAAGCGACCTACTGTGGTGATCACTTACATGTGCCACACCTCCGCTTTCTTTAATGTCATTGGTTCATAAATATATGATACTTATTATATGACAATTTTGCCATCGCACGTAATTTGAATTTTTCACTAAAATCACGGATTGGTCCATTTCCTGGCCAATCGCGTATTTTAGTATCTTTCTATATTTTTGGCGCCAAGCTCACTGGAGCCTATGAGTAACTATATAAACCTTCTCGCTGTTAGCCAACAGCCAGTAGCAGTTCAATTCTTGGAGAATACGGCACGGCGCATATTCTTGTGACATTTTAATTCTTAATTATTATTCATTCGAGTAATCATACTAATTCCTATTGATATCACTCATGAACATTACATCTTTCTACGCTGGTAACACAATGCGGAATTATTCTTCATTTTGCTAAGACCTCAACTGAACTTTGTAGTTAAATAACATTCAACATTGTACTCAACATTAATTAGCTAAACTTACCCTTCTTATTACGGAAAAAGGGAAGCAACTTTCTTTATACTATTGTTGATTTTTGTATATCATTGTTAATACAATATTTTATTAATGTTTACTGAGTTTGATTATTTTTCTCGTGTTTGTTGTACATGATTCATCTGGGGTGTTGTTTTACAAGAACACAGTTTTCCTTCTTGATTATATTCACGGTGACCCTAGCCAACAATTCTTACAGCCCCACTACACTATTATTACGAAAATACTATGATAACTCCGAGAAAAAAAAAAGAGTACAAAAATTATTTAAAAAAAAAAGATTATTATTTACAATTCTTTTTTTAGTTTCTTTTCAGATGATGAGTCCAATTTTCTGAGTTCTCCTCATTCTATGTATGATGTACTGTCCCGTCTTGGAAAAATATAGTTAGACGGGAGAGTTCATAAATACATCAAGTAGGGCGTTACATTTCAATCACTCTCTAGATTGAAGGCTCTCGAAACCTGGTCGCCGGGTCTACCAATTGAAATGGCGGCAAGAGTCTTAGAATAGTAAGAAGAAATTAGGTAAGTAATTACACGAGTGAGAACTAAGAATTAGGTTTAGGAAGACATAAAATGCTGATTGACGTTGTATTTAAATGTTTGAAGACACACACACTCATATATATATATATATATATATATATATATATATTGACGTCAACATCCAGAGGCGACATTCTGTTCCATACTAAACGCAATGGTCATGGCCTGTCAGTTTCGTTGAACATGAAACAGATGGAGGTTGACTTCAATGTCCAGTTATACATATATATATATATATATATATATATGTGTGTGTGTGTGTGTGCTTGTTTGTGTGTGTGTGTGTATATATATGTGTACATAGATATATACATATATAATTGTACAAATATATATATATATATATATATATATATATATATATATATATACGAAACAAAATTATGTGTGCGTGCATTTACATGTATATATATATATATACATATATAATTGTACAAATACACACACACACACACACACACACACACACACATATATATATATATATAACAAAATTGAAGATGATGACTTAAAGTGGAAAATTTATTAACGACGTGTTTCGCCAAGAGGCTCTGCTCTGTTTGTCTTCCTCAGGTTAGAAAAGAAAGACACAACTGTATGTAAGAAAAATGCCTTTGTGATCTCTGGGGATATAACGAATTTTCTAATTATAAGCACTAAAGCCTGACCAAGTAGGGATTCCCGAAAAAAATTTTCTCTGATATTTGGTCAGGTTTTTGGGAAATGGGTATGAGCGAGACCATTTACACCCCACCTCTACCCTTTTAAAATTCCGCTATATTTCGTCAGCCAGCCATTTCTCAAGTGGTTTATCTCATCGTCCCAATATGTCACTGAACCTATTCTCATAAATATTTTTTTGTTTGTTTTATAGCACTCTAAATAATGTGTGCCTCCATTTGTTGAAAAATTTAAGTAGCGGTTGTAACGGGGCGAGGGAATACGTTATTCCAGATGCCATTTTCCAAATATAGAATAGAGTGAGGGTGATGCTGCGGAGGAGTCAATCTGCAATAAAAATATGAATTGACGTCACAGGCATAAGCACTGAAAACGAGTACAGATGCCTGCTTTTTATTTTTTACTTAGTTTCAGCCCATCCCAAAAGTACTGGCTCGTCAAGAGATGTCAATCATTTACGCTCCATTATTAGATACGCATGCGCAGTCAAGTGTGTGTGTGTGTGCGTGCGTTGTTCATTATGCGGTTATGTCTTTTGTTGATATTATGTTACAAGCATTTCATGGCTGCACGAATGTTAACCATAGCTTACCCCTCCTCTTCGAAGACTTCCGTTCGGGACACGACGAGGGAAAACAAGTCTTTCGATAAGATGTTTTGAAGTTTTGTTACTGAGTTAAATGGGGTTCGCTAACTATGTATTGCGGTTGTCGGCGTGGCACCAAATAAAAAAAAATTGAGATAAACGATTTCTTAGAGGAGGCCAAGATGGCGGAGGGGGAGGTGTAAGGCGATGAGACAACTTGAAAAGTAAAAGGCTAAAAAAAAAAAAAAAAAAAAAAAACACAAATGGACAAAAAGAAATTGCTAGAAAATGGAGAAAAACCTGCTGGAAAAGTAAAAAGAAAAAAGAGAAGGCAATGATAGAAAGCAAGATGGGACGTGTAATGAGGTAAAAAGAAAGCCTTTCTAGAAAAGAACAATAACCAATGGCTACAAAAGAACAGAGAGGAAAAACGATGCAGCTAAAAAGTTACAAGAAGGAATTTTTACAAAATGGGGAGTAACTGCTAGAAAAGAATACAGTGTTTAGAAAAAAAAATTCTCACAAAGAACACTAAAAGGAACTGCAAGGAAAAACAAGGAATCGTCACAAAGACAAAAAAAGGGATTTCCAAAAAAGAGAAGTAACTGCTAGAAAAGAATACAGAGCGTCTAGAAGAAATTCTAGAAAATGAACACTAAAATGAACTGCAAGGAAAAACAAGGGATAATCAGAAAGTCAAAAGATGTATTAGGTTGGTGCAAAAATAATGTCGGTTTTTGACGTATTATTTAACGTCAAAAACCGACATTATTTTTGCACCAACCTAATATTTTTAGAAAACATGCAACTGCTACAAAAGAATACATACCTTCTAGAAAGATTTTTTCCCAGAAAATGAACACTAGAATGAACTGCAAGTAAAGAAGGAATATCCAGAAAAGCAAAAGAAGGATTTTTAGAAAACGAGACGCATCTGCTAGAAAAGAATACAGAGGGTCTAGAAAAAAAGTTTTTGTAAAAAAACAAAAACTAAAAAAACAAAAAAAAACTAAAAGGAACTGCAAGAAAAGGAAGAATATCCAGAAAGACAAAAGCATTTTTAAGAAAACGAGAACTGCTAGCAAAGAATACAGAGGATCTAGAAAAATGACTTTCTAAAAAAAAAAAAAAAAAAAAAATACCTCCCCCCCCCCAAAAAAAAAAGAGAAACTGAAAGAGAAGATACGTCCAGAAAAGCAAAGAATGGATTTTTAGAAAAACGAAAACTACTAGAAAAAAAATAAAATAAAATACAGAGCTTCTAGCAAGAAAAATCTAAAAAAAGAGGGTCTGTAGGATAGAAAATAATCCGTCAGCCTGAAGGCTGTGTAAATGCATTTGTGTTCTGTTAAGCGTGCAAAATGAAGACTGTGCAGCTTCATCCATGACACCATACTCAATTTTCGGTTTGATATGACTCTTGTAAAAGTAGAAGAATATCTAGAGCACAATATGCTGCTAGAAAGGAAGAACAGCTAGAATGACAAAAAGGATTTCGAAAGAAACTCAGAACTGCTAGACAATAAAGAAAGACTAGAAAGATAAAAGACGGAATTCCTCGAAAAGAATGAGAATGCTAGATAAGTAGCAGGAATGGCTGCAAAGGCAAAATAAGTAATTTCTAGAAAGACACTGCTGGAATGGATTTAAGGAATGTCTGGAAAAGATCAAACATGGACTACTAGAAAATAAGAAACTGTAAGGAAGATAAAACTATGAAATTCTGGAAAAGAACAAAAAGTAACTGCTAGAAAAGAAGAATCGCATAGAAAGGCACAAGAAGCGTTTTCTGGAAATTAACTATTAGAATGCACTGCTAGAATGTTATCGATTCCTTTGTTTTTTACGGTTTATCAACCATTTGCAGGTTAATTAAAGCCAGAAAATATGTTTAGATTGTAAGATTTCTTTTTTTGGATATAATAATGACTAGCAGCATGACCCGGCGTTGCCCGTGCTTGATTCAAAAATCGTACGACTCATACAGCAATCGCTATCACTTGACTTAAAATATTTTTGCCCTTCTTTGCCTTTAAAGGAGTTCCCTTTGCCGTGCTGATGTTGCTACATGCCTTACTTCTTGCCTATCTCACACTGCGAATTTTTTCGAAGCTCTCTACTAAACATTAAATCAGTTACGAAAAAAGAACTAAACAAAATGAACACAAAACAAATACCTTTTCACACCCAACCCAGTTCTGCGGAATCAGAATCAACGTTGAGTTTAAGCAAGCGAATGAGCCAATTGGAGTAAAGTGCCATGCAGATTAAAATTTTTCCCACTTGTGACGAATGCAGCTATCGATTTTATTTTGCATGCGAGTTAACATTCGTGTCAGTCAGCTGTTGGCTCTCACGCTGGCCAATAGAATCTTCCTGCTTATTCGTGGCAGCCAGCTATAGGCTGTCACTCTAGCCAGTAAAAATGGCCGCAAACTACATAAAAACTGCCATAGAATCATGAAAAAATCGATTATTTCCAGTATCTATGGGAGTTGGGAAATGCAAAGTCAGTCTTGGCCTTCCCGCTAACTTGGAGTATGTGCATGTAAATTTTGGTGCAAATCCGTCGAAAATTGCGGCCGTGCATTCGTTACACACACACGCACACAGACATCCTGCCTTTTATAGATAAGATTTACTGATACAAGATCTACTAATTAAGTCATAGCTGGGTGGGGGTCATACATTTCACAGCGTGTAAGTGAATATAACGGACCCGGATTGAATTCGAACTCGGCTCTCCGATTGACCAGGCTCGTCGTTGCTTAACTTCGATGATCGTACAAGAACTGGTGTTTCAATATATATCAAACATATCAAAATTTTTCCAAACATGAAGGTAGATATAAATGGCCAGTCTTCCGCGGCCCTGGCGGTCAAAGCAGGCGTCTCCCAGGGGTCACTCATTGGATCAAACCTCTGTTTGATTTACATAAATGACCTGCCTAAGAATATTCTCAAATCATTTATAAACATCTATGCCGATACGACTATATACGGGCACACTTCTAAAACTCTTCATGATAAGCTGATCTAGCACGGGGCTGCCTGAACATGATGTAACGGTTAACAAGTTTGTCTCGCTAGAATAATTACGACTCAGTAGTGAGTTCGATCCTCACTGGGTGCTCCGAATTTATGCTTAGAAAATCCCCCGGAATACTTCGTGTAATAGGTTAGGAGGCTTGTCAAGCTAGATCAGTTACGATCCTCACTAGATTCCTCATCCTTTTGGCCTTGTGCCACATTTAAGCTACACGGAGAAAATAACCTTTCGATATAGCACAAACAAGATAGTGGAGAAAAAATTGTCTGGTTACAATAACTGTCTCAGAAAACCAACGTGCCTGGAGAGACTATTTGGCTTGAAACTCATGCCTGACCTCAAGTGAAACTCGTACGCCATCGCTAAACATGCAGCTAAAAATGATCGACTCCCTGTATCGCTCCCGTAAGTACCTGACTCCCCATGCTATCCTCTACCTTTACAAGAGCCTGATCAGGACAAGAACTGTTGTCCTATTTGGGCCGGAGCTGCCCAGACCGCACTTTCCAGTCATTACAGTCCACAAGAGTCTCAGAGTCCTTGTGGGTTATGTATTATTTTCAACTTCCAACCTCTCTCTCTACTCTCTTTCTATATATATATATATATATATATATATATATATATATATATATATATATATATATATATATATCTACTCTCTCTCACTCTCTCTCTAGTCTCTCTCTCTCTCTTTCAGAAACACATACAACCTATTCTATCATTGCTTTTACGGAAAGTATTCGGACAAACTACATCCATTGGTTCAGCCAGATCTAACCTTCACGACTAGGACACGCCTTGCCACTTACATTGTAGCAAACTATTGACATTTCACCCGTATTCTATCTGTGAGAAGTTCCATTCGAACAGCTTCTTCCCGGTAACCACTGCTCTGTGAGACCGACTCCCAAGAGGATGTTTCCCTGTTCAGTACAATCTTAACATGTCCAAGTCTAAGATTAACCGTTACTTTCCCTTCCTATCCGTACAAACTGCCTTTTAATGTAACTCTCTACTTCGAAGGGCTCTCGGGCTATGCACAGGGTGAACCTTACTGTAAAATAAAATAAAATAAAGCCATGATGAATGGAAGCAGAATAAAAAAAAAAGGCAAATGTTAGAAAACGGAAAGGAAGAGCGCGAATAACGAAGGCGGGAAAGAAGAAAACAGAAAGAAAAGTAGAAAAAGGAGAGAAAATATGAATAAAATTGCTGTTTGTACAACAGTCTAATCCCTGTGTCTTTTTTAAAATCAAAGTCACTTCACACAACTTTGACCCGAACCTCGAGCTGCCTTAAGAAGGAAAACTAAAATGAAAGACATAACGCGCAAGCAAGAAAGAACAAATGGTGCGTATGAAAAGAGAGAAAACTAATAATTGGATGTGGGTGGTTGATTTTGTTTAGCTACATATCAAAACCTATATGGGTTATTTAATACCAGAATCTGAATAGTTGGAACTCAATTTATGCCTTCAACTAAATATATTTTGAACGCAATTATATGCCTTCAACTACATATAAAAAGTATTGATGGACATTTTGCTTTAAATATGTATTGTTGGTTGGTTGATTTTGTTTAGCTACATATCAAAACCTATATGGGTTATTTAATACCAGAATCTGAATAGTTGGAATTCAATTTTATGGCTTCAACTAAATATATTTTGAACGCCATTGTATGCCTTCAATTACAGATAAAATTTATTGTTGGTCATTTTGTTTTAAATATGTATTGTCGGTTGGTTGATTTTGTTTAGCTACATATCAAAACCTATATGGGTTATTTAATACCAGAATCTGAATAGTTGTAACACAATTTTATGCCTTCAACTAAATATATTTTGAACGCCATTGTATACCTTCTATTACAGATAAAAAGTATTGTTGATCATTTTGCTTTAAATATGTATTGTTGGTTGGCTGATTTTGTTTAGCGGCATATCAACATTTCTGGGTTATTTAATGCTGGAATCTGAATAGTTGTAACACAATTTTATGGCCCCATCTAAATATATTTTGAACACAATTGTATGCTTTCAATTACAGATAAAATTTATTGTTGGTCATTTTTGCGTTAAATATGTATTTTTGATAATTCTAGTATAAAAATGTAATGTTAGTAATATATATATATATATATATATATATATATATATATATATATATATATATACCTAGTGAGCCAGACAAACCTACCTAGGTTTCACCTAAACGGATCGTCAGGGAAAGTTGGCTTAGTCGTTCTTTACTCGTATCGGGTTTTTTCTTTGGGCTTCAAACCTGTATCTGTGCGATTTTTTTCGACAGACTTTCATGTTTGTAGCTCTTTCTTTTTTTAAAACCTTTTTTTTCCCCTCGAGATTGATTTGATTATTGGCAAATCAAAAATTCGAGGGTTTTTCGAAACGAGTATAGTTATCTATCTATCTATTTATCTATCTATCTATCTATATATATATAATATATATGTATATATATATATATATATATTGTGTATATTTAGGCAGCAATGTTTCATTAATGCATGTTTCATTAAATAATATAGACAAGTTGTGTCTATTTATTTTAAGTAAGTTCCTTTTCATATTGTCTGATAAGCTTAATCACATTATCGTTGAAAGACGAAAGGAAAACACCATATTGATACATGTTTAAATCCAATCTAAGCTTCCGCCTGTACACAAGCCATTATCAAAGATGACAATTTCAATAAATCAAACAACACACGGATGAAACAACAATGATAGTGTGCCCTTGCTGCATGAAAATTTCAAGTAATGACAACTCGTATATACGAGACACAGAAGCGAAAATCGCGTCGCAGCTCGTAACGTCACACATGACCACGCAAGAATGAAAAACGGGAAGTATTAAGTATGGGAAGCCGTTGGTATAAAACAATGGCTTCTGTTATAAATTATAGGCATTTAAGAATATTTGTGGAGATTTCATATTTTAATTTTGTTCAGGTTAAGTTTCATTGTTTTATATATAAAGCTTCAAGAATTTTAATTTTTGTTTATTGTTTTCATGTTTAAGTATAGTTGTGTTGTCAACAAGGATTTTCCGGAATTGTGTACACGGCCAGGCATGTTGTTTCAAATGGCTAAAAAATGTTAAAGTTATCATTTAAATGTAGAAGTCAAGAG
>OZ010580.1:117900354-117910354 GCA_963932145.1 Acanthosepion lycidas
GTATTCTACTTGCGCATATCTCGAAACCTGACGGGTGCTACCTCACCGGGTCGGAGTGGATTGGCAATATCATCAATTAAACGCTGGTTCCACGCTCCTAAAACTCTCCAATCTCCCGATCAGAGGTCTTGCTGCCGGATGTACTTTATCGTCATACCCAGGAAAGAAGTGGATGAGGAAGAAAAAAGGAGGCAAAGAGATTAGGATGAAGAAAAACAAGAGGTGAACGAGTGGAAATTGAGAAGGGAGGTAAGAAAAGGAACTGGATAAGAAAAAAGAGGGAAAGAGCAAAAATAAGAGGGGGGCGAAGAGAAAAAGTAGAAAACAGCAAAAATAAGGGGGGACAAAGAGAGGAAAAAAGCAAAAATAAGGGAGGGTGATGAAGAGAAAAAGAGCAAAAATAAGGGGGCGAAGAGAGAAAGAGCAAAAAAAATAAGGGGGGGCGAAGAGAGAAAGAGCAAAAATAAGGCGGGGCGAAGAGAAAAACAGCAAAAAAATAAGGGGGGTGAAGAGGAAAAAGGAAAAGAGCAATAATAAGGGGGGCGAAGAGAAAAAGTGGAAAAAATAAGTGGAGGGGGCGAAGAGAAAAGGGGCAAAAAATAAGGGGAGCGAAGAGAAAAAAGGAAAAGAGCAAAAATAAGAGGGCTAAGAGAAAAAGAGGTAAAGCGCAAAACTAAAGAGGGCGAAGAGAAAAAGAGCAAAAAATAAGGCGGCGAAGAGAAAAAGAGGAAAAGGACAAAAATAGGTGAGGCGACGGCAGAAAGAGCAAAAAATAAGGGTGGCGAAGAGAAAAAGAGCAAAAAATAAGGGGGCGAAGAGATAAAAGGAAAAGTGCAAAAATAAGGGGGGCGAAGAGAAAAAAATGGAAAAGAGCAAAAATAAGGGGGCGAAGAGAAAAAGAGCAAAAAATAAGGGGGGCGAAGAGAAAAAAGGAAAAGAGCAAAAGATAAGGGGGCGAAGAGAAAAAAAGGAAAAGAGCAAAAATAAGGGGGCGAAGAGAAAAAGAGCAAAAAATAAGGTTGGGGCGAAGAGAAAAAGAAGGAAGAGGAGAGTAAAGAAATAATAAATTTCTAATTTAATAACTCTGATTGGTTAATAAATATATTTTCACACTTTTAATATTGATTTTCTATTTATTCTCAGCAGTGTCCGTGCCTCATGTGAGGTCACCTGACGAAGCCCATCTCTCGCCAAGCTGGTTTGCAATTTATACTTGCCTTCCAGATTGGTTCTCCTACCAAAAATAATTCTTCTTTTCATGTGCCGTGATCTTTCAGGACGTAGGTGATCATGGCTCTCCACTTTCCCCTATCCCTTGTAGCTCTCAATAAGTTTAGTCCCTCTGCTTCCTCCCACAGAGCACGTTCTGTCATTCCACTACTTAAGCCCGCCGAATATGTCATCCATTGTTTTCCCTTGACTCTCTTTCCCTCTATTCGACCAGTGAGTATCAGATTCTCCAGACCCTCCTTCCTCATTATGTTCCCCAGAAACTTCAGCTGCCTCTTCCTGATGTTAATTATAATCCTCTTCCTTGTTTTCACCCTCTCCAAGACCTCATCGTTGCTCACACGCTCGGTCTATGATATCCTTAGCATCTTTCCGTAGGACCGCATCTCTGTCGCATCGAGTCTCTTCTTCATCTTTGAGAAATCGTCCAACATTCGTTGCCGTAAAGAAGGACAAATGTCACGTAACAGCTCAGTATTCTTTTCTTCGTTAACAAAGAAATCCTCCTGTATGGCAATACTCTGCCTAGCTTTTGGAACGCATCCTTGGCCATCCCAATACGTCTACGGATCTCAGTGTTGCACTTACCGTCCTATATCAAGACGCTTCCCAGATATATAACTTCCGCGTCTGATTGATTCTAGTGTTCTCGACCTGCAATTCGCATTTCGGTTCCATTCTTTTACTGATGACCATGCATTTTGTCTACTTGTAGCTTATGCTTAGTCCCTTCTTCTCGCTTTCCTTCGCTATCTTTTGTAGGGCGTTTTGTCATTTCTTTTCCCTGTCTGATATTAGTACTGCGCTCTCTGCGTATCTTATGATGTTAAAATTGTGGCTGGCGATCCTGAATCCAGGTAGAATTTCCAAGTCTCTCAAAGTTTTCCTTTTCCGCTTTCTTCTGAGGCAAGCGAAAGCAGCTTTCTCTGCTAAGTAACCCCAAAATCGAGGAAAAATAGTTCTTGTCTTTTCAAAGACCATTATTGCGAACGGGAATGCGACAGACTCGTCCTAATTTGAACTCGGCACGCCAATTCCATTATCCGTGCTGAGAATCGATTCGCAACCCGCTGTAGTGTGTCGCAATTCCAGACTATGTAAGAATAGGTTTCGCAGACCAGAAAAGCTCAGTATTCTTTTCTTCGTTAACTTCGTTGATCAGAGTTTGATCAGCAGTTGATCAGGGAGCCAATTGCGGGCTTGGCTTGAGATAACCTCTCAGTACCGATTGTAGATTTACGCGACCTGACCAGATATGCATCTAGGTTTGCGAAGGGTGGAAAAGAATTGTATTACAGGTAGTTATATAAACACCCACCATAGAGATGAAATTGGCAGAGTCTCTCAGACATCGCAGGCGGGAATGTAAGGCTCAGGATTCGAATTCGGCCCGCGAGGCCGCTCTCACACACTGGCCGGCAGTAATTTGACAGAATCGGGAGTTAAGTAAGATGAAAGGTTAAAGATGAGAGATTAAATCTTGCGCTATTTTAACTGGCAGAAAAATGATCTTTTATCATATCACAGGTCCGTAAAATTTGCGAAAGAGAATTTGGAAACAAGGATTGAACATGAAAGCGGAACTATAAATAGCTTATAAAATTTAACAGTCAAAATTATTGATTGATTCGTTTTCTACGGCATATCACCCCTTTGCATATTATGTAAAGCTAGGAAATATTTTTAAATTATTAGAATTTTTCGGAGGGGTCTGGGATACTAATTAACCCATAGCTTGGGAGATAAGCGGAAGATTTATACCTTTGCCAGAGCTGTTTGCGCGTAAGTCATTCCATTTTAAATTGGTATCACCGAAAGCAGCGGAGTAGAGCCACTATTAAGCAAGAGGTTACAGGGTAACGGAGAAATAGGAACAGAAACCTTAGTAATGCGAAGGAAAAGAAAAGAGCAATGAGGAGGACAGTAGATAGCGGTTGACATTGCATTTAAATTTTTGCAGATAAAAGTTGATTGTAAAGCAAAGAACAGGGAGGGAGTTCCACCAGCGAGAAGTGCAAGATAAGAAACTGTTAGCATAGAAGTTACGGCAACAGCTAGTTAGCTCAAATGTAAATTGATGAGATGTCTCCGCCAGTCTAGTTTTCTAGTATTCATGGAGTCTATGTACCATAGCGAAGAGCGATATTTATTCTGATATATACACAGAAATGTGGCACAAGGCCAAAATGGGCATTGGGGTAAAGGGTTTTCTGTCTTAACTTTAAACTTAGCTAGCCACAAACACTGACCCAATCATGCAAACTATATTCCTCACACCAAAACAGCACATTCATACGTACCTTTCTTGCTACAACCACCATAATACCTCATTGTCTCTATGAAAATACTAACTAGTCCCTATATGTACACTTCATTGTCTGTGGAGCGGAGGGAATAAAACAACAATTCTAAAAAAACTAGCCCCAATGAGTATTTACAGTATGAAACAAAACTATTTACAAGAAACTAAAGAAAATAATGTTATTTAGCGAAAAGCTCATCCGAACAATTACCATGAAAGTGTTTATAGAAAAGACACAGAGAGGCAACCTTACGGCGATAAGAAAGTGATTGAAGCTGAGCCGCCAGATCAGGACCAATAATATTGCTGATTCTTTTTTTTAGATCTTATCAAAAAGCTCCAGGTAAATAGCAGGGACACCGGACAATATATGGCAGCAATATTCTAAGCATGGACGAATGGTAGACTTATAGATATGTAAGATAGATTCCGGAGAGAAAAACTGTCTCGCCCGACACAGTGAACCGACTTTCTCAGCAACTGATCTAGCGATGGATTCAATGTAGTCTTTCCACCTCATGTCAGCTGAGAACGTAAGCCCGAGAAGGTGCAATGAGTCTTGGGAGATAGGATCAGCTATGGCGATGGAAGGCAGACATGATTAATGGAGAGAGGTTTAATTTTGTAGGCGTCTTTAGCTCCAGTTAACGACGGACATGAGGTACATCAGCTGCCATTTCGCTCTTGTCTGACTGATCAGCCTTACTATCGAGGCATCAGTAAATGTTAATGACGCCAGTGTACATGCCAAGTTAAGGGCTAATGTCATCAGGAAGGTCTTTAATGAAGATCAAAAACAGAGTATGACCGAGGGTGGAACCCTGGGGGACACACGCGTGAATACAAAAGGATGTAGACGAGTGGCCATTTAGCACACATTTCCTTTCAGGATTAAATAGGAACGACTGAATCAGCTCAAAAACGTGCCCTGAGATACCGTAGCTTTTCAGCTTGTGGAGAAGACCTGAATGTCAGGCCCGTCAAAGGCTTTCGAGATATCCAGTGCTACGGCCCCAGCTTCATTTTTTTTTTATCTAGAGCGTGATAGACTTTTTCTGCAATTATCGTTAGTATACCAGCAGTTGATCTGGAGAAATGAAAGCCGCATTTCTTGTCTGAGAAAAGGCCCTTGGATGAGAGATGACTAATTCAGCATTGATTTAAGACGTCTAGGAATTTTCCCCATCAAGGCAGAAGGCTAATAGGCCGATACCTGGATGGGATAGACGGCACACCAGAGTTCTTAAAACTGGAACAACGTTCGATGACTTCCAAGAAGCAGGAGAGCACGAAGCAGCGAGACATTTATTATACAGTTTAGAGCGAACAGGATCTAGTTCAGGACCACACTTCTTAAAAAACTATTACAGGGATGCCATCGGGACCACATGTTTTGTGGGGATCAAGGTTAGGCATGATAGCAGAAACGATGGGAGGTGTTACATGCATATCACTCAACATAGAATCAGTTCTAAGTGGGAAATCAGACAGGGATACTCCAGATGAGTCAAGATAAAGTTTGAAGCGACGGATATGTGGCTCTACAGAAGGATGCTAAGAATATCATAAACCGAGTGTTTGAGCAACGATGAGGTCTTGGAGAGGATGCAAACAAGTAGGAGGATTATACTTAACATCAGGAAGAGGCAGCTGAAGTTTCTGGGACACATAATGAGGAAGGAGGGTCTGGAGAATCTGATACTCATAGGTCGAATAGAGGGAAAGAGAGACAAGGGAAAACAATGCATGACATATTCGGCGGGCTTAAGCAAGTAGATGACAGGACGTGGTATGGGAGAGGGAGCAGAGGGGAGGAACTTGTTGAGAGCTGCAAGAGATACAGGGAGGTGGAAAGCCATGATCGCCTACGTCCTGGAAGGACACTACACATAAAAAGAAGAAGAAAGGAGATATGCATATATGGTAACAAAGAGTACTGAACTTGGCATCTGACCTCCTATACGGCAGCGAATGTTGGACGGTCTCCTCAAAGTTAAAGAAGAGACGCGAGGCGACGGAGATGTGGTTCTGCAGAAGGATGCTAAGGATGACAGGGAAAATAACGCTGACATACCTGGCGGGCTTAAGCAAGTAGATGATAGAACGTGATCTGGGGGAGGAAGCAGAAGGAAGGAAATTGTTGAGAGCTGCAAGAGATAGAGGGAGGTGGAGAGCCATGATAGCCTACGTCCTGAAAAGACACCGTACATAAAATGAAGAATGTATGCATATGTGGTAACAAAGAGTACTGAGCTGCTACGTGGCATCTGTCCTCCTATACGGCATCGAATGTTGGACGGTCTCCTCAAAGCTGAAGAAGAGACGCGAGGCGAGGGAGATGTGGTCCTACGAAATTAAAAACTGGAACAATGTTCGATGACTTCCAAGAAGCAGGAGAGCAGAAAGCAGTGAGACATTTATTATACAGTTTAGAGCGAACAGGATCTAATTCAGGACCACACTTCTTAAAAACTATTACAGGGATGCCATCGGGATCACATGCTTTTTGGGGATCACAGTAAGGGATGATAGCAGAATCGATGGGAGGTATTATATGCATATCACTCAAAGTGGGAAATAGTTTGAAGGCGACGGAGATGTGACTCTACAGAAGGATGCTAAGGATATCATGGACTGAGCGTGTGAGCAACGATGAGGTCTTGGAGAGGATGCAAACAAGAAGGAGGGGGATTATTCGTATGTGATTGTGTGTGTATGTGTGTGCGTGTATAGCTAATATTTATGTTTCGAGGTTGTCCGCATGTAGATTTGAGGACGTTTTTACGCAAACATCGGTTGTGATAGATAAATATAGGTTAGATTCTTTAAGAATGGATTTAATAAACGTTCATAGAACACAGAATGTATGGTCATCAGTAAAAGGATAAGCCCGAAATGCGATATACAGGTCGCATACACTAGAATCAAGCAGACGCGGAAGTTTAAATATCTGGGAAGCGTCTTGATATAGGACGGTAAGTGCAACACTGAGATCAGTAGACGTATTGGGATGACCAAGGACGCATTCCAAAACCTAGGCAGAGTATTGCCAGACAGGAGGATTTCTTTGTTAACGAAGAAAAGAATACTGAGCTGTTACGTGATATTTGCCCTTCTTTACGGGAAGGAATGTTGGAAGATTCCCTCAAAGATGAAGAAGAGACTCGAGGCGACAGAGATGTGGTCCTACGAAAAGATGCTAAGGATACCATTGACCAAGCGTGTGAGCAACGATGAGTCTTAGAAAGGTTACAAACAAAGAGAAGGCTTATACTTAATATCAAGAAGAGGCAGCTGTAGCTTCTGGAACACATAATAAGGAAGGAGGGCCTGGAGAATCTGATACTCACGGGTCAAATAGAGGGAAAGAGAGACAAGGGAAAGCAGCGCGTGACATACCTGACGAGCTTGATCAGGTGGAGGGCAGAACGTGGTCTGGGGGAGATAGCAGAGGGAAGGAACTTGTTGAGAACTGCTAGGGATAGGAGGAGGTGGAGAGCCATGATTGCCTACGATCTGAAAGGACATGACATATAAAAAGGATACATAATGAGGAAGGAAGGCCTGGAGAATCTGATACTCACCTTTATCCACTGTGCCATGTTTCCTTGAGTTAGATCCAGTGACAGGACCCAAAGAGTGTGAGTTCAATATCTGGTTAAGGCGATGGGGAACTTGGAAAGGGGAATTAACAGAAGATAACTGATAATTGACATCCATTAGAAATAGCACGTGGAACTAGAACAGCCTACCCCAGTGAGCGAAATAAAGGGTTCAGTTCGATATTCCAACCACCTGAAGAAGGCCGGAGTGTACAACGGCCGAAAAGTTGTAATAAATATGGCGACAAAGATGAGGACAATAGTCCGAATAATGTAAATGGTCTTTCCGAATCCTTTGCACTATCCTCAGATTGACATCCAAACACTCTGAAATGTTCGTATTGGAGCTTCCGGCGCGAAAGTCAAGTATTACAGTATGCCGTTTCCAAATTTCTGGCGTAGGGAATTACATCATGGTGCTCTTTTTCTCACAGACAGTACCCAATTAACCCTACTATAATGTGCAGCCAACAAAATCAAAAACAAATGACGCGCATGCGCGAAATTAAAAATATAAAATGGCGACAATTTACACATGGAACGCTGTATATCTAATGAATTTTTTTCTGGCGCGGTAAATTATCTCATGAGCAAATCTCCACGGTTTTCAAAGAGGGGATCTAGGCATATTTATATGCAAATTATCAAAAAAAAAAAAAAAAAAAAAAAAGAAGGAAAATAAAAAAAATAAAATATGCGTGGTATTAACTCTCGTTAACGCATTCGGTCAAGAATCCACAATAAACTTCGCCGGTTATGTGTTCGACAGTCCCTTTTATTTTATTTTTTTTTTAAATTCTTTTAACAACTCAAGAACAATTTAGTCTTTAATCCGAGAATTTCTTCGATTAATTTTCCTAAAATTACAAATGTTTGGAACTGCTCACAAGACAAGATTTGGTGCACGCAGCATAATAAGGAATCTTCTAAAGAGACCAGGATTGTAGAATATGTCGCTTGTGGAAGAACTTCCCATACCATCTTTCATTATCGTTTGCGGCGTCCCATTTGCAAAATGAGGCCGGGCGTTGTTATATGCAGCAAAAATTCCCCAATCGACTGACTTGCCATGAAAAAGAAAAAAAAGGAAGGAACAAAAAAAGCTTTTCTATTCTTGTATGTTATGGAAAGCAGTCAACTGCACATTGTAGCGTGCGATTCTAACGAAGAGGAAAATATCGAAGAGTAACTCGGGTTGACTTCTAGAGGTTGCAAGCAAAAAAAAAAAAAAAATGGCACAAGATAACTACACTAGGCCCCACCCGACGGAATGTAGGCTATATCCCAAAGGGAAAAAAATTCGCCCTATTGTTTACAGATCGGTTGGCAGGCAACGGTTCCCATAAAGTTTCGCATTCTTAAACAAAATCGTTTTCGTTGCCATTTCTTTTTGTTCATGATGACGGTCGTCTTTGAGTATAGAATCCAGAGGTTAGCAGTGAATATTTCGAAGACAGCAGGGAAGCGTAGTTCAGGTTAGCAGTGGATATCCCGGTAATGTAGCAGAGCGTAGTTCTTCCTTCTGTTCCTCTTCGGCTGACAAGCTGGCACTGGACATTCGGATAGAGTAAACAAAATGGCCGCCTTTATACACGACGGATTGAATATTCTACGTCTTCTGATTGGTTAACCTTCTATTGGTGGACTATAAAATTAGTCAAGTCATTTGGACTGGCTCACTAGTACTTAATATACACAAAGAACTGCAACTTTCTTTACTGAGATAATTCCCACTGAGTGTAGGATTGAACTTTGATTTGCGACATCAGGAACGATAAATTCAAAATTGGCAAATGATTTGGGTCTTGATGGATCGTTGGTCAGGATGGTGGAATTAATAAGAATTGTCGGAAAAAATACGAGAGTAATATTTATGAAATAAGCAGAGATTTAGTAGAGTTTGGTGCTTCTGGTAGGCCTAAGCTGAAAGAAAAGACTTTTTAAGTTTTACTGTCTCTCGATGTTTCATCAAGGTCGAGGATTTTTTTCCTATCTACCTATCTAATTCTGATTTTATGTATCTATCTACATATTTCATTCTGTTCATATATATCTATCTTATTCTGTTCATATCTGCATATCAGTCTATCATTTTATTGTGTTCATATCTATCTATCTTTCTATCATTTTGTTCATATCTATCATATTAATATTTGAATTTATTCAATTCTCTTTATATCTCCATCTTTCTTTCTATATATACATTATTTTACCCGTATCTATGTGATTCATTTTATCTATCTATCTATCTATCTATCTATCTATCTATCTATCTATCTCCGACTGTTCATATCTATCTATCTATCTATCTATCTATCTATCTATCTATCTATATATATATATATATATATATATATATATATATATATATATATACATATCTATCTATCTATCTATCTATCTATCTATTTCAAACTTTACATTATCTATCTATCTGTCTATCTATCTATCTATTTATCTATCTATCTATCTCATTCTGTTCATATCTACATAGACTATTATTTAATTCTGTTCATATCTATCTATCTATCTATCTATCTATCTATCTCATTCTGTTCATATCTACATAGTCTATTATTTCATTCTGTTCATATCTATCTATCTATCTATCTATCTATATCTCTCTCTCTCTCTCTCTATATATATATATATATTTATCTATCTCATTCTGTTCATATCTGCCTATATATATTAGAATCTATTTAACTTTTTCGATAGAGCTTTCCAACTTTCTCTCATATATATACATTATTCATATCTAAGAAATCTTTATCTATGTTGCTAGCCATTGATCTATTATTTTATTGTTCATATCTATTTATCTATAGCATTCGTTCTTCATCTCTCTGTCGAATTCTATTTTTAG
>OZ010580.1:117915354-117970354 GCA_963932145.1 Acanthosepion lycidas
ATACAGCTCGATCGTTGAATCAGCAGCTGGACTCTAGTGCCATTTAAGGTGTACATATTAAAAATGAACCTAAAAAAGTTTTGAATCCGCATACGTCTAATCGACAGGAGAGTCCTATATATATATATATATATATATATATATATATATATATATATATATATATAAGTGAACATAGAAGTCAACACTTAGAGGCGACAGTCTGTTTCATGCTAACTGAAACGATGTCCTGAAGATTGCATCTAGCATGAAACAGACTGTCGCCTCTAAGTGTTGACTTCTATATTTACACACGATCTCTGATATTGAGCACTTTATCCCATAAATATAGCACATCTTATATATATATATATATATATATATATATATATATATATATATATATATATATATATAGATAGATAGATAGATAGATAACTAGACTCGTTTCGGAAAACCCTCGAATTTTTGATTTGTAAATAATCAAATCAATCTCGACGGAAAAAAAGGTTTTTAAAAAAGAAAGATCTACAAACATGAACTACTGTCGAACAAATCGCACAGATGCACGTCTGAAGCCCAAAGAGAAAACCCCGATACGAGTAGACAACTAACTAACAAAAGAGCTCAATACAATCGTAGAGCAGACCTAGATACACCTAGTGAGCCAGACAAACCTTCCTAGGTTCACCTAAACGGATCGTCAGGGAAAGTATATATATATATATATATATATATATATATATATATATATATATATATATATATATAAAAAAAAAAAAAATGAAGATATATACAGTAGCGGCCATAATATAAGGTACGGGCCATGTTTAATGGATGTCAGTTATCAGCTGTTAATTTCCCTCTGAAAGTTTTCCACTGCCTTAAGCGAGTATTGAACTCACACTCTTTGGATCTAACCAACGCCTTTAACCACTGTGCCACTGTGGAACTAGAGCAATCTACCCCAGTGAGCGAAGTAAAGTGTTCAGTTCGACATTCCAACCACTTAAAGAAGACCAAAGCGTACAACGGCCGAAACGTTGTAATAAATATTCCGAATAATGTAAATAGTGTACATAATACCTCATCTCAGAAATATAGACAGATACTGAAGGACCGAAACATTGTAATAAATATGGCGACAAAGATGAGGACAATAGTCCGAATAATGTAAATAGTGTACATAATACCTAATCTCAGAAATATAGACAGATAATGAAGGGCCGGAACGTTGTAATAAATATGGCGACAAAGATGAGGACAATAGTCCGAATAATGTAAATAGTGTACATAATACCTCATCTCAGAAATATAGACAGATACTGAAGGACCGAAACATTGTAATAAATATGGCGACAAAGATGAGGACAATATTCCGAATAATGTAAATAGTGTACATAATACCTAATCTCAGAAATATAGACAGATACTGAAGGGCCGAAACGTTGCAATAAATATGGCGACAAAGATGAGGACAATCGTCCGAATAATGTAAATAGTGTACATAATACCACATACCAGAAATAAATAATATATTTATAAAAAAAATAATATATAAGGTATAATATCTTCAATATTTATATATTATATATAATATATAACATAAATAAAAATAAAATAATACTTATAAATAATAATTATAAATGATAAATAAATTAAATAATAATGTAAATAATAAATCCTCATCCTAAAAATTAGGCAGTCAGCATAATCTGTTCAATTAGATTTCTTAAAACTGTAGCGAATGATTTTAACAAATAATTTTTATTCCAGCAGAGTGTCTCATTGTGCAAACTCAGATGAACCTTTTCCCTGACATCACGTGAAAAGAGTATATTGAATCAATTGCTAAGTCTGCAGCTTAGACAATTTTTGCTCGCCAAGAATCTATTTTAGACAGTCTACCATTCGTCCATGCTTTGAATATCGCTGCCACATATGGTTTGGTGCTCCTGCTATATATTTAGAGATTCCTGATAAAGTCCAAAAAAGAATCTGCATTTTTGCTGGTCTTGACCTGGCATCTCAGCTTCAGTCACTTTCTCACCGTTCTAACGTAGCTTCCCAATGTCTTTTCTATAAATAATTTCATGGGAATTGTCCCGATGAACATCTTTTTCTATGGCACCAAACTTTATGAATTTAAGCGTAGTACAAGATTGGCAACGTGCTCTCATCTTTTTACTGTTGAAATGGATAGATGTAACCGTAAGTTCTATGCTAATAGTTTCTTCTATCGCATTTCTCGTGTGTGGAACTCACTTCCGGTTTCTTGCTTCTCAGTCAACTTTGACCATCAAAAAACTATGGTAATCTATATCTTCAATCTTAATACATGTTGTTTTATTGCGGTCTCTCTTGAATAGTATTTTTTTTTTACATATTCTCTAACGCTCTGTCATTCTTTGCATCTTAGTGGCTTTATTTCCTTGTTTGTGTTGAGTTGATGAAAAAAAAAATGATTAAATAGAAAAAAAAACGGATTATTTTTTTTTAAGTCGATTAAGTATGAATCTTGAAGCTAACTCTTGACATTATAAATTATTACAGGCAGATGTCAGTAGAAGACATTTAGCGCATGTTGCCTTAAAAGAAATGGGGCTGTTACCAGTTTCTCTACAGAGGCACACTAAGAGGTTTATTATTTTTTTTATGCTTCTTTTTATTGTCTTCTCGGCTCAAAAGTACATTTTTCTGATATTCTCTAACACTCAGTGATTTCCTTGCGTCTTAGTGGCTTTATTGCCTTGCTTGGGTGAAATAGAAAAAATGAAAAATTTTACGTTTGATGAATTATTATTATTATTATTATTATTATTAATTTTAACATTATACAATTTTCTATCGTGTTTCTCTCATAATAATCTTTATGTAGGTATTAAATCGAGAAGGAAATTCAAGTGAACATAGCCTAATGACGAAAGGGACATTAGGAAATCGTTGACTGGCTTAAAATGTTGTTTACACTGAAAGTTCGGGGAGGTAAGAAAAATTGATTATGACTTCTTTTATTCAGCCCCTATGACGAGTACTTGACTAGTTTAAACATATTCACAATAAGAGATTAACAAGCATAACTATCTATCTATCTCAGCCTTTTTAAATGCATTGCTGTCTTTTTGACGGTCTGTAGGTATCTATCTATCTATCTATCTATCTCGGTTTGTCCATATCTATCTACATATTGGTCTCCATTCTAGTGAAAATACAATATGTAATTATTTCTCCAATATCCACGGGGAGGGGGGTATTTCACTTATAATAACGTTTGATTAAAACGTTAAGCACTTGATGTTACGCGAGGACACAATGATCTCTCAACTTCATATCTGTCCAAAACAATAAGAGAAGCAATATTTGCAGATCAGGAAAACCTCACAAAGAAATAATTAGAAATCTTTCAACTTATCGTCGACAATCACTGCTTTCGGATAATAATTGTCTGTTAATATTAAATAAAAAAAAACAAAAAAAAACATCATTTCAAATGCCAAAATGATCAGCGTTTGGCAAAAATTAATCTTATTTTGATTACATTCTTTAGAAAGCATTCGGTGAATTTGAAAAGATAATAATTAAAATGTCCTGGTCTATCGCATGAATCGCAGATGTCAATATATATATATATATATATATATATATATATATATATATATATATATATATATATATGTATATTCGACTTTGTTTAAACAGCAATGAAAGGTCATTATTAAGGATTTTTGTATATTTTTCAATATTTCAGAGCATTTTCCTTCTTTCTAACAAAAGTTTAAATATAAATTGTCCAATGTTCATAAGCCATAATGAAATATATATTTTTACTTGTTTATTAACTCGTATAAATTAAAAATTGCTGATATATATATATATATATATATATATATATATATATATATATATATATATATATATATGTATATAGACAGATAGATATTACACACAGACACAAACACATATATATCAAATTAATTGAGTAAAATAACAGATGGAGTAAAAATCTGAAGTTCGTAGCATTTATTTTTTTAAAAGTGCAGAATACAAAGTAGACCAAATTAATATTGTAATATTTTTATTGTAATAAATTACAATAAAAAGCATTTTACATCGCTACAGAAAACCTTTCATGTTTCGGTACTAAGATGGTACATCTTCAGGCGATCGTAGGTGATGGTATTTAAAAAAAAATTATTACCTCTTTTCGTAAGTTAAAGGGAGGCATAAGGTCAGAATTAATCAACGAAAAAAGGTAGAGATGATTTTAACTTTCCCTAATAAATCCTTTCTATCTCTAGTTATCTACCATCTCCTGAAGAAGTCCCATCTTAGTACCGAAACATGAAAGCTGTGTAATGGCATAATTTTTTAATTGTAATTTATAATAACACACACACACACACACCCACATACATACACACACACACATACATATATATATATATATATATATATATATATATATATATATATATATATATATATATATATTTAGACATGTTGACTGAGAATCAAGAAGCTGGTAGAGAGTTCCACAAGCGAGATGCGCTAAAGAAGAAACTGTTAACATAGAACTTACGGTTATATCTAGCCATTTTAACTCCAAAATGATAAGACCTTTCTGCCAATCTAGAACTGCGCTTAAATTAATCCAATCTAGCTACCATAGAAAAAAAAGTTCACCAGAACAATTACAATGAACGTATTTATAGAAAAAACACAGGGAAGGTACATTACAATGTTGGAAAAGTGACTAAAGACGAGATGCCAGGTCAGGATCAGCAACATTGCAGATTCTTCTTTTGATTTTCCCGAGAATCTCTAAATATGCAGCAGGAGTACTCAACAATATGTGGCAGCAATTTTCAAATCTTGGACAAATGGTAGATTTATAAATAAAAGATAGATTCGAGAGAGAAAAACTGTCCAGTACGACACAGTGGATCGACTTTTCTAGCGGCCGACCTAGCAATTGATTGAATATGACCTTTCCAACTCGTGTCAGCAGAGAAAGCAAAACGAGTCATTCTCCCGGAGGTTAGCATCATCTCTGTTGATGGAAGGCAGGATTTCATGCGATTGCTAGAGAGAAGTTTCGTTTTGTAGGCGTTAAAATTTAGAAGCCATTACTTGCCCCAGTAAACAACAGACTGTAGGTAGTTTTTGAAATCACCTACCAATTTGAACTTATCGCACTAATCAGACTTACTATTAAGACAGGAGTAGATAGTTTTATTTTCTTATTTAGAATTGTATTCTGACAGGAAATTTACCAAGCAGCTCGGATTTCCTTTATTCAAGCATTTGTTTGAAACTTAATTACTTGCATTGTTTCCAGTATGCTGATGTTCCCGAATGTCTTTCTTCTCTTCCTATACTCCAATTTTCACTGGCGTAGCACGTAATATACAGCTAAAGAAAAGATCGTTCGCATTAGCTAGATGATCCCCTCTACGGTCTGATGACGATGAATTTCTTTTGCAAAAATGTATTGCTGGTAATTTTCTTCTTTTTTTTTTTTCAGAAATGTAATCCTGGTAAATTATATTTTCAATATGAAAAAAAGTGACAGGTTGTGCTCGATTTTCCCGACCATTAGCTTTATGTTGAAATCTAATTCCTTAAATTACATTCGGTCTATCGTCATCATCTTTTATTGTTTCGTCTCGGCCGTTGCACCCTCCGACCACGACAACGGAGATGAGAACAATGGTGCGAATGTAAATGCTACCGTGTAAAAGATATAGATATAGGACATTCTGTATTTGTATTGCCAGCTCTGATAGCATCCCGATGATAAAGACAGTATTTCAGTGTCAACTTCAAATGTCAAAAAGTGACACAGAAAACTAATTAGGCAGACTGCATTATCTCCGACAGATCTGTCATATCTAGGAATCGTAATACAACGAGGGGCTGCTAAAATAAAACTTATTATTGATACTTCACTGTAAATTATATCATAGTGTTTTGACCCCAGTTTGCCAGGGGGTGGGTAACCATTTGCCCACAGTTAGAACCCTAACAAGTGTTACCACCCTAGGTCAGGGTGGACCTTGGTACAACAACGATTAAAAAGTGGTTCCACGTTCTTCAAAAACCTCTCGGTTAAAGATTTTGCTACCAGAGGTAGTTTATTGCCACATCTGGGACGCCAGAATACTACATTACCCGAAGTAATAAACTTATATCTTGACAAAAAAATATGTATTTTTAATGTTTTTTTTTTTTAAATTTCTATCAGTAAAGTTTATTTTGAATTGAGATACGTCGTTTAAAACCTCGCATTCATTTCTGAACATTATATAAATAATGACGTAATAATGTCGTTTTATGACGTTAAAAATACGTCAAAAAACGACATTATTACGTCATTATTTTTGCACCAACCTAATAACAATTTATATATATATATATATATATATATATAGATAGATAGATAGATAGATAGATAGATACTATCAGCATGGCCCGTACGACTCGTACAGCAATCGCTATCACTTGACTTCAAATATTTTTGCCCTTCCTTGCCTTTAAAGGAGAGCCCTTTGCTATGCTGATGTTGCTATATGACTTACTTCTTGCCTATCTCACACTGCGAATTTTTTCGAAGCTCTATTCTAAATATTAAATCTGTTACGAAAAAAGAACTAAACAAAATGAATACAAAACGATCAGCTTTAAAAAAAGCACTCGTAACTGGAAAAACCGAATGAAAATAGAATGTTAACAACAAATACTTTTTCACACCTAACCCAGTTCTGCGGAATCAGACTCAACATTGAGTTTAAGCAAGCGAATGAGCCAATTGGAGTAAAGAGCCATGCAGATTTAAATTTTTCCCACTTGTGATGAATGCAGCTATCGATTTTTTTTTTGCATGCTAGTTAAAATTCGTGTCAGTGAGCTGTTGGCTCTCACGCTGGCCAGTAGAATCTTCCTGCCTATTCGTGGCAGCCAGCTATAGGCTCTCACTCCGCCCGTAGAAAATGGCTGCAAACTACATGAAAACTGCCGTAGATTATTTCCGCTATCGATGGGAGTTGGGAAATGCATTGTCGGTCTTGGCCTTTTCCGCTAACTTGGAGCATGTGTATGTAAATTTTGGTGCAAATCCGTCGAAAATTGCGGCCGTGCATTCGTTACATACACACATTTTAGTCCATTTCCAAATGTTTTATTTTTATTTGTATTTTAAACAACAAGTGATTTACTTCTTGCTACCAATATTAATTATTCTGTTTCTTTTTTTGTTTTACCCAGACAATGCTACATCTCTTATGTAGTCTGTCTTCTTTCTTAAAAATACCTACGCCTTTTAAACTTTCATCATCACATTTTATCTCGCTTTTCCTCCTGCCATTTTCGTGCGAGATCCCTATTTTTAAGTGGCATGTCTTTTCTCACCAGATTTCATTTCTTTAATCTATGAATGGCATGACTCTTGATATTTAACCCATAGTTGGGGGCAAGAAGATATGGATTCGTGACTTTCCCGTAAGCATTTGTACGAAATTGTACTCAGCATACAGGGATTTGAACTCGACGTTCTGCGTCCAGTTTCCGCGCTGGTAACCGTTTCGCTACCCCAACATCCGCGTTAGATAATTAGGTATTTATATTCTTACTGGTCTTGTTATTTCTATTATTGATCAAACGGTGGCATCTTTGCTTGGTCCTGAACCAATTTATATATTATTGAATATTACTGACGGCTAACAGCTGTCTTGGACAATCCCCGCATCTGAGATGATTTGGCGAGCGATACAAGCCCATCACCCTAGTCAGTAGGGAAGAGGGGGGGTAATTTAACTACTCTGCGTACTTGCGCTGCTGGTGGTAGCTATTTGTTGGTTTCCATCCAATACAGGCTTATTCCCCGCCGACTCCAATTCCGCCTGCTTTGTTGGCACCTCCGCCGGCGTGATTCTGTAAGAACTTAGGCCGAAGTTTGTTATTTCTTCTGCCAATGATGTGTCTCTGATTATGAGATTTTCTTTGTAGACGCATTTTGCTCGTTGTTCATCGTTTGCTAATTTCTCTTATATTTGAAGGTGTGAAGTGGCGTAACGGGTTTTTTTAAAAATTTTATTTTATTTGGTAAAGCTCTTCGATTGTGCCAGGTCTGAGGTTAACGCTTCTTCTTCTTCTTCTTCTTCTTCTTATTATTATTATTATTATTATTATTATTATTATTCTCTTTCTTCTTTTTCTTCTTCTCCTTCTCCTTCTCCTCCTCATCCTTTCTTTTCTTCTTCTTCTTCTCCTCCTCCTTATTCTCCTTCTCTTCCTCCTTCTTCATTTTCTCCTCCTCTTCCTCCTCCTTCTTCTTCATCTCCTTCTCCTCCTCCTCTTCCCCCGCCATCTTTTTCTCCTTCTCCTCATCCTTCTTCTTCTTCTTCTTCTTCTTCTTCTTCTTCTTCTTTTTCTTCTTTTTCTTCTTCTCCTCCTCCTTCTCCACCTCCTCCTCCTCTTCCTCATCCGCCTTCTTTTTCTCCTTCTCCTTCTTCTTCTTCTTCTTCTTCTTCTTCTTCTTCTTCTTCTTCTTCTTCTTCTTATTATTATTATTATTATTATTCTCCTTCTTTTTCTCCTTCTTTTTCTCCTCCTCCTCCTTCTTTTTCTTCTCCTCCTCCTCCTCCTTTTCCTCCTCCGCCTTCTTTTTCTCCTTCCCCTTCTCCTCCTCCTTCTTCTTCTTATTATTATTCTCCTCCTTCTTCTTCTTCTTCTTCTTATTATTATTATTATTATTCTCCTCCTTCTTCTTTTTCTTCTTTTCTTCTTCTTCTTCTTCTCCTTCTTCTTCTTCTTTTTTTCTCCTCCTCCTCCTCCTCCTCCTTCTTCTTCTTCTTCTTCTTCTTCTTCTTCTTCTTCTTCTCCTCCTTATTCTTCTTTTTCTTTTCCTCCTCCTTCTCCACCTCCTACTCCTCTTCCTCATCCGCCTTCTTTTTCTACTTCTCCTTCTTCTTCTTCTTCTTCTTCTTCTTCTTCTTATTATTATTATTATTATTATTATTATTATTCTCCTTCTTTTTCTTCTTCTTCTTCTTCTTCTTCTTCTTATTATTATTATTATTATTATTATTCTCCTCCTTCTTCTTTTTCTTCTTTTCTTCTTCTTCTTCTTCTTTTTCTCCTTCTTCTTCTTCTCCTTCTTGTTCTTATTCTTCATTTTTTTTCTCCTCCTCCTTCTTCTTTTTCTTCTTCTCCTCCTCATCCTTCTTCTTTTTCTTCTTCTTCTTCTTCGTATTCTCCTCCTCCTTTTTCTTCTTCTTCTTCTTCGTATTCTCCTCCTCCTTTTTCTCCTTCTCTTCCTCCTTCTCCTCCTTCTCCTCCTCCTCCTCCTCCTTCTTCTTCTTCTTCTTTAAAAAATGGTAAAACGATTTTATATGGAATTATTGGGGGGTGTTGGTAGGATATAGAATAGCATCCGAACAAAAGGTGGAGCTAATAATACAAACTGGAAGACATTTATAGACAACGCGTTTTGCCTTCGCATTGTAGGGGTCTTCAGGTCAGAATGAAAGACAAATTTATGTGTATGTATGTTAGAAAGTGCTCACTCCGAGTAGATCTTTGGGTTTTTTTTCTATTAGTTCGTATATAGCATTGTGCTACTATTGTTTGATTGCGATGATCTATGTTATTATATATGAGCCTGGTCTGAGGTTGATCATGATGAATTGTGAAATCAGCGCACTTTCAATGCATTTCTTGTTGTTGTTCTTCTATGCAACACGCCCCTTGAGGACATAAGCGATTATAGTTCTCAACATTTTTTGTATCCTGTATGGTTCTTAGCGGTTTTTCTCCCTTTGTTAGAGCCCCCACCTTCGAATGTTCTGCTATTCCTTGACACAAGCCCGTCAGGTAAGCAGGTAAGTGGTTCATCTCTATTGCCCTCAATACGACTCGTAAGGGTTAAGTTGCCATTTTCTTTAAGACTTCTTTATTGCTTACTCACTCCGAACATGGAATTTTCAATATCCGTCTACAGAACAATAATTATGCTGCTTCTTTTTTTTAAATTTTTTCCACATCCATGGGAAGATTGTCCAACTTACACGGCCGTAAAATAGGATGGACAACGCCTAGCAGTCCAGCACTTTTTTCTTTGTTTATTTTCTCGGCACCTTGCTTAGCTTTTATTAGGTTGGTGCAAAAATAATGACGTAATACTGTCGTTTTTGACGTTAAAAAATACGTCAAAAAACGACATTATTACGTCATTATTTTTGCACCAACCTAATAGAATGCTTCTTTCGCTAACCAAATGCGTGTTCCGACCTCAGTGTTGCATTTTTTCATCCTCTTTTAAAATGCTTCCCTGATATCTAAAATTCTGCATTTGCTTATCCTTTTTAAAAAAAAGTTTGTCAAAGAATGAAACGTGCTAATTCTAGAAAGAATAAAAAAGGAAACTAGTTCACTAATCTAGTCTTCCTACCTCATTATGTGTATTTCAGCTGTCTTTTCATAATTTTTCTTTTTTGTTGCCATTTTCTTGAAGGCTTCATTATGCTTACTCTTCCACCCATCGAATTTTCAATATCCTTCCGTGAAATCACATTTCTGTTGCTTCTAGTTTTCTCCTCGTCCGCGGGGAAATTGTCCCACATTCACTGGCATATAATATAGGAATCACAGCAATTCAAGATTTTTTCTTTGTTTCTGACGAATTTTTACCATTTCTCGGTACTTTGCGTCGCTTTTGAAATGCTTCTTTCGCTAAACCAATGCGTGTTCGGAACTCGGTGTTGCATTTTTTCATCTTCTGCTAAAACCCTTTCCAAATATTTCAACTTCGTCATCTGATTGATGTTTCTATTTGCAATTCGTAACTCGTATCTGTTACTGATGGACATTCTTTGTTCTTAGTGAATTCTTTTCTCTTCTGACCAGACTGGAATGTCGTGGTCAATTGTGTTTCGGTGAACCAATGCGTTTAAAGTGTTGTTATGTTGTATATCTCTTCAGTGTTTATTATTTTTTATAGTCATTTTTTTAAAAAAAAGATCTCTAGATGTTTCGCCGATGTATATAATTGGCAATTTTGTACGATGTATTGTCCTATTCCTGCCTTGATTTTGTTGTTGTTATTACGTTTGATGATAATCCTATATATTATTGTTCTGGATGTTGTGTTGATGAATTCTGGATCAAGTAATTTTCAATGTTGACTTTTGCAGAGTTGGTGGGTAGAAATACGTACCTAATTCTGTCAAGATTGTTGCAATCTATATCTAGAATTTCAAAATGTGTATGTATGTATGTATGTATGTATGTATGTATGTATGTATGCTTCCCTGATATCTAAAATTCTGCATTTGCTTGTCATTTAAAAAAAAAATGTTTATCAAAGAATGAAACGTGCTAATTCTAGAAAGAATAAAAAAGGAAACTAGTTCACTAATCTAGTCTTCCTACCTCATTATGTGTATTTCAGCTGTCTTTTCATAATTTTTCTTTTTTGTTGCCATTTTCTTGAAGGCTTCATTATGCTTACTCTTCCACCCATCGAATTTGTTTCCGTATTTCCACAGTTTTCATCCGATTTCGATGATTTTTTTGTTTGATAGATAATCCTTCAGTGCCGGTTTTGAGTCAAAAATTGTTGGCGACAATGGCTCTCCACTACTTCCTGCCCATTATAACTCTCAGCAACTTTTTACTATTTACTATCTGTTCTTGGATATATATCTTTCATAAAAACTCTAATAAAAATTAATAGTTTAAATTATTACAATAATAGAATTTATTATTATACAGTTAAATTTATATAATTAATTATATTTATATCGATAATCCTTAAAACGTGTGTGTGTGTGTGTAATCAGATGCTGTTTATGCATTTTGACAGTTTTCATCCGATTTTGATGAATTTTTTTGCTTGATAGATAATTCTTCATTGCCTTTTTTGAGTCCAAATTGTTGGCGACAATGGCTCTCCACTACTTCCTGTCCATTGTAACTCTCAGCAATATTTTACTATTTATATATCTTTCATAAAAAATATTAAGAAAAATAAATAGTTTAAATTATTATAATATTATCTATATCAATAATTCTCAAAATATGTGTGCATGTATCTGTGTGTGTGTATGCGTGTGTGTGTGTGTGTGTGATCGGATGTTGTTTATGCGTTTCCACAGTTTTCATTCGAACTCTTCTGCGCGCGAGGCTGAAAATGATGATCAAAGGACTCAACGGCTGAGGAGAAACGCCTCTTCAATTGCCGCTGCGTGTGAGGCTGAAACAAGATTGAAAACGCAAAAAACGGCCCTTATCACGGCCACCGCCATTCAAATTGTTAACCTCACCATTTGGGAATATGCCTCACTTGCACCCAAATATTGATACTAATATTGATTTTCGGGTGGGCTGATTTTAACTTAAACTCCTCCATTTGAACGGCAAAAATTCCCTGTAATGAAACACTGGTCAAAAACAGGTTATATTGATAGTAATTATTATTCGTGAATTTTTTTCATTTTTATTCTGTAGATTTTGCAATTAGAGATATTTCTAAACGGCTTAGACGTCATGCATAAAATCCAAATAGGAATGGAGATCTGACAAGGCGATTTAAGAATAGGATTCAACTTATACTTCTTATGACAGCCTAACATCCTAAGACTTTAGCTCGTTTACAGAAATAAAAATGATATATGCGTATTCAGCACGAGATCGGGCGACAAATGGCTCAAATATCGGCTGAGACCGCATTGTCTTTACGTAATACTAATAATCATGGTGAGTTTAACCGTTTCCATACAGGAAACATTAGACAATCATTGACCGAATAGATTGCGTTACTCTCAGTTGACATTTATAAAATATGCTTCTTAAAACGTTTTTGTTTTTTAGGAGAATAGGCTTCTGTAATTCACTAACTGCTGCCACTATTTCAAGTATAATTTTTTCAATATGTTTCATTCAATATGTTTCTTAAAAGATTTTTTGTTTTTTAGGAGAATAGGCTTCTGGAATTAACTGCTGCCACTATTTCAAGCATGATTCTTTCAATATGTTTCATTCAATATGTTTCTTAAAACATTTTTGTTTTTTAGGAGAATAGGCTTCTGGAATTCACTAACTGCTGCCACTATTTCAAGTATGATTTATTCAATATGTTTCATTCAATATGATTCTTAAAACATTTTTGTTTTTTAAGAGAATAGGCTTCTGGAATTCACTAACTGCTGCCACTATTTCAAGTATGATTTATTCAATATGTTTCATTCAATACGATTCTTAAAACATTTTTGTTTTTTAAGAGAATAGGCTTCTGGAATTTACTAACTGCTGCCACTATTTCAAGTATGATTTTTTCAATATGTTTCATTCAATATGATTCTTAAAACATTTTTGTTTTTTAAGAGAATAGGCTTCTGGAATTTACTAACTGCTGCCACTATTTCAAGTATGATATTTTCAATATGTTTCATTCAATATGATTCTTAAAACATTTTTGTTTTTTAGGAGAATAGGCTTCTGGAATTCACTAACTGCCACTATTTCAAGTATGATTCTTTCGAACCTGTATCCTATATTAAATGTCTTAAAATGATTCTCAGACTTTGTTCTCGTCATGTGTGACTTCATTTGTTTACATTTGGATACGCATCGAGCAGATATGAATGTACGTGAGAAAATCATGGAGAATTGTAGTTTAAAAACAATAAAATGGACCTTGCTAACCGAAATGCTCCTCTGTGGCTCAATCGGTAAAAGCACGTCAGGCTATATGACGGTTCTGTATAGGTTACAGGTTCGATTCCTGTCGGAGGACGCATATTTTCTAACAATTTCTCGGATATTCAGGCTGGTTAATACTGATTATTATAAACAGAGCACTTACTTAAATATTTGTATCTATAAAAAGAACGTATAAACATAAAAAAATGTCTTAAAATAATTGTCGGACTTTGTCCATTTCATAATATATATATATTATGAAATGGACAAAGTCCGACAATTATTTAAGACATATTATATATATACATATATAGGGGATGTTCCAATAAAGTGGGCGATTTTTAAATGTGAATTAAGTTTAAGCGTCCAATGATTTTTTTTCTTTTTTCTTCAGGAAAACTTAAGTCTTTGGCAATTTTAACCATGGAAAAATTAACAATTAAACAACGTGTTAAAGTTATCGAACTCTATTAGGAAAATGGACGTTCAAACAGAAATGCAATGGGAACTTCCCAGATAGCATTATCTCTCGAAACAGCGAAATCAATTGGCCACCACGATCGTGCAACTTGACGCCTTTAGATTTCTTCCTTTGGGGTCATCTCAAAAGTAAGGTCTTTGCCAACAAACCAACAAAAATTCAGCAGCTGGAGGATGAGATAATAAGGCATATTGATAAGATCGAGGAGCAACTGTGCAGAGACGTCATCAAAAATTTTGACCAAAGAGTGGAGGTGTGCCGCCGAAGATTTGGCCGACGTTTGGGCAATATTATTTTTTTATACATAATTGCCATAATAAATATTTGCTTAAATAACATGAACCACTAAAGAAATAAATAAATTTTCACTAATAACACTGATTTATTTACTCCTAACTTTGATCCGTCTTAATGAAACAACCTTGATATATATATATATATATATATATATATATATATATATATATATATATATATATATATATATATATATATATATACTCGACTCTCCTGTCGAATTCGACGTATGAGGGTCAAGCAGATCAGTCCCTAGGAAACCGACAGCCCGACAACAGCAAATGGGATTTGATTATAGTGGTGAAGGTTTCGTGCGGGACCATCCACACTTTTTGAAGGGCCGAATACAAAGACCTCGTGCACTACGTGCCTCAAAGTTCCCCAAACGACCCTCCGCAGGTTTTGAATTCAGAGTTGTCCATCTCCTAGGCCAGTTGCCATCCAAGGCTATAGAACACAGTTTGTCCTGCTATTTACCCATGGCTGGAGGGAGAAGAAGGGGACGAATATATATATATATATATATATATATATATATATATATATATATATATATATAAGGTTGTTTTTTTTACTGCCACACCAAGATCAAAATTGATTTAGATATAAGGATCATATTTCTCATTTTATTGTTAAAATAGATACAAAAGTATCTCGTTTAAGAAAAAAGAGGTGGGGTATATTCGGCGCCTTTCGACCGATACTTCTTCAGTAAATTAATCGTCGGCGGAATAAAACAAAGAATTTGATAAGAAAAATTATCAACGACTGATGTAAAAAACAATAGATTACCAAGAAGTAATAAAAGAGGGGGAAATTAAAGGAAGAGGAAGAAAAAAATCTTATGAGTACTAAATATTTTCCCTTTATAAGATGGTTTTTTTTTTTGACGACTTGTGCGAATACCAGATACTGTAAGCTTAGATGTGCGGGTGGTGTAATGGATAAAAGCTTGGAATTATTAATCAGAGAGCCGAGTTCCTATTCAAGTTTGGTTCGTTATATTCACTTATGCGCAAATACCTTTGGGGAAGGCATGAAACCACCTGTTCTCCCTTCAGCTATGTGCTAATATTTGTTTCACTAAAACCGTGTTTATCTTCCCCACATCAATAAAAAATAAAATTGCGTACAAAATATTTAGATTTCAGCGTTAAATAACCCATAGAAGTTTTGATATGCCGCTAAACAAAATCAAGAAACCAACCAATCTGCCCGACATACACTGATCATCGCTCAGTTTTCTCTTTTCTGCGTGGGTGGGACAAGGTGAAAATTCCATAATATGCATCGATCGACAGTGTAGCTTCGCGTGGGGCCGTGTGTGAGTCGAACTTTTCAGGTAAGCGGCAAAGAGATTGTATGGCAGCATAACTGATTATTATATATTCATCTGTGATCGTCTGTGCGTGATAGCGTGCTTCCACGTGTGTCTAGGCGTGTTTCTGATTATTCGGGTGTGTTTCCATACGTCATTTTTTTAAAATGCATACGTATTCGTATGCGTGTATGGGTGCGTATTCGTATGTGTCTATTCAGGTGTATTTGTATATATGTTTGAAGATTATTTGTATTTTTTATGTGTGTGTATCGGCTTTGTTGCGTTCAGCTGCATTCGGACGTACCTATTAAGATGTGTTGATATAGATAATGATTTTATTTTTAATCAGTATTTTTTTAATTACTTCAAACGTTAATATTAGTGGATACCGTGTTTGAGTAGACGACCTGTTATTCTTTTTTTTTTTAATCTGTATTACGTCTACAGGTCAGCGAACCCCATGAAAACTTAATAAAAACATAAAAGTGCTCTCCGGTAGAGTTTGAATCTGCGTCGCCCTTTGTAATCGAAACGACCGTCTGCTCTGACCACGGAGAGCATAAAAGATATAGGTTTTATTAGGTTGGTGCAAAAATAATGACGTAATAATGTCGTTTTTTGACGTATTAACGTCAAAAAACGACATTATTACGTCATTATTTTTGCACCAACCTTATACTTTAACGAAGAGCACATTTTCTTTATTACGTTTTTTTCAAGTGCATAGGCCGGTAGACTTAAAAAAAAAAAAAAGAACTATAGTAGAACTCCCCAATTGCGAACATAGAATAATCTAGACATTCTCGAATAAGAATTCCTCGAATATGGACTCGTCTTCAAATCTGAACTTTTGTATAGACATAAACATGAAGCCTTTTCTTTCTCGTAAAGTGAAAGAATGTCGTACACGCATCAAAAGCGCCATAGCAACAACTGTCATCAACGCAAATGAAGAACGCAGTGAAATTCAGGAAGATATGACAATGGATGAATGATATATTTATAACATTAATAGATTTTTAAACATTTCATAAACTGTCTGAGTTTTTCCCAAAGTACAATAATTTGGTTAGCACAATTTTTTTCATTAGTATTAGTTGTTAATTACTTGCACATTTAGGTATTCAGTGTACACCTTAAATACAAAACGAAACATTACAAACTACCTTTTGTATTCTAAACACTAAAACTTAATAAAAATGTTAAGCTTGCCACAGCAGCATTTTATTCCCCTCATCCGAACAGTATCCTCAATACCGGACATCTCAGATGTTCGGTTTAGAGGAGTCGTACTGTTTTAAAAAACGACAGCGAAACGCGGGTATCAATTAAATATAACTTTTGGCTTAACAAAAATGCTTTTATATACATTTTCTAAATGTTCGGGTGTATTCGTATATATATATATATATTCGGGTATATCTGTTTGTGTGTATTAAGGTGCTTTTGTATTGGGGTGCGTATTTGTGTCGTCGAATCCGTGCATGTGGTCGTCTTTTTTGTATTTATATATGTTATTAATTTGTTTCATGTATGCGTCTGTTCATGAGTGTACTCAGGCCTGATCGGCATACAGATGTGTGCGTTAGTGCTTCTTTGTGTGTATGCGTGTGTGTGTACTGGTTTATTGGCATGTGAGGGTGTTCGCGTTTGTACGGATGTATGCGAATGTGCATACGAGTACGTAATCGAATACGTCTATTCGGGTGTATGAGTACGTGTATATTAGAGCATTTTATGTATGTCTTTCTGGATGTGTTCGTGCGTGTCCAAGTGTATTCGTATGTGTACATAAATGTGTGTATTCTGGTGTATTCGTATATGCCTATTAAGGTGTTTTTGTATGTGATTTCATGAATGTGTCCGGACGTGTTTGCGTGTATTCGGATATGCATTGGGATGTTTTAATATGTGTGTTCATGGGTGTGTTTGGGATTGAGTGGGTGTATTTGTATGCGTGCGTTCTGGTGCATTCGTATGGGTGTGTTCTTTTAAATCCGTATGTGTGTATTAGGATATTTTTTATATGTGTTTCTGAATGAGATTGTACGAGCGTATTAGAATACATATCTGTGTGTATTCTGCTGGATTCGTGTTTGTGTATTAAGGTGTTTTTTTAGAATGTGGGTTATTGAGTGTGTTACGGGTGTACTAGGATTTGTGCCCTGGAATTATTCTTATGTGAGTTTTAGTATATTTTATATATACATACATACATACATACATATACCGGGTTTCGATCCTAGCTAGCGGCAACCGTACGTCTAGCCACACTGATGAGCTGTGATACAGCGAAACAGTCTGTCTGTGGATGACAATACATACATATATATATATATATATATATATATATATATATATATATATTTAAAAATGTGGTTCCATCAACACGCAAGAATTACCATGTTTCAAAACAGAAGCTAAAAGCGATGGAACCATAATTTTAAATATGTAAATTTATAATATTTATGCTCTGTATATTTGCATCGAGAACTGTTTTGTAAAGATAAAAATATTAATAAGAACACCGGGTTATAAATCTTACTGTTCTTTCTCTTTATTATATATATATATATATATATATATATATATATATATATATATATGTGTGTGTGTGTGTGTGTGTGTGTGTGTGTGTGTGTGTGTGTGTGTGTGTCTCTCTCTCTCTCTCTGTGTATATAAATATAAATAAATATATATATATATAATTATTTATATATTATATGCGCGGTACTTATTGGAAAGCGCTCAATATCAGAGATAGAGCTAACATATTTGGTTGGATTAATGTGAGTTTGTGACCCTAGGATTCACCCTTTTGCGATCGTCAGACAAACTGTCTGACGATCGCAAAAGCGATGATGTAAACCCAGGGTCACAAACTCACATCAATCCAACCAAATATATATATATATATATATATATATATATATATATATATATATATATATATATATATATATATATTAGTCACAAACTCACATCAACATATATATATATTTCAATAAAGGTGCAATTAATTTACAAATTCATGAATTATTCATACAAAAAACAAATACAAAGGTTAATGATCGAAATGGCGAGAAATCCATCTTCGCGAACAATTCAAATAATATACAAATACCCCGAACCTGATTATGAATGAAAAGATCCTTGTTTTATAAATTTCAGTTGCATAAGGTCTTATTATTTTTACAAGCTTTCGTCTGTTCCTACAGACATCCTCAGGTATGGAATAGATTTTGTTCTTGTTTTTGCTCTCAGTAATAAGTGAACAACGAAAATAGATTTTTTGTATATTATATATATTATATTCTTAACAACCATTGCTAGAATCTACTTCAAATCCTTCTTTCTGCATCTTAATTCTTACATTGATTACCAATTTTCCTACCACGATGCTAGTACTACCGCCCCCTGCTATTCTTGGATGGTACTACTACCATTCACAATGACTATTATCATGGTAATTCTACCACTCTTCTATGAATGGCTGTTGACAAATTATTGGACAGTCTTTGACAAACTGCTGCAAAAAATTCTCATGCTTGGTCATTTAATCAATAGTTGGTCTTGGAAGTTTCCAGTACTTTCTTGTACAATTTCTTTCCCCTTTATGGTAGTACTAGCATTTCGAGTGCCATTCCTGCTACCAACATCTTATAGTAATAAGCCAATTCCGAATACCATTTTCATATATTAGTTCTACCGTTTCTGATACCACTAACAATATAGAACTATCATTTTCTTATGAAAGTGATATTTAGCTACCCCACCACGAGGGTTACATGTGGCACAAGGCCGGGTTTAACGTGGGATTTCCGAGCCCGTAGGCTCGGCCAAAAATATTCCCTCTTTGAACCCGTATAAACGGGTTCAGGGGCAGTCAACCACCCCGAACGAGACTCTACCCTTCGGCGGAGGCTCGTCCGGGTTCCTCTCCGCCCGTAGACAGAGAGTTAGACTGTTAGACAAGTTAGCCAAGTTCTCTTATGAAAGTACTACCATTAACATTTCTAGTTGTACTCATACAATCACTAGTACTACCATACCCGATCATCCTGGTAGAATTATTATTCCTACTGCCATTCTCTGAGGATAAGACTACAGTTGGAAGTACAACACTACATTTTTTATAGTAGAATTACCATTGAATTAAGACCATTCAAACTACGGTTTTCCGTCCTGTTATGGCATTACTACCATTAGCTATTCTCTTATGGTCTTTTTTATAATATTGTTCCCCCAATATAAGGCCCGAGAGCAACTCAAGGGTTACTGACCGAAGTTGCTGTAAGGAGAATAAGTAAGAAGTGTATATTATAGGGATACGTTGTATAGATAACGGTTGATTAAAGAATTGAACAGGCTAAAATCTTAGTGATCTGGAAGCACTCCCTCGGGAGTCTGTTCAACAAAGTAACGGTTCTGAAGAAGAAGCTGTCTGAGCAGAAGTTTCTCCTCAACACGAGAACGTATAGGGAATGCGGGTGAATTGAACCTGTGTACGTGAGCAGCGGGCTTTCTCTTCCTCTCTCACTCTTGTCGAACTCTCTCTGCCTCTGGGCGGTGAGGAACCCAGACGAAGCAATGCCGAAGAGCAGTGTCTCGTTTGGGGAGATAAACAAACCCAACCACGTATATACGGGGTCTACGGGCAATCTACGTCCCGCGTTAAAAAAAAACTGGCCTTGTGTCACATCTTGCATTGTGGGGAGGTTAGTAAATAGGGTGTATGTGACATAACCGGTTCTAGCTGTCAATAGCTGAACTGGTGGCAATAAAGAATGTAGCTCGTTTCAGCATTTGCCATGGAAATATCGGTACAATAGTGAGAGGCTGGCTACGTTTCGTCTGTGGGAAAGGGGTTGTATGGTGGAAAATAATTAATCCAACATAAGACCGAGTAAACGCTTTTGAAAAAGAAAAACTGAAGATTGGGTGTCATCAGCTCAGATATAGTAGCAATATTCTATTATAGTCTAATATATCTATTGTAAAGAGGAGCGGTTAAATTCATTTTTTTTAATCATTTCACCCCATAGAAGGTAGTAAAGTCACTAAGACATAAAAGGGTATACTGAAAGTGAAAGAAGAAGAAAAAAAAACATTATTAGGGATCAAGACCAACAGAAGTGTAATCAAGAAGACTGTAGACAACGATTGACATTACGTTTACATTTTTGAATATCACAGTTGGTTAGAGAGGGCGGTAGAGACTTCCACAAGCGAGAAATGCGAGAAAAGAAACTGTAAGCATAAAACTTATGGTTACATCTAGCCAGTTCAATTGTGAACGCATGAGACGTTGCCACCAATCTAGTAATGTGCTACTGGGTGTCTACTTAAAAATTTCAGCTTCTTCTAAAGAAGAATCAGCAATTTTATTGATTTTGACCTGGCATCTCGGCTTCAGTCATTTTCCTACCGTCGTAACGTAGGTTCTCTGTGCTTTCTCAATAAATATTTTTCATGGTAAATGTTCTGAAGAATTTTATTTCATGGCACCTAGACTTTATACTTATTTATAACTTTATGAATTCATTTATTTAATTTTATATATATATATATATATATATATATATATATATATATATATATATATATATATAATATAATGTATGCATAATATATATAATATATGCAATATACATATATTATGTAATATATATATTAGATATATAATGGATATAATTTACATAATATACATATATAATATATATATATAATATATATATCATGTTGGTGCAAAAATAATATCGTTTTTTGACGTTAAAAAATACATCAAAAAACGATATTATTTTTGCACCAACCTAATATAAGATATATAATATACATATATAATATACATATATAATATACATATATATAATATATATATATATATATATATATATATATATATATATATATATATGTAATATATATATGATATATAATATATATAATATATATATATAATATACATATACTATATAATATATAAGATATAAGATATATAATATATATACTATATAATATATTATATAATATATATATAATATATATAATATATATAATATATATATAATATTATATAATGTATATATTATATTATTATATTATCATTATATATTATTATACAATATATATTTATATATTATTAGTTTATTTATTTAATTTAATTTATTTTAATTAAGTGATTATTTCTTTAATTTATTACTTTATGAATTTAAGCATAGTATTAGATTGGCAAACAGGTCTCATCATTCTAGAGTTCAAATGACTACATCTAACCGTAAGTTCTATGCTAACAGTTTCTTCTATCGCACTAACACGGATGTGTGGTCGTGTAATGCGCTTTGCTCGTAATGGGAAATCAGTGATGCGTGTTCGAATACCAGACACACCACTGTTGCTACAATTGTTGTTCGTGTGGTAGCCCGACGACATTAAAGGGTTAGGGAACTGGTGTATTATTCAGTACATGCCTGATTAAAAATAAGAGCTGTTTTGTAGACTCTTAGCGGATTAATATTTTATTTGGCTGGTGACCATAAAGCTTTGTGTCATCAGCCTTTAAGATGATTCAAATGTTTGCCTTTAACAAAATATTTTCCTTGGCTAATTACGTATGGCTTTGGCTACCGTTCAAAACATTGTATATTTCATTTTAAAAGAATAGCTTCAGATTTGATTTGAATAATTATTTAAAGGAAACTAAAAAAGCTCTTACAGAACGTAGTGAAGGAAAGCAAAAATAAAAGACTACGTATAAAGAATAAGATAGCAGAATGTATTGTTATCAGCAGAAGAATGAGCTCAAAATGCAAATTAAAAATCGGAGTTTCTAAAATCAAACAAATGGAAACATTTAAATATCTGGGAAGTTTTCTAACAGAGGATGGAAAGTAAAATATTGAGACCCGAATAGATATTTGGAAGTCCAAAGATGCATTCCAAAATCTAAGCAGTGTATTAAGCGATAGAAACAAAGAAAAGATTACCGATAGGTGATATCTGTCATCCTGTACAGCAGTGAATACTGGACAATCTCGTCAAAGATGAAGAAAAAACTTGAAGCAAATGTGGTTCTACAGAAAGATCCAGAGGATACCATGAACCGAACTGGTTTTGGAAAAAAAAATGAAAACAAAAAGGAAACATACTTAATATCAGGAAGAGTCAGTTGAAATCTTTGGAGTATGTAATGAGGAAGGAAGGCTGGGAAAACCTGATATTCTCAGGACAGATGTAGGGGGGGGCAAGAGGGACAAAGAAAAGCATCCCGTAACATACGTGATGAAATTGAGTAAGTGGATGATAGAACTGATTTTGGGAGAAATTACAAGAAAGACATAACTTATTAAGAGCTACAAGAGACCGGAAGATGTGGAGGGCCATTATCGTCTACGCGCTGAAGGAACACGGTGCATAAAAGAAGAAGAAGAATTTAGTCTTAATAGGAGGAAAGTGTTGGGCAGATTATTAGAGATTAGAAAATGAAGCCAGACGCGCGTGAATAAGACGGAAATGAAAAAACTTGTATTACTCGGTCGGAAACTGGAGGCAACAAAAATGTGGCCCTACAGAAGGATGCTGAGAATACCATGGACGGAGTAAGTAAAAATAAGTCAAGGAAAAGGGAAACAAGAAGTACACTTACACAAAGAATCAGATTGAGACAGCTGAATTTTTTTTTGACGATATCACAAAAGTTTGAATATATTTTAGTCTAGGTCAGGTTGATGTCGATAACGCTTAAATTAGAACTCATTAGATGCATTTTGGGCAGATATGGTGATTCTCTAAGCGCAGTTTAGATGTGTCACCAGTCCGAACATTTTGGGCCATTATGGTATAATACACTGAATTCTTGGGCATGTCTAATGTAAAACGTACCTAAACTAGAAAGGCGACGAACAAAGAAAAGGTAAAAAAAATCGGGGTTCTGTTCTATGGCAATAGAAGATGTCTAGTTAATTCACTTCTTGGCTGATTCAGTGGAGTTCTTTTATCCCTATTTGGATTCTACTTACCGTATTTGACGGCATATAAGGCGCACTTTTTTTTTTTTACTAAAAATAAAAATTCCCTTGCGTCTTATATGCCAAATTTTTGTTTAAAATTCGCGATAGTCGGCCGAAATTAGCTACCTGGCAACTCCTATTAGCTTAGACTTTAGAGTAACTTTCATATACCTATTGTCATCATTTAAAAGGCTATTATGCAGATTAAAAGTATTAACATTGATAATATTCATTATATTAATGTCATCACATTTAATATTAGTACTTTGTTTCGCTAAAATTATATGCAATAAATTCAAATTATATATTTGTAAAATATATTTGTATCATTAATATTTTTCTTGTGATAACTTCCGGTTGCATTGGTATGAATACAATCAGAATTTTTATATCCTAATTATTCCACTGTAAGCACCTCGACGTGGCGTAATGGTTAGCAAGTTTGTCTTGCTAGATCAGTTACGGCTGAAAAGTGAGTTCGAACCTCACTAGGTGCCCCATACTTTCGACCTTGTGCCGCATGTAAGATACGGTTAGTATAGAGTTTTTTTTTTTTTTTTTAAATTGTTATTTTTATTCCCCTCGCCCCACAGACTTTGAAATGTACATATGGAGACTAGTTAGGATTTCATAGAGACATAGAGGTATTATGGTGAATGTAGTAAGAAAGGTAGGAGAGAATGTGTTGTTTTGGTGTTAGGAATATTGTTGGTATGTTTGGGTCAGTGTTTGTGACTAGCTAAGTTTAGAATTAAGAGAGAAGAAGACCGTCCTTTTCCCCAATCCCCCTTTTTGGCCATGTGCCACATTTTGTACCGTTGTAGGAATAAATATCTGTTCCACTGTAAGCGTTCTGAGAGAAAAAGGAAATATTTGTCGCAGATTAATTCCACAACGCAGAGAACAAATCACTCGATTCGAATATCGGGGGTCAGAAAGAAATACCGAAAACTCGATTCGCAGGTACTATCTTACAAATCCCAATGCACGTAACCAGTCAGAAAAATAACTCACTCTCTAACTTTAAATCTTCTTCTTCTCCCTCTCCTTCATCTTTAAATGTTCCATGTTAGTTTCTTCTTTGCCTCCATCTTCAAATGTTCCTTCTTTCTTTTTTCTCCATCAATTGTAAACGTTCCCACTTTCCTCTTCTTCTTTTCTCCAAAAACAATCAGCCTTTCACCATTTCTATGGCAGACGATTACGCGTATGGCCTTCCGTGATAAAAAAAAAACCTGAGACAACTTCAGCGAAAATTTATCTTGCATCTTTTTTGTAGTTAGGCCCGCCTTATGATGAGCCATATCTGATGCAGCCCACTAGTCAGAAAATGTTGCCAGTGACTGGTTTATACCCTTATATCTTTCTTATTCTAATGCGTCTTCTGGTTTCAGTGTTACATTTCCCGTCAACTGCAAAAGAGCTATGTCTAATTGCAATTTAGTATTTTTGACTTAGGTTTTCCTTTCTATGATCTGTACAAGCTGCGCCTTGCAAAACGTCTGTAGCGAAGAAAACGGCGACTTACCTCGTCAAACCAAGCGTCAGCACGTCGAGTATATCCTACGACGGAAAATGTGGCGAAGAAGAAAATTACCTACCAAAAAAAAAAAAGATAATTAGATAAGACGAGCCTTAACCCCTTCCGATTTTCGGCCTTGCGCCATAATTGTATTTTTTTATATACAATAAGTAACTACGTGCCCTTTTTTTTTTTTGGTAGGTAATTTTCTTCTTCGCCACATTTTCCGTCGTAGGATATACTCGACGTGCTGACGCTTGGTTTGACGAGGTAAGTCGCCGTTTTCTTCGCTACAGACGTTTTGCAAGGCGCAGCTTGTACAGATCATAGAAAGGAAAACCTAAGTCAAAAATACTAAATTGCAATTAGACATAGCTCTTTTGCAGTTGACGGGAAATGTAACACTGAAACCAGAAGACGCATTAGAATAAGAAAGATAAAAGGGTATAAACCAGGCACTGGCAACATTTTCTGACTAGTGGGCTGCATCAGATATGGCTCATCATAAGGCGAGCCTAACTACAAAAAAGATGCAAGATAAATTTTCGCTGAAGTTGTCTCAGGTTTTTTTTTTTATCACGGAAGGCCATACGCGTAATCGTCTGCCATAGAAATGGTGAAAGGCTGATTGTTTTTGGAGAAAAGAAGAAGAGGAAAGAGAGAACGTTTACAATTGAAGGAGAAAAAAGTAGAAAAAGAAGATGGAGGCAAAGTAGAAACAAAGATGGTATATTTAAAGATGGAAGAGAGGAAGAATAAGAAAAGGGAACATTTACAGCTGAAGAAGAGGAAGAAGAAGATTTGAAGTTAGAGGAAAAGAAGAAGAAAGAGGGAACGTCTACGACGACGACGACGACGACGACGAAGAAGAAGAAGAAGAAGAAGAAGAAGAAGAAGAAGAAGAAGCAAAACTTAAGGATGGAGAAAAAGAAAAAAAAAGAAGGAAGGGAAATTTAAAGATGGAGAAGAAGAAGAGGAAAGAGAAAACATTTAAAGTTAGGGAAGACGAAGAAAGGACAGCTGAAGAAGAGGAAAGTGAAATGAACATTTAAAGATGGAGTAAGGAGAAAGGAAGAAGTAAGATTTAAGCATGAAGAAGAAGAATAAAGAGGGAACATTTACATTTGAAGAAGAAGTGGAAAAAAGAAAGAAGGAACATTTAAAGATGGAGGTAAAGAAGGAACGAAGATGGAAGATTTAAAGAAGAAGAAAAAGAATTAGAAGAAGAAGATATTTTGAATTTTTGAAAACAAGTTGGTGGCTAATCAGCTTTTAGTAGGCTTAGAGAATTAGGTTAAAGACACAAATGATTATCGATTATACACGAATGAAATATACTATCACCGAATTATATATGATTCCACAGACAATGAGCAGAAAACAGGTGGCTGTATTTGATGAATTAATGAAGTTATATTTAATTTTTTTTAATCCAAAATTATTTCTTATTACTTTAAGAAAATGCCAGAGCACTAAATTTAATTCACCCAGTTTTTTGGATATTCTATTTTTTTTAAAAAAAAAAAAAAAAAAAAAAAAACGGGGGCGTCTACTCAAACACGCGTGTCCACAAAAGTATAATCACCTTCTGAAAATTTTCCTTTCGGCATCGCTTGAACCTGCGTACCTCTTTGTAGTGGGAAGGGACTACCTTTTCATCCGGTATACATTAGACCGCTGGTATGTGAAGCTGTCTGTGACTAAACGGAATAAAGAACGCTAGGTCTGAAGGTGGCCCTCCTCTACAAAGGGGTATGCTGTTTTGAACCCTGTCGGGGATTAAGACTCTTGAATTTTCAAGCCGGTAGATGTCATTTACAGTGTTACAAGCTGCCCACTTTTGCACGGTTTATAAAGCTGGCATATCACCCCCCTAATGTCAGCATGAATGACCTTGTCTAGGCTAGAATTCTTTCCTCCAGGTACTTGATAACACCACGATACCAAATTTTGTCCATTTTCAAGATAATTCGCTAGTTGTTACTGTTGATGTCTTCTCTGAACAGTCAGATCTGTGTTTATCTAGAAAGAAACAATGCTGTTATTAAAAAGAAGAGTTGAAATTATTGCATGTAAGATTACACAGCTCCAGGCATCACTTCATAGTCAACTTATGAACTTTTCAGCCACTCATGTACAAGTTTTAATTTTTTGTAAGTTTGCACATGCGCGTTTGGGGCCTGTTTTAGTCTCTAACCGAAGTGCCCCATAACGCGAAATAATTGATATTCTGAGGATGAGACGAATGTGGAAGATACCCCCATCACGATTGCATGTTTACTGCATTTTTATTTGCAGCAACAGACTACTATTTTCAAAAGGACAATGTATTTTGCTTTCCCGTGTGTCATTAACATGGGTTGATTGATTCAGCTTGAAATTCTCTTGAGGGCGTGCTTTTTATTGTTTCTTTCCGGCGTGTTCCTTCAAAATTGGCCCCGATTCATAACCGACTTCTGAGTTTCTACGCAAGCTGGCATGCTGCTACTAGAAAATTACAGACATTCATAAAACAACGTAAGTACGTGACACACTCATTCACATCTTCGTTTTTTACATCCCTAAACAGCTACACACACACACACACACACACACACACACACACATAGAAGATTGGATTTCTGAAATCCCTCCTTCACTTTCGACTGACAAAGCCTGTTTGGTCACATAATTGCCTCCACTGCATTCATAGCGAATAAATATGAATACATGCACCGACAGAATCTTTTAACACCTGCTTGCACCCATTACATTCTTTATGGCGCATGCTAGCGTCTGATGTACCACATTTTACGAATATTTGCACCCACTGTATCTTTTATACACCTGCTTACATACGTTGAATTCTTCATAGTGCATGCTGGCATCTGCTGCATCCCTTTTTACGAATAATTGGACCTACTGAATTTTTTTTTTACATGTGCTTGCACCCGTTGAATTTTTATGGCACATGCTTGCATCTGCTGCATCCCTTTTTACGAATACTCACAACCACTGTACCTTTTTTACACCTGCTAGCATCCGTTGCATTCTCTCTGACGCATGTTTGCGTCTACTTCATCACGTCGATTTTTAAGTAACGTAGTAAACATTCGTTTTCGTGTTCGCATTTTGAGAAAAAAGTTCTAATTGTTTATTTAGTAAATTGTGTTGGCCAAGGAAGGGGATTATGGCTCTTTTCTACTTCCACTTGGTGTTGACCACACATTTCGCGCATACGTTTGTTTTTTATTTTATCGACTGCACAGTAAAGTAGGGTCAGTTGGGCAACGTCTGTTTATCCCCGAATAGCACATAAGTTACATCCCGCGCACACACACACACACACACACATATATATATATATATATATATATATATATATATATATGTGTGTGTGTGTGTGTGTGTGTGTGTGTGTGTTTGTGTGTGTAGCTGTTTAGGGATGTAAAATCGAAGAATATGTGAATGAGTGTGTCACGTACTTACGTAGGTTTATGAATGTCTGTAACTTTCTAGTAGCAGCATGTCAGCTTGCGTAGAAAGCCGTGTGATACTAGTGCTGAAATTCGTATTGAAAATAACTCTTTTCGTATATTTTCTTTTAAATGTGATTAATTTAAGATCGGTAATCTTTTGTAATAAAGTATACTCGAATAAAATATACGAAATGTTACGTATTAAATTATAAGAAACCTTTATGAGAATTCAGCTTGTCCTCAGCAAACTAACGACCCTAGTGAAAGGTTTACCAAAAAACTGTAAACTAACTGAACATCCCATGTAAAAATTAAAGCCCCATATATTAAAAAAATAGATTTTATTAAACTCATACGTTTATTGGTCAATAAATATTTTCCAATTTTTAAATATTCCTTTTAAGGAAGGAAACTATTTTTGATCATTTTCTTAAGTGATCATACAAATTTTATAGCAGACGATAAACATAGTCGTCTTAAATTTCAAAGATCTCACCTATTTAGCAAAAACCGTCGTTGGTTGGTTAATATACGTGAATATGGAAATTCAAATCGGGCCTACATTTTGCACAGAAATGAGTTAATTTTGAGTTTAAGTAATATAATTTAATTTTATTGCATTTTCTACAATTCTTTAACGAGGTAACACACACACACACACACACACATACAGCACATATATAATAGATTTTTATAGAATTTTAATACATTTATATATATATATATATATATATATATATATATATATATATATATAAGTGAACATGGAAGTCAACACTCAGAGGCGACAGGATGTTTCATCCTAGACGCAATCCTCAGGCCTGATGTTATATGATTATACATACATGCATATATATATATATATATATATATATATATATATATATATACTAATAGCATATATATAATAGATGTTATATATATATATATATAAATGCTATATATATGCTATATATACATATATATATATATATATATATATATATAGCATTTATATATATATATATAACATTTATATATATAGAGAGAGCATCTATTATATATATATATATATATATATATATATATATATATATATATATATATATATATATATATATATCATAAATAATATATAAGATATAATAGATTTTTATAGGTTTATTTTCAATCCGAGATTTTATTCGAAAATAATTTTTACTGGAGATTTGTGAGATCAGTGCGTTCGCAATGAATTTTCTTCGGATTGAATTTTTTTCTCCTATTCAAACTGGAATTCATTCAGTCGAAACATATATACATGTATGTTTGTTTAAGACCAGCAAAAAGTCTTTGTCTTTGACTTTTTATATTAATTTTTTTTTAATTTTCAGGGAATTGGCCAGTGTCTTTTAAGTGCTTTTGGATTTCATTACGCATTACGAAAAGAAAGTTTTTGCGTATTAATAAGACCGTATATGCGTGTATGCGTTGTCTTTTCTTTGGTAATTTTCAAGAGTATGTTTTCACTCTTTGATGTCGCATTTTTGCTGGAATTTCTGGGTACCCCACTACTAGTGAGCCAGCCAAAATGAGCTGACTCATTTTATAGTTCACCAATAGAAGGGTTAACCAATCAGAAGGCTCAAAATATTCAATGCGACGTGTATAAAGGCGGCCATGTTTTTTTCCGAATGTTCACTGCCAACCTCTGATATCGAAGACTGAAGAATTACAGAACAGCTGCTGGTGATATTGGCGATATAGTCAGATTCAGTAGAGTGTCTGACTCGTGAGTGTTAATCTTTAACGTTGTTTTATTGAACAGATTAAGTACTGCGCTGTATTCTATATTCATAGGCTTGGCGAACATGGCGAACATTTTTAACCAAAATTATCACGTTTTCACGCCCCAGTTTGTGGTGAGGTGTCTTTTTTTTTATTTGTTTTAAAATATATTTAGTATGTTTGTTAATAAATTGAAATTTCATTGACGTTAGGGTACGTTTTATAGTTTAATATTAAAGATTTTGTAGTCGTTTTTCACAGTTTATCTGACACAGTATCTTTGTGTTATTGATAAGATTTTTTGGTATTTCTTGCTGTATTTTGTGTTCACTGGTGACATTCGATTTAACTGAGGAAATATCAGATAAAAGACAAGTTAACTGGCACCATAATGTAGTGTGTGGCTATTGTATGCATTACTTGAATTGTTATCTTAAAGAAAGGATATTAAAGAAACGTAAATTTATTTAAAGAAATTTATAAACGCTTTTGGTTTTCTTTCCTTTCATTTTACATTTTTAAACCCTGAAGATGGCTCATGTTAGTCGAAATCTACACACGAAGTTAAGCAATGTTGTGCCTTCTTAGTACCCTGATTGGTGACTGCTTGGAATACTAGGTGCTGGAAGCTGGGATGTGCGGGAGGTGTAATGGATAATGGCTCGGAATTGTTAATCTGGGAGCAGAGTTCGAATTCCAGTTGCATTCGTTATATTCACTTACACGCAAATACCCTTGGGAAAGGTATGAATTCTCCTCTTTCCCCATCCTGGGTATGACGATAAACTACTTCCGCGTGCAGGGTAAAACGATAAACTACGTCCAACGGCAAGGCCTCTGATCAAGAGGTTTTGAGAAGCGTCGCACTACCTCTTAATTGCTGATGTTCCAAGGTCCACCCTAACCCGGGTGGTAGCACATGTTAGGGTCCCAGATAGTTAACCCCGAAGAAAGAAAAAAGCATTATAAAAGTGTAAGAATGGGTTTTAATACCATAAATACTTTGTAAAAAATTATTACCAGAAATAAATTTTTGAAGAAAAAAATATTACAAACAATACGTTTTTGAAAAAAAAAAAAATATATATATATATATATATATATATATATATATATATATATATATATATATATTACCAACAATACGTTTTTGAAAAAAAAATATTACCAGCAATATGTTTTTGAAAATAATATTACCAGCTTTACATTTTTCAGGGAAAAAAAATATTACCATAGATTTTTGACAAACCAAGTATTACCAGAAAAAAACGTTGTCAGCACTAAATAACCCACTGAGGTTGATATGCCGTAAAACAATACAAACCAAACAAACGAAACTCTTTTCCACCCCATCTATGGGTTAATTAGTAAGACTTATATCACTTAACCATTATTACAGTTTAATGTTATTTTCTGGCTTTGAACGACCTGCACTCAATCAAACAATCCTTAAATAGCAGAAGAGTCAGGTCGCATGATCTTCACGGTACTGATCAGAAGAAATATATCCGCATGTATCAAGTGGAATGTCGGGACGTGTTTATTTGTGGCGCGAATGATATTGGTCCTTCTTTATGGCAGTGAATGCTGGACAAGCTCGTCATAGATGGAGAACCGACTTGAAGCAACAGAAATTCTACTGAATGATACTAAGAATAACAACATTAATTGAACGTGTGAGCAGTGACGAAGTTTCAGAGCTAGCAAGTGCAAAAAAAAACTTCAAGAAGTTAGTTAAGGAAAGTTAGAAGAAAGAACTAAGCAACGATTTCAAGAAAACAGAATCTGTGGTTTTTCAGCCAAATGAAGAGTCCAACATGCCAATTACAAATTGGAGATACGAAAAATCAAGCATGTACAACAATTTAAATATCTCGGAAGTGTTTTAACAAAGGACAGAAAATATCACACCGAAAACCGAAGACGCTTTAGGGTAGCGAAAGATGGCTTTTAAAAGCTAAGAAAATATCGTTAAAAACGAAGAAAAGCGTACTGAACTGTTATGTAATATCAGTCCTCTTATAACAGGGGCTGACAACGTTTTGCTAACTATATGCCAAATTTGGGCTTTAAAACCATTCAATGTGCCAACAGCATACATATTTTTTATACAAGTCAAGGTGAATATACCTGTTATACAATATATTTTATATAGTATTATGTCGTATATATACTTTAGCATATATCAAAATTGAAACAGCTAAATATCTTTGCGTTGTAGCACTTATTGGTTCGGACTTCGTGATGTCATTTGCGACTGCATGCCACTGAAAATTGCTTGTCGTGACATGTGCCGACCCCTGTCTTATAAGGTAGTGATTACTGGACAATCGCCTCACAGATGAAGAAGAGACTTGAAGCAACAGAAATGTGGTTCTACAGAAGGTGCCTGAGGATACTATGGACTTGTATCATTAAGTCATTATCTCAAAAAAAAAAATAAAAAAATAAAATAAAACATATTCTTACAATCTTACAATAATATTTTCTGGATTTAAATTTTTTGTTAAAAAGAAATCAATCAATAAAAATTATCCACCTAAGCACAGCTGTAATTTTTTTTATGTGTGTCGCCATTAGAAGCTGTTGTGTTAATAATGACATTACATTAGTGTTCGAATATATATTTCATTTATGTCACTTCATCTAAACACAGTTATATTTTTCGTGTCTCGAAATATTTCCATTATCGTTCGAATCTTTACGATCAATCACCTTCATGACTTCAAATACGTTCATTAACACGTCGCCGACACTTTCTGCGCGATTTTGGAGTGACAAACAAAATGGAGGACAAATCCAAGAGAGATACAAAAAAGAAAAAAAAAATGATAAAGAAAAGAAACAAGAAATGTGAAACTGTCATTCATCTCATCTGCATTTGTTCGGAATGTAAAAAAAAAAAATCGATCATTCGCTAATTGTTCGAAGAGAACTTGGAGAAGCTGGTCGATTAGTAAAGGTGTGGGCGCTGCCAAATCGATAAGATCGTCCTTAGCGATATCCTGGCATTCTTCATTCAAACGTCTTTGTCGATTGTCAGTGAAACGCCTACAAACAACTTTGTTATGTCGGGAGGAGCTGTAGCAAGCTACTTCAGTAGCGGAATATGAATATTAAGCGACATTTTGAGAGTAGAGCATCAAATCTACACCCCCAGCCATATATATATATATATATATATATATATATATATATATATATATATATATATAGTTGTAAAGATATGTCCGATTAAAAAAAATAAAATCTATTCATTCTTTAGAAATTTCTATGTATATATTTATATATATATATATATATATAAATATATACATAGAAATTTCTAAAGAATGAATAGATTTTATTTTTTTTAATCGGACATATCTTTACAACTTCAAACCTTATTTTTAATGGACGCCCCTATTTAAGTAGATGCACCGGTTTTTTTAAAAACAGTATCTCGTCTACAGCGCCGTGTAAAGAAAACTACACCCGGAAGCAAGGCCTCTGATCGGAAGATTGAAGCTTTTGAGCAACGTGGAGCCACCTCTCAACTACTGTTGTTCCCAGGTCCAAGCTAACCTTAGGTGATAACAAGGTCCCAACTACTGGTAAATAGTGACCCCTCCCACACCAACAAAAAAGACATACAGTTGCGTTACCCAATGAAAGGCTATATTTTCGTTAACACTAGGATGGTCGAGGTGTCATTTACAACACCTTTTTCAACAAATTACTATGGAATAACTAGTTTTGGTTCGATGCTGAGGCTTATGGACAATTATTGAATTTTAGCAAAGATGCTTAACAGACTTAATTCTTTAAAAAATATTCAGTGGAATAGCTGATATTTGAGGTTTTACCTTGAATGGCCGAGGTGTCGTTTTTGACACCTAGGCTATTTATAGGGTAAATGCATTGGAAAATTTCTCACAAGCAATAATACTTGTGTTTATGTCCCCTATCTATCTATACACACACACACACATAATTTATATATATATATATATATATATATATATATATATATATATATATATATATATATATATATATATAATCACTTTCTTTCAGTATGAGGTATACTAATATTTGTGAATTTCTTTTCAGACTTGTTATTCCTGACTTGAATATTGAATATATTAGAGATGGCTGCTTAATGACGTAATGTAAATAAAGATGTCAAAGGAGCTGGCCATCCTAGTGTTAAATTTGCCGGTTGGTAGACGAAATAAACACTGTTTAAAACAATACAGGTATTCAGTAATTATGCTCAAACGCAGGTATCCAGGAATTATAACATTTGAAGTAACAGAAACTTATACATATACATTAGGTCTATTTAAACAGGGTTTGTTTTTTTGTTTGTTTGTTTTTTATTTTATTTATAGAGGTTTGGCTGAAGGCTAACAAATTTCGTCTGTCTAACATTTTTATATTATTTTTTGTTAGGTCGCTGACGATTTTTCTGCTTTTCGGGACAAATCTATATAAATAAAGCGCAGTGTACGTATGTCCGTCCGTTCGTTTTTCAATCTTGGCGAATCATAAACAAACTGAAGAAACAGGTAGGAACTACTGTAGTTACACGCGATTAAAAATTAAATAAATAATTCATTTAAATTTAAATTTAAATCTAAAACAGAATGAAACGTTTAAAAAACAATTCTTTATTAAAGGTTTAACTTTTAGTTTTTCGTCGCAATTGCAATTGATATCGACTAAATAAACCGTAGTTAAAACTTAAGCAGGGCACGGTACGTTGCTCATATGTTTTTTTTTTTCCTTTTCTTGCACGCGTAAGAGGCGTAACACATGGAACTAGAACAATCTACCCCGGTGGACCAAATAAATGGTTTGGCTCGAAATTCCAATCACTTGAAGAAGGTCGAGGTGTAAAACGGCCGAAACGTTGTGAATGTGGCAATGAAGATGTTGTTTCTTTGTATAATAAGAGCTTCGAGTATGTGGAGTGTTTCCCAGCCGTGAGTGTTATATAGTATTTTTTTTATTGTCTACAAATATTTGTTTAACATTCTTCTTCTTCTTCTTCTTCTTCTTCTTCTTCTTCTTCTTCTTCTTCTTCTTCTTCTTCTTCTTCTTCTATGTGCCATATCTCTTCAGGGAGTTTACGCATGTATCTAAAAATGGAGCGCTAATGAAGAGAACATTAAGAATCTTTAACTTTTAGTTTTTCGTCGCAATTGCAATTGATATCGCCTAACTAAACCGTAGTTAAAACTTAGGCAGGGCAAGGTACGTTGCTCATCTGTTTTTTTTTCTTTTTCTTATACACGTACTGTGGCGTAACTATTACATAATCCGGGTTTTTTAATGCTTTTAAGAGTGACTTTATGTGAACGGATCATAAAGAAAAGTAATTGGAAAAGGACATGAACCATAATTAAAAGAGGGGCACGTCACATTGCTCATATGTTTTTTTTTGTTTTTTCTTGCACGGGTACTGAGATGTATTCGAAATATTACATAGTCTGGGATCCAAAATGTCTTTTAAGAGGGACTTTATGTGAAGGGATCATAAAAAATGGTAATTTTAAAAGAAAATAAAAATTGCGCGCATAATAAATGAAACCAAACTATAGTGGTCGGTCACGTATACGAAGAAAGATTATGCCGAATTAGAGTGTCGAATAAAGATAAAATAATTTTAATATTTCTAAATTCTTATAACTGTTACGTACATAGGACGTTGAAGGTAAAAGGCCGATTGCCCAAAAGACCCCCCCGCAAGTCATCGGGACCAAGGGCTTGAGTGTGCTGGCCTTGTTCAACTGCTGATCACGCTGGATAAACGCTTTTTCCCAGAAACTGTAACTATGGTCTGCTCAGCATAGTTGCAGTATAAACCACAGGTAGGCTCTGTGGTTGTTTAATAAGCATAAATGAGCCTGAGCAAGCGTCTGCAATAGGGATTGTCTAGTCGCGCTAGTAGACGGGTATCCTTGAACACGAGTGGCCAGCTATATATATATACACACATATATATATATATATATATATATATATATATATATATATATATATATATATATATATATAAATATATATATATTAGGGTTTTTGGAATGTAATTACTTCTCTTCTATTCATCATCATCATCATCATCATCATCGGACCCTTGACTGATTCAATCGTCGGGGACGGGGCCTCTGAGTAGAAGAAACAGATTACCTCATCCAGGATGATCTGTTGGCGTTGGCTTTCTAGAGTTCCGGCATTGTCATCCGGCATTATCATCTCTTGCGTTACCGTCCCCGCCTGCGTCCGCCTTCAACAGTGCTTTGCCTGATGGTCATGGTGACGTGGCCAAACCGTGCCATCTCCCGACGAGGAGAGATTCCTCTCGGTCCACAGAGACTTTCGACCTTGCTTCTTACATAATCGTTGGTTTTGTGCTCCCGCTGGAGCTTTCTTAGACCTCGATCTTATTTCCTGTCTCACCCAGTGCTTTCCAAGTGTCACACCCGCAAATGAGGATAGATACGACCAGCGATTTTGTAGATGGCCTGGAAGCTAATGTCGCTCTTCCATATCCTTTCTAGTCTAACCATTGCTGCTGTGGCTGTAGCGATCTGTGTATGGATTTCTGAGTTGCATGTGCCATCTTTTGACAGAGTGCTCCCAAGTCTTTGAAACCGGACGCTTTCTCCAACGGTTCGCCGTCCGTGGTGACATTGTCACTCGTATTGCTTGTATCATTCACCATTATTTTGTATTTTTCTGTTGGGTTCCATTCCATATACACCGGCTCTTTCAACGAGTTTGATAAGTCATGCAGCTCAATATTACTGCCCGCCATATGGTCGATATCGTCTACGAGACGCAGGTTGCAAACAGGTTTAACACCGATGTTGATTATAAGTTAACCAAACAAGCCAGAACCAAACTTCTTCTGTCTGACGTCGTGTTGTTTAAAGCTATGATAGATTATAACTTTAAAAATCAACATATTTTGACAGCAGTGTGGTAATATTAGGTTACTCGGAAACTAATAACGTATTTCACCAAGGCAGAACTGAGGTCGAATGGCAGAAAACTGTATCTAAAATTATTTTATCATCTCATCTGGCCGACAGTGAGTCATTTATAGAACATTTCACTATTTAACCCCACAAGGGATTATATATTTCAAGAGCAACATATTGTAGTTTGAAAAAAATAAAAATAAATAAATAAGAAACTTACATCATGGACGTCTGTACGTAAAAAGAATCTCGTGGGGAAGCCATATTGTTTTTATGCTGACAAAGTGACGCAAAATCACGGCGACCACGAGACTTGAGAAAATATAAATATGCAGTGTACAAAAGATGGGGTGGGGAAGGAAGTTAGTTTACAAAAGACCAGACAATACGGCAAATACATCTACATTTAACCCCAAATCTCACAAATACAACATCTGCACATATTCGATGCATGAATACAGAAAAGGTAGTATTTATTGTCATATTCACGACGTTTCAGCCGTTGTACGCTCGGATTTTCTTCAGGTAATATACGCGGGAATTTCGAACCGTTTATCCATATATCTGCTGTGGCCAGGTATTGAACTCACAGCTCTTTGGGTCATGCCATTTCATGGATTACTCAATTAACGCATTTATCCACTAGGCCATGTATCAGAGGGAACAAAAACTTTGAGAGTAGAGTAACTAACTGACACTGAGATAGCCCCCACCCCAAGTCATGGCACGTGGAATTAGAACAATCTAAACTAGACTAAATAAAGCGTTCGGCTCGAAATTCCGACTTATATCACCTGAAGAAGCTCGGAACGTACAACGGCCGAAACGTCATGAATATGGCAATAAAGATGAGGACAACAGATCGAACGATGTAAATAGTATAATTAGTAATAATAAATATTTCATCTAAAAAATGTAGACAGATATGAACAAATTAGTATAGCGATAGAAGCATTTAAAAACATTTCTGTGGTCTATACGGGTGCCGCGATTACTTAGGTATGTCAGCAGAGATTCAAAAGTTTTAATATGAAAAGTGTCGTCCATTACGATCTCTTGGAACATGGAAGGGCCGTCGCTAAACGTGTTTATTGCCAGCAACCAATCAAAACAGAATCAAGGTCGAATTCCAACCACCTGAAGAAGGCCGGGGCGTACAACGGCCGAAACGTTGTAATAAATATGGCAACAAAGATGAGGACAATAGCTCGAATAATGTAAATAGTATAACGATAGATCAATTGTCCTCATATTTAATGGATGTCAGTTATCAATTATCTCCTGTTAATTCCCCTCTCCAAGTTCTCCACTGACTTAACCGGTTATTGAACTCAAACATTTTGGGTCCTGTCACTGGATCCAACTAACGCCTTTGTCCACTGTGCCATATGTCCTTGACATCCATTAAACATGGCACGTGGAACTAGAACAGTGAACTTCAATGAGCGAAATAAAGGGTTCAGTTCGACATTCCAACCACCTGAAGAAGGCCGGAGCGTACAACGGCCGAAACGTAGTAATAAATATGGCGAAAAAGATGAGGACAATAGTCCGAATAATGTAAATAGTTTACATAATACCTCATCTCAGAAATATAGACATATCGACATTTGTTGGATCTTCTTCTTTTTCTTCTTCTCGCTATTATTATTATTATTGTCACATTCGCTATAGCCGAGTATGGTTAGAGTGATTAGAACGTTCGCTTTCTGACCATGAGACCCGGGTTCGAATCCCACCAGGGTCGATGTGTCAGAAAGGTGACTTCTTGATGTCCTCGGTCTGAAATGTAGACAGATAATAAAGTGGTACAAATCCAACAGTCCAGATATATTTATAACTGATTTTGACCAATACAAAACAAATTTAACTGACTAAAATTTTAGAATTTAACTTGCACTAATGTGAAGAGTGATAGTGAGAACTGTTGCAGTATGTAGGTCAGGTCTGGTTAAAGGACTGATTTTAGAAATTGGCTGGGAAAGGCCAGGGTCACACCGACAGAGGGTAGCCACACATTGCTCCTGCCATCTTGGTAAAGCATGAAATTTCTTAGGCGTGTGCTTTACATACTCTGATTGACAATACTGGCTGGATGTAAGTGATACGGTTCTATGACAAGAGGATGCAGAACAAATGAAATTTGACGGCGGGCCTGTATTTGGGCTCCAGGCCGGACTTTGGGGATTACCTGGTCTAGATCCTCATCAGATTCGGTGCCGGTACATTTTCATTTGTGTTGATCCCGACAATTTTTTAGTGATTGACAGATGACACAGAGACAAAAAAAAAAAAAATACAGTTTTACAAGATCTTTTTAGGAGAAAAATATAGATTCGAAAAATTCGAATCTTATTAGACAGCAATCATTGAAAATTCAGGCGATTACATTTTTGACAACTAATATATAAATTTAACTTAAATTTGGTTTTATATTTTTCTGGTAAAACGTAATTACTTTCCGAATACCGTATTATTTAAAAAACAGGGTGTGATATATAACTTGTTCTCTACATTACGCAAAAATGAAAATATTTACCAAAATTATACATAAATATCTTGAAATACTAAAGAGTAAATTTATTCAATCAAATCGTCACGACTTCTGAATCTCCTGCAACTCTTCTGGGCAGTTTCCCTGTTTAAGTTGTTGAATGCTGTCATAATCCTTGCGTTCAGTTCATCTTTGGTGATACAAGGAGTTTTGATGGTCTTTCGTTCAACTGCGCCCCACACATAATAATCAAGAGGGTTGCAGTCTGAGGAGTTTGGTGGCCAGATGTAAGGAGTGATGTGGTCACAAAAATTGTCTGACAGTCATGATTGGTTTCGCCTGCTTGTGGGGCATGGTGCAGAGACCTGTTGCTAGACACAGGAATTTCAGCAACCTCCCTCTTGAGCCAGGGCAGCACCACCACCTCAAGGCACTTGATGTAGGCCTCCATGTTGAGTCCGAGGCTCTCACCAACAAATTCCGGAGTTCTCTTCTTATCAGAACGATCGGAGTGTGTTTTCGAGCTGCCGTGGCTTCCATTAGGCACATCCGACTCTTACCGAATCCTCTGCATTGTGCTTAGATTGACACTCTGAAATGTTCGTATTGGAGCTTCTGGTGCGAATGCCAAGTAGTACATTATGTCGTTTCCAAATTTGTGGCGGAATGAATTGTGTCATGGTGCTCTTTTTCTTACAGAGGGTGCTCCACTAACCTTACTATACAGTGCAGTCGACAAAATCGAAAACAAACAACGCGCATGCGCGAAATTAAAAATATAAAATGGCGACAATTTACCCATCACACCCTGAAAATTTAACTTACAGTTGTTTTTTTTTAAAATACTTTTTGGTAAAGAGTAATTACTATCAAAACGCCCTGATACTTTTGTCTCAATAGAGTCCAAAAGCGAACAATTTTGGGCAACTTTTGCTTGATGGCACATTGCATTATTTTTTTGGGAATAACTCATCGTTGTTTGGGCAAAGGATCAGTTACCCCTTAGGAGACTATAAGGCCGATCTATCAGCCGAAAAGTCAATTTACGACGAAGACCATTGGGCCGATCCGTCAGCAGGATAATACAAGCTATGAGATTAGTTGATAGCTCTTCTTACCAGCCAATCAGATTGCTTCGCACATTTCTTGCAGATTTGGAATTTCAATGGCGGTTTCTATGATAGTTTTCAGTGATTTTACATCGTTTTTTTTTTCCAAATGAGCTTATGTGAAAAGGGACCCGTTTTGGCGCCGGAACACCAAAAGAGTTTCCGTCTCCGAAGGATTATTAAGGGGCAAAGTAGTCACGAAGCCGAGCAACTTAGAGGCCAGCATTATCTGGAATTGGAATTGGAATGAAAGCAGTGATGGCACAAATTCAGAATGTGGAATTTGTAAATACTAAACACTTCAAATATATCTGTGTATGGACCAGTTACAACAAATTTAGTATATTAGATAAGGGGCTAGAATATAGAATAGACCTAAAATAGGGATAGTTTCTCCCAACACCGCAAGATGCTGCAAAACCCCCAAAATTCTGTTCTTAAATAGCCTCATCAGATAGAGACCTTCATTTGCCTGTCGCCAAACTCTTTCATAAATATCTAACCTGTCAGCTGTGCACAACCGTTTTCATCAGATCAGTGATTAAAACTAGCTCCGAGCCTATTGAAGCCTGTAGGTTTTAGTGAGGACCATCCTTGTTTGAACCTCGTGAACTGGCGCTACACAATCCCAAAAAAAGAACTGAACCAAATGACCGAAGCCACATCACTGGAGGACTTTCAAAAGCAACAACAGCAATGAAAATGGATAGCACATTGTCATATAGGAACTACCGACAGCGAGGTTCGAACGTGGCACTCTGAACTTATGAATATATGTTTTCCGCCAGGTGTATAAATAGCGGTATCAGGCTACTGACTGGAGTGACTATTAAGTGACTTTTAAGTGGAACTATCCAGTCGAATTAGTGTGAATTATTGTGCATCGATTTGGGTTTTGATGTAGGATTTACCGAACATAGAGCCGAGCCGCGTTACTAACAAGGTATTCACTGAAATTGTTAATAAGATTTAATTGACTTTTACTTCTTGTTAAGTATTTATTTGCGGTTGTAATTAAATATTCTTTTATCTTAACATTGAAGTCTTGAGTTATACTTAATTAGCAGCCATACCCACCTTGTCGATCATAAAGAGTGTTTAATTAGAACGGAGCAAAAACAGCATCAGGTTTAGATGTAACAGAGTCTATCTTTTTCAATTACTTTAAAGTACTTTCATTAAAAAAAAACATTTTGAATTAATGCAGTTACTGATATAACAGAAGTCGTCTGTATTTATTGAATCGAAGTTAGCGGAGGACATGAAGGGATAAACCAGGCAACATGAAGATCCACTTCCGACCACAATTATTTTGGATTTTTTGAAATTCAATTTGTCAGTGTGCTAGCAGGGATGTAAAAGAGGATACATTAAAAAGCAATTTTTAAGTTTGATGAAAATTGGTTGAAAGATCACCGAAAAAATAAGAAACCAGTAAAAATCGCCATTTTTCGCTATTTACGCGAGTTTTCACTAGAAGGATGGACTCAGTTATCAACTTAAATGACTGTTAAAACAATCAACTTATTGTTAGCTACAACTGAATGAAGCTTGTATTAGATTGCTTGAGAATTTAGAAGGCTTTAGTTTAAAATTTGTGTTGAAATCGATTTTTCGTTTTTCGCGGTTTTCGCTAAACAAAGTGGTGTAGAAATACAAATGAGGTATCGTTGAGTTCGTCATGATGTAAGTAACCTACATACCGAGTTTGAATGAAATTGGAGTAAAAACGTTGAATTTTTTGATCGGCTTTATCGATTATTAATTTTGTTTAAAAATCATTGATTTTTTACGCTAAAAACCTATCTCTTACATTGTACAATGTATATGCCAAGTTTGAATGGATCTCAAATGAAAAGATATCACACAGACAGATAGAAAGACATCCTCTGTTTTTTATATATAAATTATTAACAGCCACCGTACGTAATATATACATACATACATACATACATACATACATACATACATATATATATATATATATATATATATATATATATATATATATATATATATATATAACTCAGAGATAAAATAATGGCATAATCAAGATGTTGAGGTTACACATTACTTTAAACAAAAGGTTAGGAAGGAAACCCCTATCAATATTAGAAAGAGTGGTAACAATTATTGGACTTGAGAAACCTATTTTTCCTGGAAAATTCTTTTAAGAGAAAGCTTTTATAAATTTCAATCGACAGCAATGCTGGCTGCTCAATCAATGAATGCCAAATATTTCCTTGTAAGGAAACAGCTTATATTAACATTAGAGATACTACATTTTGATCCCAGCCTGATGGCAAGGGAGTTAAGAAAAGTCTAACTAGTAGTAATAGCTGGTCAATGAATGCTGAATGTTTCCTTATAAAGAAATGGCTAATATTATTATTACCAGTATTACCATATAATGACGTATTTAAAAGGAGGGCCAGATCCAGCGCACGTTGCATGAATTCGCTCGTCACTGTTACGGAACAAACAACTGCCTACACGCTGCCTGATGACAATCATGGTGTCTCCATTAGACCTGAAACGTACATTCTACCTAAAACAAGGAGAGTCATGGCTCATTAGAACCAAGTTAGAAATTTCAACAGTACGGCTGCTCGGAAACACACCCCGATCGTTCTAATAAGAAGAGAACTCCTGAATTTGTTGGTGAGGGCCTCAGACTCAACATGTAGGGCGCAGTTGAACGAGAGGTCAACAAAACTCCTTGTAACACCAAAGATGAACTGGAGGCAAGGATTATGGCAGCATTCAACAACTTAAACAAGGAGATCATTCAGAAGAGTTGCAAGAGATTCAGAAGTCGTCTGGAGGCCGTGGTTGAAGGCAATGGCGATTTGATTGAATAAATTTAGTCTTTAGTATTTCAAGATATTTATGTATAATTTTGGTAAATATTTTCATTTTTGCGTAATGTAGAGGGCAATTTATATATCGCACACTGTTTTTAATTAATACGGTGTTCGGAAAGTTTTACCAGAAAAACATAAAACCAAATTTAAGTTAATGGTGTTAACAGTGCCACATTAGTGGATCTTCTGCTCTCATGGCTAAAACTCTAACCTCATCTACTGGGTATGCATCTTCTGTGTCGAAGATGAGCTTGATTTAAACCAGTGTCAATTCAAGCTATATACTTTTGGCCACGATCCATGGTCGGCCATTGCGTTCTCGATAGTGACTGAAAATTTCTTCTATCAGATATTCCCGATACACCCGTGCGATGTTAAATCATCATAATTTCCGTAACTGGATATCCTATCTGTCTAGCGTTCACGATAAGTAGCCAAAACGGTGTTCCCATTGACTGATCAGGTTTTACAGTATAACATATACATCTGGGTATTTCCACGGTGTCGTTTTAGTGCTATCTTCCATTACCTCTACATATTGTTTCATGGTTTCTGGCAGGTAAGCGTATGAAGATAGCGACACAGATAGATTTAAAGGATTGGGCAATAAAAGGTTATAAGCGAAAAATTAAAAATCGTGTCGGCATGGAATAGCTAAAAGTTACGGTGATGCCATTTCCATAACTTTATACACTACTGTCCCATGACTTTTGACACGTCAGTGTATGTATGTATATATGTATAGCGAATGGATGTGAAGACAAAATAAAGTTTTCGAGAGATGAAGTAGGTAGAGAAGAACTTAAAAGAAATTAATTATATCGATAGACCGACTTGCTAATTGTATATCTAGGAGTAATAACGAAAGATTAAAAGTTAAATAGGGACGGAAGAGCGTAAAGTTACGGTGATCTCACCTTCTATTATATTTACATTCGCTTGTCTTGCAGCATTTGGCACGTCAGGGTATATATATATATATATATATATATATATATATATATATATATGTGTGTGTGTGTGTGTGTGTGAAAATATATAGAAAATAAGAAAGAACTCGTTAAGTAAATAATCCAAAGTTCTTTAGTATTTTTGTTATTATTCTTAAAAAATAGTGCTCTATATAAAAGTAGAGCATAAATATAATCATTTATTTAAAAATATGATTCCATCGCTACATAAGAGTTATCATGTTTCAAAACAAGAGCCGAAAACTTCAATATAATTATTTGAATTTAATTGAATTGAATTTATGCCTACATGAAAAACTACACATTATCAAGTTTCTAAATAATAAAAATTTATTAAACAATAGACATGAGTTAACGGTTTTTTGCCGACATCATCAAATTTTCGCATTGAATAATTAGCATAAAAAACAAACAAACAAACAATAAAATAATAAATACAAATTTTAAACTCCATAGTCTAAATAAAAAGTTTAAATGCCCTACCCAATAAAAAAAAGATAACCCTTTATGAAGTCGTCAAAAAACAAATGTTAGCGAATTATGACAGTTTTTTTTATATGCACCCTTTCAGAAAAAAATAAAAAATAAAATAAAAAAATAAATAAATCTCCATAGACACTTAACCAGATTAGACAATGACATCTTCCGCTTTAAATTTAGACACCCCAACCATACCCTGACTTAACCTCTTTGAATGTAACTTAGATATTGATACAAATTATTAACCCTTACGCCCCTTTTTTTTAAAATAATTGCTGTAGCCGTTACCATAGTAATTTTAATTTTAATAATGGATATGCTTATAAAACGCGTAAATTTCAGAAATTACTTATTCAAAAAAAAATTTCGCTTGAAGATGGAACAGAGATTGGTACTTTAATTCAATTTAATTCAAATAATTATATTGAAGTTTTCGGCTCTTGTTTTGAAACATGAGAACTCTTATGTAGCGATGGAATCATATTTTTAAATAAATAATTATATATATATATATATATATATATATATATATATATATTGAGCCCACAGATAATTTAGAAGATTATAGGTTCCGCAGGTACTTCCAATAGTCTTAGAGATTGGTGTGACTTTTTATTTAGAAGAAAGGACTAGAATAATAAAATACTATAATCAAAGCCAACTATAAAATCAGAGGAATGAATTAGAGATAAAATGTCAACATAAAAACAAATTCAAATTTCCGTAATATAGGTTTAACTTAATTAGATACGACATTTCCATAATATTCACTCCTTTCCAACTCTTCAAATGTCGAATGTATAACTAATTCTAATTTCTATATTTGCCCCTCTATAACCTCTTTACACTATATTAATTATAATTTATAAATTTTCCCCTACTCTAAGATCTACCCAACTCTTTTTTCATTAATGACTTACATCCTTTTATCTATATATTTTAAAGTTATTTTAAACCCCTTTTTATTTCTTTTTTAAATTTAAATTAGTTGATGTCATAAGTTTAATATTCGTTTTTTTTTTTTTTATAAAACTTCTTCACTCCTCGGCAATATTTATAGTTTTAAAAAGCGATGATTAGAATTGTAATAAAACCTAAACATATGATAAAAGTGAATTTATACATTATTTTTGTTCTTAAGATTTTATAAAAAATATTAAACATTATTTACTTATTAGAGAGTTTATTTATAAGAATAATTTTATATTTACAGCATTCTAAAAACTAATGCAATGCAGTATTTATTATTTACAAATTTACCAAGGAATCTCTATTTATAAAAGGCAGGATGTGTGTGTGTGTGTGTGTGTGTGTGTAACTAATGCACGGCCGCAATTTTCGACGGATTTGCACCAAAATTTACATGCACATGCTCCAAGTTAGAGGAAAGGCCAAGACCGACCTTGTATTTCCCAACTCCCATCGATAGGGGAATAATCGATTTTTCATGCTTCTACGGCAGTTTTCTTGTAGTTTGCGGCCATTTTCTACGGGCAGAGTGACAGCCTATAGCTGGCTGCCACAAATAGGTAGGAAGATTCTATTGGCCAGCGTGAGAGCCAACAGCTGACTGACACGAATGTTAACTAGCATGCTAGCATGCAAAAAAATCGATAGCTGCATTCGTCACAAGTGGGAAAAATTTAAATCTGCATGGCACTTTACTCCAATTGGCTCATTCGCTGGATTAAACTCAACGTTGATTCTGATTCCGCAGAACTGGGTTGGATGTGAAAAAGTATTTGTTGTTAACATTCTTTTTTCATTCGGTTTTTCCAGTTACGAGTCCTTTTTTTAAAGCTGATCGTTTTGTGTTCATTTTGTTTAGTTCTTTTTTCGTAACTGATTTAATGTTTAGTATAGAGCTCAGAAAAATTTCGCAGTGTGAGATAGGCAAGAAGTAAGGCATGTAGCAACATCAGCACGGCAAAGCGCATTCCTTTAAAGGCAAGGAAGGGTAAAAATATTTTAAGTCAAGTGATAGCGATTGCTGTATGAGACGTACGATATTTGAATCAAGGACGGCAACGCCGGGCCATGCTGCTAGTCAACAATAAAGTTTGGTTTGGTTTGTTTTACGGCATACCAACCTTAATAGTTTTTTTTAATGGAACAAGTTTTTTATTGCTTTTTCTTCAAAAATGTATTGCTGGCAATTTTTTTTTTTTTTTTCAAAAAATGTATTGCTCGTAATAATGTGCTGCTGGAAATAATTTCTTACAAAAATGTATTTCTGGTATTAGAATCTACTTTTACACTTTCATAGTGTTTTGACCCTAGTCTGGGGTTACTTATTTGCCCATAGTTTGGACCCTAACAGGTGCTACCACTCCGGGTTAGGGTGGACCTCGGAATACCTGCAATTTAGAGGTGGCTCCACGCTCCTCAAAACCTCTTGATCAGAGGCCTTGCTGTTGGATGTAGTTTATCGTCTTACCCAAGACGAAGATGTAGTTTATCGCCATACCCAGAGCGCCCACCTATAATGAAACGCTTATTATTTGACATTTTATGAATTTTGAATCGATTGACATTTAACCGATGTCTTTCCAAGCGTTCCAATAAATAATATAATAATAAATAAATATTGCTTATTATTTTTGTTGTCTGTTCTCAAAAACAAAAAAAAAAAATGTCTGAATTAACTTTCATCATGTGTTTAGTTTTTATCACAATTCTAATCATCAAAAGAACAATGAGCATTAGTAAGGAGTGAAGGTAGTTAAAATAATCGCGGTGTCAATGAAAAAATCCGTCTATTTGATACACTGTTTATTTTTTTATTTTTTTGCCATTTTTTATTTATTAACCCAAAGAAAAAAGTATACATCAAATTTGACATATTGTTATTCCTCAAACCTGAACTTCTGGGTCAAAGACTTGGCGGTGCGTTCAATCATGTCATTATTTTTTAATGAATTCACCAATTCGGTGACTTGCTGCAACTGCGGACATTAAAACGTAAAGCAGACAAACCCAATCGAGCTTCTTCGGCACAGGCACGTTTTCGCGCTAACGGCTCAATTTAATTGTCACGTGATCTATTCATTTACTTGCCATGAGTCACTTCTCCCCACACAACCTAAAAATGACAAAGCCTTTTTTTTTTGTTACCTTATACTTTGCTTATCTTTTGAAAGGCATCTTTCGTTATACCAAATTCGTTATTCCGCTTTCCGTCCTGTTAAAACAATTCCCAGACATTTACAATCAAACATTAAATTTCACATTTACCTCCCTATCTCTGTATGTTTCGGAGCGGAGGTACTGCAATTATTATTTACACTATTTAGATTGTTGGATCCAGTGATTTGACCCAAAGAGTTGTGAGTTCAATACCTGGCTACATCAACTTGGAGAGTTGAGTTAAAGAGAGATAAGTGAGACATCCGAAAGACGCATGGCACGTGGAACTAGAACAATCTACCCTGGTAAACAAAGTAAAGGGTTCAGTTCGAAATTCCAATCACCTGAAGAAGGCCGGAACGTACAACGGCCGAAACGTCGTGAATATGGCAACGAAGATGAGGACAACAGTCCGAACAATGTAAATAGTGTAAACAAGCACATTTGTTCGTCCAACAGCTGCAACATGTCTATAATAGTGTCAAGAGGAACAGTTTTGTTCTACTCCAGGATAATGCAAGGCCACATGCTGTAAGAATAACGCAGGAATTTTTTTTATTTCTATTTTTATTTATTTATTTTTTTGAATTCCGTTGTTCAACGCCAGTTGCAATGTTCACCAGACCTTGCAACAGTTCATCATTACCTTTTCCTATCTCTGCAAAACGCTTTGCTGGGGGAAACTTGTTGACCATGTTTGCCGCAGTCTCTGAATATGGAATCCAGTGAAGTCCGTAATCTGTTCAATATCAGAGGTCGGCAGTGAAGATTCAGAGAATGTAGCGGTTGTTAAGTAATTCTTTATATCTTCGATATCAGGTTGGGAGTGCAGACAATTTGGGAGAAAAAATGGCTGCCTTTATACACGTCGCATTGAATATTTTGAGCTTTCTGATTGGTTAAGCCTTCTATTGGTGAACTATAAAATGAGTCAGCTCATTTAGGCTAGCTCACTAGTACACACATACACAAAAAACTGCAAGAAAACTTTCTCTAGTAACAAAAAAAGCAGATTCGATTGTTTGCTGAAAATATTTTCACAGCAAAACCTTTTTTTTTTACAGTAAAGTTCACCCTCTACAAAGCTCAGCGACAAATCGTGATTGAGAGTTATCTTAGGGGGTAGTTTATATGGATAGGAGCGGAAGATAAAGGTTAACTCTAGACTCAAACAGGTTAAGAGAGGAAAACACCCTCTTAGGAGTCTGTTACATAAGCCAGAGGTTGCGGAAGTTTTCGCCGATGGAATACGGAAGGAATGAGTGTGATTCCCTACTTTGTAAGTGGCATGGCGCTTCCTAGCCATGAAGCTTAAACTTGGTGGAACCAAGGAATGCAGTTGGTTCGAGCACTTTCCATGGAAGTAGCGACAGAACAGTTAGAGACTCACCACATCCCGCCTATGAGAGAGAGGTTGGACGGTGGAAAATAATCCTTCTCCAACAGTGACTCTTTTGAGATGCTTTTGAACTCTATCAAGTTTGGAAAGTGAGGTCTGGGCAACTCCTGTCCAAATATTGCAACAGTACACCATTTTCGGCCTGATCTGGCTCTTATAAAGGCAGAGGATTGCATGAGAAGTCAGGTATTTACTGAATTGAGACTGGGTGTGTGCTTGATGCCTAATATCATCTCAAGGCGCGGTGCCTGCTCGAGGGGACAAATAAAAGAGAAGAAGGGGTTTCTCTCTAGATCCCAAAAGATTTTCGTTCGTAAATTCAACTTCGGCTCCAGCTCACATTGACTCTGTTTATTTGGGATCGGACTAACTTATATTGGGATGTGAATCTGATAAGTTACCCATTGCTTTTAGACAGGCATTTTGGGGAGATATTCGCATGCGTTTCGCAGCACGAGTCGTGCCGTATTTACATATGGGCTGTAGTCCAGCGGCAACAAGACGAGAAGAGTCTCTAAGGTCCCTCTAGTCTTGTGCTAAAAAAAAATAAAGATATAAGAAAAGAGACGATTTGTTTAAATAATTTGAAACAATTTAGAATATTCGATCCCCTTAGTTGGAGTGAGACTTTTAAATTCGATTGTGTCCCTTGAAGAGTTTGATGCATCTGATGTAGACGGGAGTTCGATTTTACTCAAATGTTATGGATTGATTGGTTCATTGATTCGTTCCAAACACTTTTCAGATTATCAAATAACCACAAAATATTTTAGATTGTAGTAATTTTTTTAAGATAATTATGATTTAGTGATACAAGTCTAATTAACCCATAGCTGACAGAGCTGATTCTTACCTTTTCCAAAGGTATTTGTGCATAAGTCATCTGGAATTATAATTCAGCTCTCAATTTCGAGCCATTATCCATTACACCACCCGCACATCCAATCTTAGAACATTCCCAAGCGGTCACCCCTCTTATGTGCTGTCCAGGTTCGACGTTGCTTAACTTCGGTGAACTGCTGTTTCAACGTGATGTGGCTGCAAGGCAAAACCTATGAAAGGACACACTAAGTTCACACATGCAATTGCAAATATTAGCGAATATCTAATTAAATAAAATATAATAGTGCTTTATTTTTTGAAGACGGATGTTGATAAGCAAAAACAGAAGTTATTTCTGAGACAACCCAATAATTTCCTTACAGGGAACTCAGCTATTGTAGTCTTGTTCCATACTTGGCTTTGGGGAAGAAATCTATGAAAAGTTTCACAGAATTTGGAACAGTTGATACTAAAATCAAAGGTCACTAGAGATTGCAAGGAAAAGGCTTTGATATCTGAGGAAAATGTCAGGGCTGTTATATAATCGGTAAGGTTGGAGATAACACCCAAGACAAGGTGGAAATGCTAGAAATTTGTCGATATCAGGTTTGCTAGCATCATCTGTTTGTGTGTGTATGTGCGCATGCGCGTGTTTTCACCATAACGTTCTTTTTTTTTTGTATTTCTTTTTACGTTATAATTTATAGATTTTTATATTTTCTTTTTTCATTCTTCTTCCTGCTTTATATATATATATATATATGTGTGTGTGTGTGTGTGTGTGTGTGTGGATCCTTATCAAACTGTTTGTATATTTGTCTATAAATATTCATCTCTCTTTTTTTCTTCCATATTTTCAATTTCTTCATTTCTTTCTTCTTTGTTTCCGTATTTTATATTTTTTATATTTCTTTTAAGTTTCTTTCTTTCATATTATATATTTTTTCATTCTTTCTTTCTTTCTTTCTTTCATATTTTGTATTCTTTCTTTCTTCCTTTCTTCCTTTCTTTCTTTCATTCATATTTTATATTCTTTCTTCCTTTCTTTCTTTCTTTCTTTCTTTCTTTCATTCATATTTTATATTTTTTCTTTCTTCCGTTCTTGATGCCATATTTTATATTCCTTTTTTTTATTATTTTTTTTTCATATACTTTATTCTTTCTTTCTTTCTCCCTTTCTTTCTTTCTTTCTTTCTCCCTTTCTTTCTTTCTTTCTTTCTTTCTTCCTTCCCTTCTTACATTCTTTCTTGTTTCCGTATTTTATATTTTTATATTCCTTTGTTTAGTTTCTTTCTTTCATATTTTATATTCTTTCTTCCTTTCTTTCTTTCTTTCTTTCTTTCTTTCTTTCTTTCTTTCTTTGTTCTGTTTTTCATATTATTTTTTGTAGTTTCTTTCTTATTTATATTCTTTCTTTTTTACGTTTTCCATATTTCTTTCTTTCTTTCTTTCATATTTTATATTCTTTCTTTTTTTTCTTTCTCCCTTTCTTTATTTCTTCATTCCTTTCTTCTTTCTTTCTTTCTTTCTTTCTTTCTTTCTTCCGTTTTTTATATTCTTTTTGGTAGTTTCTTTCTTATTTATATTCTTTCTTTTTTACGTTTTCCATATTTCTTTCTTTCTTTCATATTTTATATTATTTCTTTCTCTCTTTCTTTCTTTCTTTTTTTCTTCCTTTCTTTCTTTTTTTCTTCCTTTCTTTCTTTTTTTCTTCCTTTCTTTCTTTCTTTCTTTCTTTTGTATTTTATATTCTTTTTTTTCTACTTTATTTATTTCTTTCGTTCGTATTCTTCGTTCTGTTTTTGGTTTCTTTCTTCTCGTCATTCTTTTTTTTTTTATTCATTTCGTCTTTTATGTTCCTTCTTTCTGTCTTGTTTTTCATTTATCTTCATCATTGAACTTCTTTTGTATTTTTATATTCGTTTTCTTTGTTCATTCCATCCTTTTGTATTTTAGGTTCGTTCGTTCTTTTGATCTTTCTTTCTATCATATTTTATATTGAATTTTTGGTTTCATTTACTTTCTTTCCTATTTTAAATACCCTTTGTTTTTCTTGTTTCATATTAACTTATTATTTCATTCATTTTTTTTCTTTTTCTTATCATTTTCCTCTTTCGTTTTCTTTCTTTTCTTTCATTCCATATTGGGTATTTTTCTTTCTTTGCATTTCTGTAAATATTCGTTTTATTTTTCCGTATCTTACATTCCATTCCTTTGTTTCTTTCTTATTTTATAGTATTCCATTTTTTTCTCCCTTTATCTCTTCCTTCCTTTCTTTCTTTTTCTTCCTTTTTTTCTTTTTTTTCTTTCTTTTTCTTTCTTTCATGTCTTGCTTTCGTATTTTATATAACTGTTTAGTTTCTTACCTATTTTTATTCATTCTTTATTTCTTTTTTCGTTCTTGCTCGCTTACCTTTTTATAGTTGCTTTCTTAATTTATATATTTTCTTCCTTTCTTTCTTCCTTTCTTTCTTCCTTTCTTTCCTTCTTTTTTCTTTCTTCCTTTATTTCCGTATTTTATATTCTTTTTTTAAGTTTCTTTCTTATTTTATATTCTTTCTTTCTTACTTTCTTCCTTCATTTCTTTCTTTCATTCTTCCTTCATTTCTTTCTTTCATTCTTCCTTCATTTCTTTCTTTCATTCTTCCTTCATTTCTTTCTTTCTCTCTTTCTGTGTTTTTCTTTCTTGCTTGCTTCCATATTTTATATTATTTTTTTAATTTCTTTCTTACTTTACATTCTTTCTTTTCTTCTTTCTGGCTTCCGTATTTTTTATTCCTTTTTTTTAGTTTCTTTCCTTCTTTCGTTCGGATTTTATGTCCTCTTCTTTGGTTTCTTTCCTTCCTTTCCTTCCTTCTTTTCTTTCTTTCCATTCTTTCTTTCTTTCTTTCTTTCTAACCTTCCTTCCTTCCTTCCTTTTTTATTTTATGTTCCTTTTTGTGCCTTTCTTTTAATTTTTAGTTCCTTATTACTTCCTTATTTTAAATGTTTTTTTCTAGTTTCATATTTACTTATTCTTTCTTTCTTTCCTTCCTTCTGTCTTTCTTTCCTTCCCTTCTTTTTTCTTTCTTTCTTTCTTTCTTTCTTTCTTCCCTTCGTTCATTCTTTCTTTCTTTTTTCCTTCCTTCTTTCTTTCTTTCTTTTTTCGTGTTTCGTTTTTTCGTGTTTCTTTCTTTCTTTCTTTCTTTCTTTCTTTCTTTCTTTCTTTCTTTCTTTCTTTTCCTTATTATTTTCCCCTTCCTTTTTTTTTGTTTTTCCGTCTTTTCTTTGTTTATCTTTGTTTGTTTGTTTCTTTCTTTCCTTCTGGTTCGATATTTCTTATATTAAATGTTTTTTTTTCTAGTTTCATATTTACTCATTCTTTCTTTCTTTCTTTCTTTCCTTCCTTCCTTCTTTCTTTCTTTCTTTCTTTCTTTATTTCTTCTTTCATCTTTTCTTTTCCTTATTATTCCCCTCTTTCGTTTTTCGTTTCTTTTTCGTTTTTCTTTGTTTATCTGTGTTTCTTTTTTTTTGTTTCGATATTTCTTCATCTTTTATTCTTTCTTTTTTTAATTCTTCTTTTTAATTCTCTTCCTTGTTTTTCATTCATTATTTTAATATTCTTCTCAACTTTTCTTCTTTCTTTCTTTTTCATTCCTGTCTCTCTTCTTTCTTATTAGTCATTATCTTTCTTCCTTTTCATTCTTTATTTTTCCTTGCACTTTTTTGATTATTCTAATTTTCTTTCTTTCTTTCTTTCTTTCTTTCTTTCTTTCTTTCTTTTTCAAAACTTCCTCTTCGCATCTGATAACCATTTTATTATTTTTATTTTTCAATTTTTCGTTCATTCCTCACTTGGACGTATGACAGTATCACGTTGAAACTCCGGTTCCCGGACAATCACCGAAATTAAGCAACGTCGATCCTGGTCAGTATGTAGTGTAATGAATAATGGCTAGGAATTGTTAATCGGAGATTAACTTCAGCAACATCGGATCTGGTTAGTAACTAGATGGGTTACCGCTTGGGAAAGTGCTGTAAGCTTTGATATGCGGGTGGTGTAATGCATAATGGCTCGGAGAGCTGAGTTCCAATTCCATCTGGGTACGGTATATTCACTTACGTAAAAATGTTCTCAGGAAGGTATAAATCTACCTCTTTTCCCCCAGCTATGGGTTAATTATAAGACTTCTATCATTAATTATTATCTCAAAAAAAAAAAAAAAAAAATTACAGACTAAAAATATTTTTTGTGTTTAAATAAACATCAAAGGGTT
>OZ010580.1:117975354-118020354 GCA_963932145.1 Acanthosepion lycidas
TTACACGGACCCTCGGTCATGATGACTTGTGATTTCGTGCTAAGACAACCATCGAACAAGGCCAGCACACTCGGACCCTCGGTCATGATGACTTGTGACTTCGGGCTAAGACAACCATCGAACAAGGCCAGCACACTCAGACCCTCGGTCATGATAACTTGTAACTTCGTGCTAAGACAACCATCGAACAAGGCCAGCACACTCGGACCCTCGGTCATGCTGGCTTGCGACTTCGTGCTAGGACAACCGTCAAACAAGGCCAGCACATTCGGACCCTCGGTCATGATGAGTTGCGACTACGTGCTAAGACAACCATCCAACAAAGCCAGCAAACTCCCTCTGATAACGCTTGGCTAATTTAAAATCTTATATCGTGATTTTATAAGCATGGCTTACATGTGGCACAAGGCTGAAAGTATGAAGTGCTCAGGGAGGATCGAACTCACTATTTAGTCGTCGTAATAGCTCTGGCGAGACAAGCTTGTTAACCATTACACCAGTCGAAGTGCCCACAAAGGATCTTATAAGCATAGCTTACATGTGACACAAGGCCGAAAGTAGAAGACACCCAAGGAGGATTGAACTCACTCTTCGATCGTAATTGTTCTAACAAGACAAGCTTGTTAACCATTACACCGCGTTAAAGTGCCCAAATAATTTCTAAGTGTAAACTTACGTGTGGCACAAGGCCGAATGTTTGGAGCATTCAGTGAGGATCGAACTCGACTCAGTGGTAATTGTTTAGCAAGAAAAGCTTACTAACAATTACACCACGTCGAAGTGCCTATAAAATCTTGTATGTATCAATAGAAGAGCAAAACTTTAGCTGAACTCGATGTTTAAAAGAAGTTAAAATGGTCCGCCATGTTTGCCGTGAGATGCGAAACTTTCTTTTCCCTTTTTTTCTATATCTCTATATCACTACTACTTGGTGTGATATGCGTGCTTTAGCTGAATGAGATTGGCGTACCTAAAGAACGCATTTGAAGGATCGTAGGACAAACACTGCGAGAATTCCGAGAGAATTTTGTAAGCCTACCGGGATTTAGCATTGGTGGTCACAATCTTAACAACATAAGTTACGCAGATGACACAGTACTGATAGCAGACACGAAAAAGAAATTACAAAATCTCCTACAGAAGGTAACGACGGATATTGAGAAGAAAGGACTAAGCACAAGCTATAAGAAGACAGAATGAATGGTCATCAGTAAGAGGAAGAGCCCGAAATGCAATTTGAAGGTCGAGAACACTAGAATCAAACAGGCGTGGAAGTTTAAATATCTGGGAAGCGTTCTGACAGAGGACGGTAAAAGCGACACTGAGATCCGTAGACGTATTGGGATGACCAAGGACACATTCCAAATGCTGGGCAGAGCACTGCGAGACAGGAGGATTTCGTTGGTAACAAAGAAAAGAATACTGAGCTGTTACGTGACATCTGTCCTTCTTTACAGCAGCGAATGTTGGACGATTTCCTCAAAGATGAAGAAGAGACTCAAGGCGACAGAGAAGTGGTTCTACAGAAGGATATCATGGACAGAGCGTGTGGCAACGATGAGTTCTTAGAGAGGTTGCAAACAAGGAGGATGCTTATACTTAACATCAGGAAGAGGCAGCTGAAGTTTCTGGGACACATAATGAGGAAGGAGGGCCTGGAGAATCTGATACTCACAGGTCGAATAGAGGGAAAGAGAAACAAAGGAAAACAACGCGTGGCATTACCTGGTGGACAAATGGAGGACAGAACGTGGTTTTGGGGAGAAAGCAAAAGGAAGACCTTATTGAGAGCTGCAAGGGATAGAAGGAGGTGGAGAGCCATGATCGTCCACGTCCTGAAAGGACACAGCACATGAAAAAAGAAAAGAAGGACAAAGGTGGGATAGCAAGAAGCCAAACATTTCTTAGATGTATACATGATATGAAGATGTGGAGAGCCATGATCACCCAATTCTTGAGGGAATGCGACATAAAAGACCTATTTTCATATTTCAATTGCTTTTTTTTCTTTTCTATTTCCTTTTTTCTCATTCACTTACAATATTTATATGGCTAGTGTTTCTTACCTTCCAAAATTAAATCAACAATTCGCCCTTGCACGGAGTATTGCTGCCATATATGGTCTGGTGCCCCTTCTGTTTGCCTCGGGGTTCTTGATAGGCTCCAGAGGCGGATATGCAATGTAGTTGGCCCTGGTTGGCACCTCGTCTACAGTCACTTTCTCACAGACGCCTCCCTCTGTCTGTTCTACAAATACTTTCATGGAAATTGCTCCGAGGAGCTGCATTCGCTGGTTCCCAGTCGTCATGAGTTCAAGCGCCCTACGAGGCTAGCATCCCGCTCTCACCCCTTCACTGTCGAAACTCCTAAATATAGCCGTCTTTTCTACTCCAATAGCTTCATGTCTCGCACCTCTCGCCTGTGGAACTCCTTTCCCTATTCCAGTTTCCTTGAGAGCTATAAGCTCCAGTTATTCAAGTGTAATGTCAATCGACATCTCCAGTTGCCTTGATCTATCCACTACCCTCATCCTTTCTTCTATCACTCCTATCTGATCTTGCTCTAAATTTTCTGTAACCCCTTGCGTCCTAGTGGCTTCCCGCCTTGCTTGGGGTGAAATGCTTAAAAAAAATAAAAATAAAAATAAAATAAAATAAAAGACGCGTTCGGCGGAAGAGAGGCATATTCAACAAAAAAAAAATAAATAAATAAAATTCATTGTATTTTACAAAAAATAATTAGAGCCGATTACATATTTCAATATAAATTAAGGTTTATAATCTGTTATCATGCAACGACATGCGGTAACATAAACTGTAGATTTATCCTATATATATATATATATATATATATATATATATATATATATATATATATATATATAAAATCGCTAAGGTGTTTTGTCAAAAGCATTTTATTTTTTTGGTCGTATATTAATTTAAAATATTCCTTTTTACAGGCTTTATTTTTTAAATGGAATAAGATCATTCTATATTTCAGACTTTCGCTATTGTCCTTCAAAACGAATGAAAGAAAGCAATCTAAAAATCATCAATGAAAACAAAGAGGTAACAAAGCGTAACCTTAGGAACTTGGGAAACCTAGCACTGCAGCCAAAGTATTCTAAAATGCTGCCAATAACAAAAGAGAAAATCAAAAATACCGAACAACAAATCGAATATACATTATTTACATTATACGGACTATTGTCCTCATCTTTGTCGCCATATTTATCACAACGTTTCGGCCGTTGTACGCTCCGGCCTTCTTCAGGTGGTTGGAATGTCGACCTGAACCCTTTATTTCGCTCACTGGGGTAGACTGTTCTAGTTCCACGTGCCATGTTTGATGGATGTCAGTTATCAGTTATCTCCTGCTAATTTCCCTCTGAAAGTTCTCTACTGTCTTAACCGAGTATTGAACTCACACTCTTTGGGTCTGTCACTGGATCTAACCAACTTTATCCACTGTGCCATGTGTTCTTGTGATAAATATGGCGACAAAGATGAGGACAATAGCCCGAATAATGTAAATAGTGTACATAATACCTCATCTCAGAAATATAGACAGATACTGAAGGGCCGAAACGTTGTAATAAATATGGCGACAAAGATGAGGACAATAGTCCGAATAATGTAAATAATGTACATAATACCTCATCTCAGAAATAGAGACAGATACTGAAGGGCCGAAACGTTGTAATAAATATGGTCACAAAGATGAGGACAATAGTCCGAATAATGTAAATAATGTACATAATACCTCATCTCAGAAATAGAGACAGATACTGAAGGGCCGAAACGTTGTAATAAATATGGCGACAAAGATGAGGACAATAGTCCGAATAATGTAAATAATGTACATAATACCTCATCTCAGAAATAGAGACAGATACTGAAGGGCCGAAACGTTGTAATAAATATGGCGACAAAGATGAGGACAATAGTCCAAATAATGTAAATAATGTACATAATACCTCATCTCAGAAATAGAGACAGATACTGAAGGGCCGAAACGTTGTAATAAATATGGCGACAAAGATGAGGACAATAGTCCGAATAATGTAAATAATGTACATAATACCTCATCTCAGAAATAGAGACAAATCGAATATAGCATCAAAACTTATATTAATTTTATTTATTTGCTATGTAACTAAATACATAATTGTCAACAATGTTTCCGTAAAACTTGATATTTCCTTTAAAAATACTTAATAAATATTATTGTTATTATTTTACTTAAGTGTAAGGTAGTTTTATATTTGCAATTCTTTACGGCTAACCATGAAAAGAAATGTTGATCAAAAACTGTCTAAAATCTTTAAGCCCGTGTTGCCGCAAAATTATCAAATGCTGAATACGTCCCTCCTTCGCCGAACGCGTAAAATATCCGTGCATGTTAATTGCAACTATTCTTTTTTTTTTTAATGTTTTATTTTATGTTCTTTGTTTGTATCTTAGTTTACGTAATTCATTCGTCGAAACGTTTCATCAACTCTCGCCCCTCGCAGGATCTTTCGTAGCCGGTAGCAGGAAATCTTTTGCCTGTTGCCGACATTTGAAATTAGGTTCTTCAAAGAGGCAATGAAACTGGCCTAAACATTTAACTTCGCTTTTGAAAGAAAACGCCACGCCGCACAAACACAGGCACACAAACCCCCGCTCCTTTAAAACGCAATCACCCTCGCAAACATGTACAGTGTAACCCGGAGAGTTGCCGGGACCGGAAAAGAACTATCTTATATCCGGGTTTCTCTTATATCCGGGTTTGGTCTAATTTATATACATTAACACAGGCTCTAATTTGGGACCAGAGAAAATCTATCTTATATCCGAGTTTCTCTTATATCCGGGTCTCTTATATTCGGGTTACACTGTATATGTATATGCATACAAAACTAGCACGCAACTGCAGACCCATATATATACACAGTAGCTAAACACATACATGTAAATATTCATTATCTCTTTCACAGACACAAATAGAGGGAAACGTTCCCTATATTTTTTATAGGGCTAACATCATACTGTCACTCACTTTTATCAATATTCGCATAAAATTTTCTGCTAATCCTCTACTCATGATCCCTTTCATTCATTTTTTTGCCGATGAGCACGTGCAACTTCCTCTAATACTCGGCAACGAATGACTCGTCTAGTGCGAGTCTAAAGAAAATGGAAGTTGGGATGTTTAAGGAATCATTTACCCGGTGACGCGTATGTCGATTTTCAAGTTTTCACGTCATAGGACGTTCGTTTCTCACGCCCATAGTCAATTTTCGCATCATCATACGGGTCAGAGAATCGAATTCCGATTCAGTAGACAGTACCTTTGCATATTTGTAAAATCTGCCTTATTTATGTATCGGTATTAGGCTGTAGGTGATGAATTTGATGCCAGATTTTTATTATGCATCATCACTCACAAATAGGAGTCCGGCAACCGATTTGGATAGGAAGTATCCCACATGTAGTACGGTCAGCAGTGAGTTTGTTTATCTATCTATCTATCTATCTATCTATCTATCTATCTATCTATCTATCTATCTATCTATCTATCTATCTCTTTTAATATCAATCTCAGTCTTTTCATATCTATCTATCTATCTATCTATCTATATTAGTTTTTTCATATCTATCTATCTCTTTTAATATATCTCAGTCTTTTCATATCTATCACATTTTTTCATTATCTATCTATCTATCTATCTATCTATCTATCTATCTATCTATCTATCTATCTATCTTAGTCTTTTCATATCTATCTATCTATCTATCTATCTATCTATCACATCCTTTTCTATATCTAAGTCTTTTCATGTCTATCTATCTATCTATCTATCTATCTATCTATCTTTTTTAATATCTATCAGCCTTTTCATATCTCTCTATCACATTCTTTTCATTATCTATCTATCTATCTATCTATCTATCTATCTCCATTTCTAATTCAGTCCTTTATAATCAGAGGCTCGCTCAATAATCTTTTACTCTGTAATGTTCGCTTCCGTCATTTGCCCATATAAAGCCATAGAAGCTGCACAGACATTCACTTATGCTGTCCGGTTGGATGAAGACATCTAACAGAAGAGATCAACACTTCAATCTAAATTGTGGTGTGCGATCAAGAAAGAAGTCAATTAACTGGGATAAAGTGGAAAATGACTGTAGCCGGTCGCCGAGGGAACAATGGAGACGCAGTTGATCACAGCTCCAGAATATGAGACTGGAACGTGATCTCGTCCCATGTCAGACGAGATTGAAATCGGCATTATTGGTCAGCAGGAGATGAATTAGATCGGCGGCGAAAAGAAATAAACGGAAGTGGATATAATGATGGATGGTCCGATGAGTGAATTGCTTGCACACGCGCATGCGTGCACACACTGATTCACACGCATCACTTTCCAGTTTTGAGTTATCAAAAACGTTTACGCAGCCTTGGGGATGGCGAGTGGAGAGTGTTAGGCTCGTCCATGTAGTCCCTGTCCAAAAGAAGGTAAAATCCCAAAGATAGCGCTACATCCATGGCAAATGTTCCAACAAGCTCTATTTTTTAATGCTTCAAGTTTAGCCCTTTACACCCAAGACTTGCATTGCGACGTCCAGAGGGTTGCTTTAGTAAGAAGGATGCATTGCTTTGGTAAGAAGGATGTTCCACTCCGAAAGTGTTTTCCCCCAAAGCAATAACTTTGTGAAACAAACTCCTACATAGATAGATAGATAGATAGATAGATAGATAGAAAGAAAGATCGACAGATATGAAAAGACTAAGATAGATAATGAAATATATGTTAATAAAATGGATATATGTTAATATATTGAAGTCTAGGGTGAATCGTTTAACTTATCCGCCATATTTTTATGTGATTTCATCAAAAGCAAGACAATAAAGCCACTAAGATGCAAGGAGTTACTGAGTTTGAGATAATATGAAAAAAAGAATAGATATTATCAAAGAAAGCGAACAATTCAAAAACAGAAATTAGGAAGAGATATGATAGCAATTGACACAGCATTTGCAAAAAAACAACGATCTAAAAAAAATGACTTTACGTATACAATAAGAATACACCCACATTGATTACGTCACAACACTTTTTGACTGCGTTACAATACGCATTAATTCATCATTTGTCTTTACCTAATGATGATTTAAGAAAGTCGAAAGTTTGGATAATAATTTTTGGTTCTTTCTTCCGAAATGAACATCGGACGGAATTTCTTTCATGTTTCAGAAGGAGTATGTTGCGGCCTGTTTAGGAGCCAGAAAGAAAGACACGGAAGACGAAGGTAGGTTGAAAAAGTATATTGAAGATATATACAAAACAATAGTGTTGGTAATAAGTAGATTAGATAAATCTCATTTGAGAAAAGATGCGCACCGCCCCGCCACCGGAGAGGATTCGAACCTGAGTACACCTAACGGGAGAAACCACCGTCAGATCCGACGTGCCTTATAAAAATAATGTTTAATTTATAAAATCTGTCGGATTAATAAGTAAAAAAATCTATTGCTTTTTTTATATATATATATATATATATATATATATATATATATATATATATATATATATATATATATATATATATATATATATATATATATATATATATATATATATATATAATAAAAAGGCTTAAACACTAATATTCGTGTTTAAGCCTTTTTATTATATCTTTACTCTGTTCTGTATGTATATGCACCTGTCTATTTTGCATATACATGTGTATATTTATCACTAATATTATATATATATATATATATATATATATATATATATATATATATATATATATAGAGAGAGAGAGAGAGAGATAGATAGATAGATAATATTAGTGATTAATATAGACATATATATATATATATGTACCTAATATATATATATATATATATATATATACATACATACATACATACATACATACACATACATACATACATACATACATACATATATATATATATATATATATATATATATATATATATATATATATATATGTATATATATATATGTAAATAAAAGTCTAATTCCAAGAGGATAGAATCTAGGTAGAACTCAATGTCCAGGACAGAGTAAGGATATAGTTGACTCTACCCCCACCTGTCGAATTCGACGTATGAGGTTCAAGCAGATCAGTTCCCAGGAAACCGACAGCCCGACAACAGCACATGAGATTTTATTATATATATATATATATATATATATATATATATATATATATATATATATATATATGAACCGTATCTCAATCCTTCATCAGTTTCCGATCCTTAACTATGATTAATTAATGATGAAGATGTCATATTCCTTTATAATCGATTTCATCATGATTCATCTGTTGCGGCCTGTAGAGTAATTAGACATGCTTATTGCTCAAAGTAAAGTTCAATAATGTTATAAAAACCTCGGAGAATTCCCGTAAGATATCTTTAATCATTTCTAAGTTACAACGGTTCAGAGCTTAATCTAACAGTTGGAGAATTTCGCTGTTACACCCGGTATATATACATATTTAAGAGGGGAGTCAATGTGCAGTATGTTGTATATTTTGGGGGAGGAGTGAAGGACAGCAAATTCAAGGACTTTCCTGGGCGGCACACACTCAAGCTACGCCACTGGGGAGATTCGTTGTATGATTACACACACACACAAAAAAATGAGGCGACTCACAACAGATAAACACAGTTGGCAAACAAAAAAAAAAAAAAAAAAAAAAAAACCCTAAAAAACTGACACGTGTTCCGAAATGCAAAATTAGATAGACAAAAATACCATAACAATAATTGTAATTCCAGACGCTGTAATACTGATCCAGACATTGACGTCCCGAAATGAGTGGGCGAGGTGATTGTGCCCCAGGGGCGTGGACTCCTGACAGTAATGGATCGTCTTTTTTTTTAAGATTTGATACAACAACTGCTATACGTCGTCGCCTAATTCTTTCAATGTGTGCGTAGTGTGTGTATCTCTAGGGTTTCGATTCAGTGCTGTTTCAATTCTGGAGGCACCGTGTAGTAATGGATAGCGGTTCGGATGGAGAACCCGGAGAGCCGAGTTCGAATTCCAGTCGAATCCGTTACATTCACTTATGCGCTAATACCCTTGACAAATGTATGAATCCCATTCTTCTCCCTCTATCTATGGGTAAATAGCAGAACAGACCGGGTTCTATAGCCTTGGATGATAATTAATCTGCCGCAGAAAGAAATGGCAACCTAATGCGGGAATTTTTTTTCATTGAATTTTACACCTACTTTGCATACCGTCTATTAGGTTGGTGCAAAAATAATGACGTAATAATGTCGTTTTTTGACGTATTTTTTAACGTCAAACAATGACATTATTACGTCATTATTTTTGCACCAACCTTATATTATTGCCCATGATTAGGTTACAATAAGTTTTGCATTTTAGGGGAGGGATGGTGGAATAATGGATAGCGCCTCTGAGGAATCGGTAAGCCGAGTTCGAATTCCAGTTGAACTCATTACATTCACTTACTTGGGAAAGGTATGAATCTTCTTCTCCCACCCCAGCTATGTATAAATAGCATGACTGACCGGGTTCTATAGCCTTAGGTGGCAATTGGTCTACCGCAGAAATAAATGGCAACCTACTGCGGGGAAAAATATCTGCCTCGTCAGTCATGTATCGAAAGATACATGATCGCCTAAGCGTGTATCACGCATGACACATAACTAACTGACTATGGGTAAATAGCAAGGCACACTGAGTTCTATAGCCTTGGATAGCAATTAGTCTACCGCAGAAAGAAATGGCAACCTACTGTGGGAAAAAAAATCTGCCTCGTCGGTCATGTATCGAAAGATACATGATCGCCTATGCGTGTATCACGCATGGCACATAACTGACTTACTTCTAAACTTTTTGTCAACTAAGGGGCCAGAGAACCCAGTCTACCCTGGTATTTAACTTAGAGCTGGTTTGGGGTTGAAGGGATGAATTCATTCGTGCGAAAGTGAATAAAACCAACTCGGTAAGAATTCGAACTCGACTCGCCTGTTTCCAAATCCCAGCAGTTAACCATTGCAGCAAAATATAGATTTGGCGCTCGAACCTCCCATCTTGTTCAAACGGACAAACCTTTATAACATTGATTCAACCATTCCTACTGATCAGAAACTTGGGCATTATCTGCTCGTCTTGAAAGACGATTGGGTGGGACAGATACAAATCTACTTAGAAAAATCCAGAACATCAGTTGGAGATCCACTGCAACGCTTAACAGAATGTACAGAGAACTTATCTCTTTTAAGCTCAAACTAAAACGATTACTGTTTGTCGGCCATTGCCACCGAGCGGACAGGAAACTCATCTCACCCTTGCTCCAATGGCATCCATCTGGAAGTGCCCTCTCACGAAAATTGACTTTCCTAGACACTATAGCTCAGGACTCAAGGTTGGACATTGGGTATCTGGGGAAAGCAATGCAGGACCTAACAGTGTTGGAGAGGGATTGACATTGGAGTTCCGACCAACGATAGGGAGTTTGAAGGATGATGATGTTAGTCATGATTACGCCATCTGCACATCCTTAACTTTTGGTAGAAGATAGGAAAACGTGCGAAATGACGCCGTTCGGTTGTCACAGTAGAAAAGTCAAGACTTATAATGTCGTTCGAGCCTTCACTCTGATATTCATTTGCGTCTCACAGTTTCAGAGGAGAGACCAACCACCACGTGGACAGAATAATTAACTAGCCGACTGTTCTCTCTCATAGGATCCTTACTGTATGCCCACTGAAATAAAACTAGTAATACGAAACCACAAGAAAACTTTCTATCGTTAATTTATACTGTTGATGCAGCAATGGGGTCCCTACTGAGGATTTGCTTATATCAGGGGTGGCCAATCATTTGATTCCATGCGCCAATATTTTGTACGATTAATTTAAATGCGCCACACAAACAGTCATTTCCTTTCAGTACGTGTTGTAATATGGATATGTTTTAAAGGTATAATAAAATCTATTTATTTGAAAAATATATGCTTATGACCAGGGGCGAACCCAGGAGTTTTGAAAAGGGGGCCATCAATCAATGCTTTGACTTTTTTTTTCTCTTCAGATTTTGCAGGGGGGGGGGGCATGGCAGAGTTTATAATGTTTACAAAGGCAAAATAAACATAAATAATCTTAATGTGTCTTTTGATTCTGCTTTGTTTTCGCCAAACCAGCAATATTAGGAGTTAAATTCGTAACTGAAAGCAACAAACAATTCTTCAAGTTGGAATCGGACAGTCGCGACCTCATTTTGCTTTTGATCATTTTCATGGAAGAAAATGACTGCTCGCATCTGTACATAGTTCCAAAGAGACAAACATATCTTTGGGCAAATTTTCTCATTTCTGTAAAATGTTCACATGGTAATGATCGCCAAAAACCAATCATTTCCGACGCACTTGGGAATGAGGAAAGTTCATTAAATTTTACTTTCAATATTGAATTTGCTTTTATTTCAATAAGTTCAATTTGTATATTATTAGGCATCTTTAGAATGTTATGTTCATTAAGTGAAAATGGATTTATAAATGCAAGCATGCGGTCTTCTTCAGAAAAATCACTAAAGCGGCTATCAAAGGCTTCTTGTAGTAATTTGACTTTTTCAATGTATTTTGCAAAGTTGACAATATTTTCAACACATTCACTTTGTTCTTTTAAATGTGGCAATTGGCTCAAAACGTCAGCATTTTTAACAAAAAGAAATGGGACAATTACAAATCAAACTTTCGCAAAGGACGTGCAATAAATATAAAATCACTGAAATGAATGCATAGAAGTGGGTTAGTTTCTTTTCATCAAAAGGATGCAATGCGCCACTTGTAAGCATCGAATGCACCACTTATGGCGGATGCGCCACAGGTTGGTCATCCTTGGCTTATATACTATCTAAAATTAAGATAACATGCAATGTAACACATACTTTAATCTCGTTAAATTGGTACCCGATTGCCATAACTTATTAATAATTAATTCTATTTGTACGTTGTGAAATCGAAGCTTGTTCGCTTATTGAGGTCGGATAATGTCTATGTGACAGAATGACTGAGAGACATATCTATCCACACTGTGCTCTATATTATAGATTAAACATTTGACTTACATATCGTTGAATATGTTTTTTTTTTCTTTCAGTATCTAATTGTTATATCTGTAGAGAAGGTTGTAACGTACTGTTCCCAGCGCCCACAAAGTAATACATTAAAACCTTAAACTAACAGTTCCGGAACCAACAGACGCCTGATTTAACGGACAAAATCCGCAGAAGTGGTAGTTTTCAGCTGGAACTCAAAACGCAGCGCGTAGCGAGCAAAGTCGGTTAGGTAAAGAAATTGGCCGCTGTTGTTTATTGGCGTAATCAACAGAGAATGGTAGTTCTGGTAATAGCCGCTGTTGTTAACTTGAGCGCTCGTCGTGTACACACATACATCGTTTCATACACAGCATATCCCGCTATACATATTTCAACTACTTCAAATCTTTTCTTCATCTGTGAGAGGCTTGACCAGCATTCACTGCCATGTAGAAGGATTGATATCCTGTAATAATTCAGTACTCTTTTCTTTGTTCCTTACGAAATTTTTCTGTTTCTTAATACATTGCTTAGCTTTTACAAGGCCTCTTTCGCTATTCCAATGGGACTTCGCATTTCAGTGTCGCACTTTCCGCCCTCTGTTAATACGCTTACAATATATAGGGTGTTCCAATAACATGGACCGATTTTAAATGTGAATTAAGTTTAAGCGTCTAATGTTTTTTTTTCTTTTTCTTTCAGATTTAACAACATAAGTCTTTGGCAATTTCAACCATAGAAAGATTAACAGTCAATCAACGTGTTAAATTTATTGAAGCCTATTACGAAAATGGACGTTCGGACGGAAATGCATTTCACGCACTTCGCGATTTTTTTTAGGTCGACATAATCGACCAGTCGAGAGTGCAGTTTGAAAAACTGCTCGTGAATTCAAACAAACTGGGTCGGTGGCAGATGTGAAAACACCATTGCGCGCTTGTTTCAGATGAAAACGTTGCAGTGCACGAGAATGTGGTCGAAAATCCAGACACCTCTATTCGTCATCGCGCGCAGGAATTGAACCTCTCCACAACAATCGTATTTTGACAAAGGTTTTGTCTCTACACGCTTACAAAATTCAATTGACACAAGAACTGAAACCTGCCGATTATTTCTTCATTTAATCGCCGTCTTCCCGCGGACCGCAGCTCTGTGGAATTGACTCCCAAGAGGATGTTTTCCCAATTACTTCAATTTTAACCTGTTGAAGGTTTTTTTTTTTATTTTCGAAGTCAGGTAAGTATATGATCACTCTTCTCATGACGAGCCAGACTAAAATACGGTCAGCAGGTATTGCGTCATACAAAATCTAATGGCGAGATAGATTTCTTTATACGCTGACGGCTGCAAATAGTTATCCACAGGGGAACTCTGAGATTTTACAAGTATATAAATGTTTTATATTAGAGAGAACAAAACACGAGATATCTTTCAGTGAAGTGTGTTGATTTCTCATATTAAATTTCTCATATTAAATTTCTCATATTAAAATGTCGGCATTTATGCCGTAGACACAGGCCAGTCATTGATGATGGGAGGTAAGAGCTGCTTCTTTTCTTTTTCCTTTTTTTTTTTAAGCGTTTCACCCCAAGCAAGGCGGGAAGCTACTAGGACGTAAGGGGTTACAGAAGATTTGGAGAATTTGTCATGTCTCTTCGGGATGTGGGCGTTAATGGCTCTCTACAAATTCCTATACATTGTAGCTCTTGACAAAGTTTGCCTTTTCGTTATCCCTACTAATTTTTTTATTTTTTTTTTTAGAGTTAATTTAATTTCAGTCGTCGGAGAAACGCGAAGTAGCTCGAGTTTTCGTTCATTCTGGATTTACCAATCCTCAATGAGTTGCTAGACATTTACAATTTTCGTATCTCTTCAAGCCTCGTATGATATTTCGACATGAGAAGAGTAAACATATACTTACCTTCAGTAGGGTCCTTTCAGAATAATATTAAGCTCAAGCTCCTTGGAGGTGCCATCCCCACACTCTCCTTTGACCCACCGCCGAAACGGCCTGAGGCAATTTTTCTATAGTATTGCCGTTAAACCCACTTTAAATCTCGACCTTGTGCCATATTCGGTAGCGACGTGGGATGCGCTGAAAAATCTACTTCCACCAAAACTTTTGAATCTTATCTGCAAGTGGAATTTCTGCAAACGTCGTCGCATTGTTTACTCGTTAGGAGTTCTTTCTGCAAATACCAAAGTGATTCAGTGCCGAAATAAACTCATACACCTGCTTAAAATAAAAAAAATAGTAACCACAATTCATTTTCAAGAGTGCAAAAAAAAAAATGTTTATGATAAATGGGTTGCATTAAAAGTGTAGCACAATAGTAAAATATTTTAGAAAGCTAAATCATAAAAAGATTTCTGCGTCCTTGTGGGCCCAAAATTATTTTCCACCCTACAACCTCGTTGAAAGCCTCTCACTGCCCTATCGCTATTTACATGGCAATTACTCAAATGAATTACAGTTTTTAGTTCCACAAATTCTAACCTTCACGTACATTGTATCGAACCACCTTCATTCCATTCGTATTTTTCATTTTTGAGATGTAAGTTCCAATCGAGCAGTTTTGATCACGAACGGAGGCTCTCTGAAAATGACTACCAAGAGGGTGTTTTCCCGATCACTAAAATTTTAACCCGTTCAAGTCTAGGGTTAACCGTTTTCTGCCCCACATATCCGCATCAACTGCGCCGCTTGTTCTATAACACTCTACCTCGAGTGGCTCCCAGGCATTGTACAGAGAGAGCATCACTTTTTTTTTAAAAAAAGCATGTTATATACACTGGTAATAGAGATAAATACAGTATCGTTGTCAGACCGACATTTGTATATCTTAATATATAAAGCGAAAATTAGAAGCTATGTTATAAGGACGAAAAACTTACGTGTATGCGTACGTGCGTGCAAGAAAGAGATTGTTAAGTAAGGGGAGCCAAAGTATACAATCAATCGATCGTGGGATAGAGAGAAGGAAAAAGAAAAATATGAAGAAAGCGGAGTGCTTTACTGTGGAACAATACTTATCAAATTTGCCTCGCTTATGATATTTTATTGTAATGGGTTCGATCATTACTTGGGTGCTCAAAATTTGTGACCTTGTGCTGTGCTAAGTTAAGAATTGACATCAACAGTTAGATCGTCTGATCAAGCAGAATTCCTACCGTGCGTATTCACGTTGTCTGCAGCTGAGCTGTGGCCTTGAGCCAGACTAAGATACGGTCAGCGAGTATTGCGTCATACAAAGTTCGCTATAGTCAATTCTAAAGAAAATGAAAGCATGAGAAAAAGAAAAAGAAAAGTAAGGAAAATTAAGGAATAAATATTGCAGGGTGTGAAAAGAAGAAGAAGGAGGAGGAGGAGGAGGAGGAGGAGGTGGAAGAAAAGGAGATAAGATAAAAACTGAAGAAAGGGGGAAGAAAAAGAAAGAAGATAAGTAAAGAAGAGGAAAAAGAAGAGATAGGAAGAAGGTTAAGGAGAAGCAAGTAAAGGAAAAAAATAAGAATAAGATGAAAGAGGAGGAGGAGAAGGATGCGGAAAATGAGATAAGAAAAAGTTAAAGGGAGGAAAGAAGAAGAAGAAGATGAAGAAGAAGAAGAAGAAGAAGAAGAAGACGAAGAAGAAGATGACGACGACGACGACGACGAAGAAGAAGAAGACGACGACGACGAAGAAAAAGAAGAAGAAGACGACGACGACGATGACGAAGAAGAAGAAGACGACGACGACGAAGAAGAAGAAGAAGACGACGACGACGACGACGAAGAAGAAGAAGAAGAAGACGACGACGATGACGAAGAAGAAGAAGAAGAAGAAGAAGAAGAAGAAGAAGAAGAAGAAGAAGAAGAAGAATGTTAAAGAGAGGCAAGATAAAGACAGTAAAGATGACGAATAAAAAGAAGAGGAAGAAGATGGAAAAATAAAAGAGAACGACGTCAAAGAAGAAAAAGAAAACAGGAAGCCATTAAAAGAAAAATAAAGATGAAAAGAAGACAAAGGAAAAAAATAAAAAAAGCAAAAAAAAAAACAAATGAAAGAAAAAACAAAAAAAAATTAAAGAAGAAAAAAAGCAATGAAGAAGAAGGAACGAAAAGCTAGTAGAAAACTCTAAAGAAGAAAGAGGAGGAGGAGAGGAAGAAGAAGAAGGAGGAGGAGGAGAAATAGGAATATTTGCAGATACAAGACAAGACTAATAGGCCTAATAAGAAATAGTGAGGGTGGGCAGGCAAAAAGGGGAGGAGACCAGTGATAGAAGACGGGAGGGAGGAAGGAGAGCAAAAGGAAGAGAGAGCGAAGAAGGGTCAAGAAAGAGTCCCAGAATGCTGTGCCTTTTCATGACGCGAGAATATCTGTTGTCGCTATTACGGAGAAGGAAACGTCATTAAATTTACGGAAAGTGGGTCACTCACTCACTCACTCACTCACTCACTCACTCACTCAATCACACACACACTCACTCACTCACTCACTCACTAAGAGAGACGCACATACACAGTTTGCCTTTCCTTACGACGTCTATCTAACGGCGAGATAGCCTTCTTTATACGCTGACGGCTGCAAATAGTTATCCACGGGATAACTGAGATTTTACAAGTATATAAATGTTCGTAAGGAAAGTGGGGACGGCAATGTTTTATATTAGAACAATAACACGAGCCACCTTTCAGTAAAGAGTGTTGATTTCTCATATTAAATTTCTCATATTAGATATCGGCATTTATGCCGTAGACACAGGCCAGTCATTGATGGACGGGGAGAGTCGGGAGGTGAGAGCTGCTTCTTTTTCCTACATGTGTCATGTTTCTTTGGGATGTGAGTGATAATGACTCTCCACAACTTCCTATCCATTGTAGCTTTGCCTTTTCGCTACCCCTACTAATACCTTTTGTTTCTGCTAAACATATTTACAAGCTCGTTAGGTAGGTTATGTGGTGTTTTTCTTCGTCTCTCTTTTCTTTAGTTAGCCCTGTGAGTGTCAAATTTTCCAAGCCGTTTGTTTCTGAAACTTCAACTGTCTATTTCTGATGCTAAGTATAAGTTGTTTTTTTTGTTTTTGTTTTTTATTTTTTCATTTCTTTTAAAATTCGTTATTCACATGTTTGGTCTAAGGTATTCCCATCATCCTTCTGTAGTACCAAATTTCTGTTGCCTCAAGTATTTTCTTCATCTGTAACGAGCATTCATTGGACCGATATTACGTAGCAGTTCATCACACTCCTATAGAAAGGTTCCTGTAAGTTCAAGGATAAGGGCAGGATTTTTTACCGAGGGATAGGACTAGGGCAGTCACACAGCTAAGTTATATGCATATAGTTGAAAAAAATTACTAAGTGACGATTCAGAATGGGGAGGTATCAAGGAGACCGGATCTCAAGGGGAGAAATCTATTCAAGAAAACCGAGAAGATACAAAAACATTGTTGAGTTTTATTAACTCACGAGTTTAAAAACATTGGAGATTTATATATATTAAGAATATGTATCCCAAAATACTCTTATTGCACATCTGATCCTATCTATGTGGGGAGAAAATGCGTATTTGTAAACAGTGACTATTACTGCTAATAATGCAAGACTCTCCCAACGTATTGAGTCTTCTAGGTCACTGGCTTGTTTATGAAAAAATAAATACGCAAAAATACGCTTTTCTCTATGCCGCTCGTCGATTGCGTCAGGGTTAGCTTCTTGAACTGATACCAAATCGGTCGGGTTTTGGTTCCGGCTTGAAGCGATCGGTTGTTTAGTTACACTGAAGAGCTGTGATATATATATATATATATATATATATATATATATATATATATATATATATCGATAGCACGATATATATATATATATATATATATATATATATATATATATATATATATTTATCGATAGCACGATGTCAAAATTTTTATATAAATTGCTTCGAGAATTTTTAGTTTGTGTTTATTCTTTTCGTGGAAAAGTATGGAGGTATTTTCGACAATTTTTTCTGAATAGCAAGTGTGTACAGGTATGTTGTTGTAAGTGTTTAGAAATATTGGAAGTATTATTCAGGTGAAGACTTAGCCGAAGTGAAATCGTTGTTGTCGTGTGTCCAACATAGATATTATTCTTATCGTTGGAGATGCAGTCTCCCAGAAGACATTTAAATTTATAAACGATATTGGTTTTCTGCAACACGCAAGTGGCCGGGGAAGAGTTATTTGACGAAACCTGTCTGAATATATATATATATATATATATATATATATATATATATATATATATATATATATATATATATATATCACAATCAGTCTATATTCAGCACCTGAAGATTGAAACTTCGAGTCGTGCTCGCGGTGAGGAATAATATGTATATTTATTAATATATACATAATAGCTCTGGTATATTACATCGTGCACTATTTTATTAACATTAGAACTCAATGTGATATATATATATATATATATATATATATATATATATATATATATATATATATATATATATATATATGAAGGTAGAAGCCTATAGGAAAAGTGTACTATTAGCCGACGCGATTCGTCCAATGTTGACCATTTTCTTTTGATGATTTGATACAGTTTTGTACCTTTGCTTAGGAGTGTAGTAATTTTGTTAGGAAATATATATATATATATATATATATATATATATATATATATATATATATAGATATATATATATATTGCGTGTATGTGTTTGTGCATATATATATATATATATATATATATATATATATATATATAGATAGATAGATAGATAGATTATAATTTTATCATACAGACAAAACCATTTTACTCACTACAAAGATGCAACTTGGTTTCAGTGCATTTCAACTGCACTTCGACGGGTGAGAATCGAAAATGCGAGCCCTCTTTTGGATTAATGCTGTGAACGTTGGAATTTATATATGACTTCCCTTCTCATCGCATCGGATATATATATATATATATAACAAAAGTAAACGGTTTGGCACTTACCTTCCGCATCCGGGGATATCAGCAATTTTTTTTCATAGTGTATGTGCGTGTTCGTGCGCTCATACGTCCGTCTGCACATAGACGCGTACGTGTAGAATGTCGTGGCTATTTCTCCTTTTCGTTGTTACATAATTACTTCAAACGTAATTATAGTGGATACTCTTTTTTGAAATAGACGCCCTATTTTCATTTTAAAAAGCACACGTATTACATCTATCGTGTTTCGCACTCGAGAAATCAACCGCTTGATTCGGACTTTCCCCTTCTCCATTTTAGGAATTCATGACTTTTGGCACACACACACACACACACACACACACACACACACACACACACACACACATATATATATATATTAGGTTGGTGCAAAAATAATGTCGTTTTCTCACATAGTAACATATGTGAGAAAACGACATTATTTTTGCACCAACCTAATATATATATATATATATATCAAGAGCCACCACCCAAAAAGCTGCCTAAAATTCATCCCCTATTCTCTAGCAGGTAGGGTTTGTACTATAGTGACTGATAAACACCTTCGAAAAACCCTAGAAGAACTACATAAATCTCTAAAAATACGAAGCTACCCCACAACATTAATAAACAAAGGTTTTGAACTCGCAAAAGAAAATTCCTCTAGACCAACTTAGAAATGTGCTTTTTACCGATTCAGCCACAGAGTATCTATATCAATCAGTAAAAGCACGTCAGGCTATACGACGGTTCCGTACAGGATACAGGTTCGATTCCTGTCGGAGGACAAATATTTTCTATGAAAATGTCTCGGACATTTAGGTCGGTAATACTGTTTGTTATAAACATTGCATTTACTTAAATATTTATATCTATAAAAAGAACGTATAAACATAAAAAAATGTCTTAAAATAATTGTCCATTTCATATATATATATATATATATATTCTGTTTCTGCATTTTTATATATACAAATACTTAAGTAAATACTCTGCTGATAATAAACAGTATCAACAACATTTACCGTTAGATTTGCGTTTGACATATTCGCTAACGATACCTGTCTATGTTCCGGTTTATCACCCTCGGAGCATATATATATATATATATATATATATATATATATATATATATAGAGTTACATAGATAGATGATATTAATGGCCTATATATATATATATATATATATATATATATATATATATATATATATATAAACATATATTATTTAGCGTATATCTGACATTTAATTGGTTAATCAAGACATACCCACAAGTCTAGTTTTAATTCTGACCTTATGTCCTCCAACTTTTACCTTTCGGAAAAGAAGTAACAATTCATTTTTAAATTTCCTTAAAAATCATTTAATCACCAATTCACCTGAAGAAGTATAATCATAGAATTGAAACATGAATTTTTTTGTGTAGCGATTTCAAAATGTTTTTTTATTATAATCTCTTATAATAAAAATAGAATAATAATATATAACTCTACTTTGTATTAAGCACTATATTAAGAGTAAATGCTACGAACAGTGGAATTTTACTCCATCTTTTCTTTCTCTCTCTCATATATATATATATATATATATATATATATATATATATATATATATATATGAAGAGTGAAAGAAAAAGGTGAGAGAAAGGGTGTGCGGATTGAACTATCAACACGGAAGACAAATCCAGCATCTGTTCACGTCGCATGAATTCATATCACTGCCTTCAAATTTAGCTTAATTTAATTTTTGGTCCCAAGTAGGTATTTGGGCAAAGCATTCACCCGTAACTGCATAATCATCCAAGCAGTAATAGCAATAAAAAAACAAACAGCAAAAACAGCTGTTACACCCCATTATTAACCATTAGAGAAACCAGTAATATATATATATATATATATATATATATATATATATATATATATATATAGTTCAAACTTTATTTTTAGTGGATACTCGTATTTGAGTAGACGGTCCGTTTCATTTTAAACATTTATGTATATATATATATATATAGACATACACACACACACACACACACACACACACATATATATATATATATATATATATATATTATATATATATATATATATATATATATATATATATATATATATATATATATATATATATATACACTGAGTGTAACAGCAAATTTGTCAAAATCGTGTAACAGCAAAATTGTACAGTTGTTAGATTAAGTTTTGAACCGTGGTATCTTAGAAATGATTAAAAATATCTTACTGGAATTCTCCGAGGTTTTTATAAAACTGGACGATTTTACTTTGGACAAAAATAATGTCTAATTACTCTCCAAGCTTAACAGAAGAATCGTAATAAAATCGATCATAAACGAAAAAGACATGTTCATCATTAATTAATCATAGCTAAGGATCAGAAGCTCATGAAGGATTGAAATAAATTTCATATATATATATATATATATATATATATATATATATATATATATATATATATATATTGCAGGCTCATTTTCCAACTTATTCAATATGATCTTCTAACCTGATTTTCTGTCTTGGAGTAACAAAGTGCTTCACACTTTCCACGAAAAATTCATTTTCAACTGTTTTCATCACTGTTCTTTAGCTGAAACTCCTTTCTCACGTGCCAAACGTCTTATTAATTGAATTGAATGAGTTGAAATGATGATCCCTCTTCCTGTTGTGACCTCCTGATCCAGTTTTCCTCTTTACTGTTCCCTCTTTTTTTTTTTTTTTTTAACTTATTCACCGTATTCTTAATTTTTCTTCAATGGACTTTGAAGATGGAAGCCAGAGTATGAATGTTGGTACCATTACTGAAGACCTGAATGATCGTTTTCCTTTCACCATTGCTCAGTTTTAATGACAGTGGGTTTGACACGAAATGATTTTAACCTGTTCGCTTTCTAGCCGAATAACTTAAAGGGTTTTTCAATGATTCTTACGATAAATGGTGTCGAGATAGCTAAACATCTGAAAACCTGGAAAAAAGAGTTTAGTGTTTTTTACAGATATTAAACATTTTGTTGGACAATTTATGCTGTTATACCCGCAAATAAAATAAATGCGAAAGTCAGTGTGTCACTGTGTCACACTTTTCTCAAATTTACTCCGAGAGGGCGTAGCCCTATATATCATAAAATTTGGAAATCAGATCGACTCTGTGAGCAAATTAAAAACATTCTGCGCCAGATTCGGACGCGTAATCCTGAAATTTCCGATTTTCAAGTTTTTATTAGTGCAATTGTTTTCAGAGATTTTTTTTTACGGGATTTTTTCCGACGAATTTTTTTGAACGATGAAAGTTTTTATAACTTGGATATAAATTCGGGAATAACTGCGAAATCCGACGAAAGACAGCCATGAAATATGAATAATTTTTTGTACGGAAATTAAAAACCTACGTATATTAAATTGTCTTTAAATTAAGTGGCGGCAGAAGAATTATCGTTGATCTTTTAAAAGGTAAGCTTAAATATTAATGCATTACTTAAATGCAGTGATCAATTTAGAGTTCTTTTGTATCTTATTGTAGCCTATCGCATCTACTCCTTTCTAACTATTGTGATGAAGGCGCAATCAAAAGTCCTACATATATATGCCTCTGTGTGTGTAGCAATCCTTCTTTTATACATGTTTTGTTAAATAAGATTGACAAGTTTGTTCTTTTTATTGAAGGATTTTTTTTTACGGCTTATCAAACTTTTGCGGATTGTTTAAAACCTGTAAATATTTTTAGATTGCAATCAATTACTTAATATTCTGTAAGAATTTGTCCGGAGATAATAATGATTTACTAATATAAATCCTACTAATTAATCCAAAGCTTTGGGGAGAAGAGGTGGGTTACCTTTCGCAAATGCATTTACGTGTCAAACCCAGACTGTAATTGGAACTCGGCTCTTAATATGTCGGACTGCAGGCAATGGTCTATTGTGCTTTTGAATTATATGTTAAAGTGTAAATTGTGCAGGAAACTATTTAAAAATATCAACCAATTTTTTAAAATTAAGAAAAGTAGATAAAAATTAAATTATGATATTCTATATTTACATTTAATATCTATTTCTAGTAATATGTACAGTCAGGGCCGCTGCGTACTACCCCCGAACCTCCCGGATGGCCCAAATTTAGAGGTGGTTTCACGCTCCTCAAAACTTGATCAAAGGCCTTGCTGACGGATGTAGATTATCGTCTTACTCAGGACGCCTTCCAGTGGCCGTTTTTCCAATTCCGAGCTGTTCTCGATGACATCACCCTCACATTCAAGCTTACAGCACCTCGTATTCGAAAGCTGTCACCCATGGTCAATGTTGCTTAACTTAACAATCGCACGAGAGCCGTTAATCAACGTGACAGTGCCGAAAGCCAACATTGACAAGGTACTTTTGTTAAATTTATTATTATTATTTTTATTTTCTTTGCTTTCTGGCGTTTACACATTTCTTTCCGGGTCCCACCCAGGGACCTAAGGTTAGAAATGGCATCATGACACTTTTCACTGACAAAAAAAAAAAAAAAAAAAATTACATAGATAGAGCCCTTCGGAAAGTGTGGGCTGTACTTGTCAGAACAATTTTTTGTATCTCCTTGAGGCATGGGCTTCCAGGAATCCCTGCAATTAGTCTACTGCAATTATTATTATTATTATTATTATTATTATTATTATTATTATTATTATTATTATTATTATATTTTGCTTGCATGCGAACAAGCGTTTTTGTTTTGTTTTTTTGTTTTTTTGCCATGAGTGTAGAAATTATTCAACTGTTTGTTGATTCCCGAGCGCTTTCGGCTCTTTTATTAGACACTAGCAGCATGACCCGGCGTTGCCCGTGCTTGATTCAAAAATCGTACGACTTATACAGCAATCGCTATCACTTGACTAAAAATATTTTTGTCCTTCCTGGCCTTTAAAGGAGTGCCCTTTGCCGTGCTGATGTTGCTACATGCCTTACTTCTTGCCTATCTCACATAGCGATTTTTTTTATGAGCTCTATACTAAACATTAAATCTGTTACGAAAAAAGAACTAAACAAAATGAATACAAAACGATCAGCTTTAAAAAAAGGACTCGTAACTGGAAAAACCGAATGAAAAAAGAATGTTAACAACAAATACTTTTTCACATCCAAGCCAGTTCTGCGGAATCAGAATCAACGTTGAGTTTAAGCAAGCGAATGAGCCAATTGGAGTAAAGTGGCATGCAGATTTAAATTTTTCCCACTTGTGACGAATGCAGCTATCGATGTTTTTTTTTTTGCATGCTAGCATACTAGTTAACATTCGTGTCAGTCAGTTGTTGGCTCTCACGCTGGCCAATAGAATCTTCCTGCCTATTCGTGGCAGCCAGCTACAGGCTCTCACTCTGGCCAGTTGAAAATGGCCGCAAACTACATGTAAATTGCCGTAGAAGCATGAAAAAACGATTATTTCCACTATCGATGGGAGTTGGGAAATGCAAAGTCGGTCTTGGCCTTTTCGCTTACTTGGAGCATGTGCATGTAAATTTTAGTGCAAATCCGTCGAAAATTGCGGCCGTGCATTCGTCACACACACACACACACACACACACACACACACACACACACACACACACACACATCCTGCCTTTTATAGATAGAGATAGGTGTTGCTTTAGTAAGTGTTATTGTTATCTAGTGATTATGAGTCCAATACCTAAATTATATAGTGAGGTAATACAATTTGGTTCATCTTTTATGGACAAATAAAGGGACTCCTCGATTTACGACAATGTTCCGTTCGTAAAGCGGTTTTCTAAGTCGAATCCATAACACGCTCTTTTTTTCCGGGTACGATCCGTACCCGGAAAAAAAAAGCGAGTGCTTAACAATAGCATATAGCGTAACCACCAGGATCTGACCCACTGGGAGTTGGGAAATGGAAAGTCGGTCTTGGCCTTTTCGCTAACTTGGAGCATGTGCATGTAAATTTTGGTGCAAACCCGTCGAAAATTGCGACCGTACATTCGTTACATACACATCCTGCCTTTTATAGATAGAGATTCCTATAGATTTTAGTTATTCTATGATAATAAATGGAACCTAAGTGCTATTGTGGATAGTTGAAATGTTACTGATCAGTTGTTTTGTTTTTACAATGATGTTTACCCTGTACAAGGCCCAGCAGCCACTCAAGGTAGAGCGCTACAGAATAACAGGCAAAGTTTATGTGGATTGCGGACGTAGACGATGATTTTGGTTGTACATGTTTACAGTTGTTTCTTGAAAATATTAGATTTTAAATCTAAGCATGCGTGGAGATATAGTTGCATATCTACACAATAATTAAACTCTTATATTGCATGAATTAGACAGGGGGTTCTTCAGCTGGGGTCGTTTTTCTGTTTTTAGGACATTTTTTAATAGGAAATTTGGTAGTTGTTCTCGATGGATATCCTTATATCAATCTATTTATATGTTTATATAAACAAACACTTGCATATCATATTCAAACTATTAAGTGTATGAAAAAATAATAAAAATTCATAATATAACATTATTAAATAATTTTAGGATGTCAACGAATACTTGTTGTCACTTTTGTAATGCTCGTTGTAGTAGAGACTTTGTAATCGCAGATACAATTATAGTAACGCCGTTGAACAATACTGGTGTCAAACGCCCTCTAATAGTACTCGCACTAATAGTACTTGCTAGATAATACTCGCTCGAAAAGTAACCCGTGTAGTGATCTGTATAGAGAAATCAATCAGTAATGTGCCATGCGTAATACACGCGTAGGCGATCATGTATCTTTCGATACATGACTGACGAGACAGATTTTTTCCTGCAGTAGGTTGCCATTTCTTTCTGTGTTAAACCAGTTGCAATCCAAGCCTATAGAGCCCGTCCGTCCTGCTATTTATCCATAGCTGGGAGGAGGAGAAGAGGATTCATACCTATCCCAAGGGTATTAGCACGTAAGTGAATGTTATGGATTCGACTGGAATTCGAACTCGGCTCTCCGATTCCTCAATCCGAGCCGATAGAGAAATAGTATAGTGAATAGAGTAGAGCACAGCGGTCCGTATAGTAATAGAGGATAGAGTAGAATTGGAGATCAATTTAGACGTCACGCGACTTCCTATATATGTGTTACCTCTATGGTCACGTGATCCATTTATTTCAATAAAGGGGTCGCTTGTGTTTGCTCACTGATGATCTATGTTCAAACTCAAGTGTCGGCAGCGACACTTTATTGCTATATATAACTTTTCTGACTCCAATGTAATACCGGACCGATGACTACCATTTTTTTTTATTCTTATTTAAAATCTGTCTGACTCCAGTATAAAGCCAGAACTATGTCTAACTTTTTTTAGCACTTGCGTCATCAACATAGATGCCGTGTTGGGAACTGATGACATCAAGCATGTCGTTGATGAAAATTATGATCAGAGTAGAACCCTGGACGACATCTGCATTAGTAGAAAATGATGTAGAAGAGTTGCCAGTTCTAGATCACCTTCATTTCGTGATTTGATAAAAAAGATTGAATCGAATATGAGAAGCGTAAAACCTGACCTGTGCTTAATTTTTTGACTGACATGTAATACCAGATCGAAGTGTACCTTTCCGCCTTCTGTGTAAACACTTACATTTCTGACACTACTGCAACATTAAACGTTGTGAATTAAATGCGCATGTAACAACTAGCCTTAAAACTTTAGAGTAAACCGGACAATTTGACTATATTTTTGGCCCTGGTACAAATCGAACATGTGTCTACGTTTTCGACTCTAGTTTAAATTCTGATATATACCTACTTTTTTGAGTCTTGCGTGAAAACAGAACGATACCATATCAAGTCTAATGTAAAAATTGACCTACATCTACCTTTTTAACTCTAATGAAATACCGGACCTATGTCTACATTTTTGGCGACAGTATAAAACTGGAAATTTGTCTAGCTTTTTTTTTATGTTGAGTAAAATTTGTCATATGTCTACCTTTCTGACGCCAGTATAAAACCGGAAATTTGTCTACCTTTTTTCACTCTTGTGTATAATCTTCCTGTGTCTGCCTTTCTGAAGCCTGTGTAAAACCGGACATTTGTCTAACTTTTTTGCTCGTGTGTAAAATTTGCCTATGTCTCCCTTTCTGAAGCCAGTATAAAACCGGACATTTGTCTACATTTTTACTCTTGTGTATTATCTGCCTATGTCTTCCTTTCTGAAGCCAGTGTAAAACGGGACATTTGTCTACATTTTTTATTCTTGTGTATAATTTGCCTATGTCTCCGATTCTGAAGCCATTGTAAAATGGGACATTTGTCTACATTTTTTAATCTTGTGTATAATTTGCCTATGTCTCCCTTTCTGAAGCCAGTGTAAAACTGGACATTTGTCTAACTTTTTTGCTCTTGTGTAAAATCTTCCGATGTCTTCCTTTCTGAAGCCAGTGTAAAACGGGACATTTGCCTACATTTTTTAGTCTTGTGTAAAATCTGCCTATGTCTCCCTTTCTGAAGCCAGTGTAAAACCGGACATTTGTCCACATTTTTTACTCATGTGTATAATCTGCCTAGGTCTACCTTTAAGAAGCCAGTGTAAAACCGGACATTTGTCTACATTTTTTACTCATGTGTATAATCTGCCTATGTCTTCCTTTCTGAAGCCAGTGTAAAACGGGACATTTGTCTACATTTCTTACTCTTGTGTATAATTTGCGTATGTGTCCGTTTCTCAAGCCTGTGTGAAACCGGACATTTTTATACATTTTTTATTCTTGTGTATAATCTGCCTATGTCTGCCTTTCTGAAGCCAGTGTAAAACAGAACATTTGTCTACATTTTTTACTCTTGTGTATAATTTGCCTATGTCCCCCTTTCTGAAGCCAGTGTAAAACCGGACATTTTTTACTCTTGTGTAAAATCTGCCTATGTCTACCTTTCTGAAGCCTGTGTAAAACTGGACCGAGGCCTACCACTTTTTTTAGTCTCATTTAAAATCTGCCTTATGTCTAACTTTCTGAAGCCAATGTAAAACCGGGCATTTTCTACCTGTTTCTACTCTTCTGTAAAATCTGCTTTGTTTCTCCCTTTCTGACGCCAGTGCAAAACCAGACCGATGTCTGTCTGTTTTTTCTATTATGAAGACGAAATAATGTCTATGTATTTTACTCTAGTATAAAACCAGATGCACTGCGTGCTGTAATAAATAAAAGACTGCAATAAGAAATCGGAGATACGAATTCGAATTCTTGTTTGATTCGTTAAATTCTCTTATGCGCGAATACCCCAGGGAAAATTATGAAACTTTCTCCCCAAAGCTATGGATTAAATAGTAAGACAGACTAGTACCTTGGTTGAAAACCAGTCTAGTGCAGAAAGAAACTGCAACTTACTGCGGTAAATCTTATGCCTAGTCAGTCATGAATCAAACACAACATGGTCACCCGAGCGTGCATCACGTATGACACTTGGTAAGATACCATTTGTTTATGATTCCTACCTGAAATTCACTGATTTTCTCGCTGACATTACGAGGGGCTTTTTTTTTGTGTGACAATCATCTTGGTTCTTTTAATTTCAAGGTCAGATTTACCTCTGCAAAATCTCATTCAACTGCTAGATCCCTACATTAACATTTTTCCTGAGAGATACATTTATTTATTTTACGGTTTATCAACCTTTTATAGGTTATTTAAAACCAGGAAATATTTTTTTGATTGTAAGGATTTGGGGGAGAAAATAACGATTTACCGATACAAGTCTTAATATTTAACCCATAGATGGGGGAGAAGAGGCGGAATCATATCTTTCCCAATGGTATTTTCACGTAAGTCAAGATAACAAATTCAACTCATCTGATTTCCAAATCTGAGGCATTATCCATTACAGTATACGCATATATAGGGTGACCCCCCCAACACGGTAACTTTTTAACAATCGAATAACACCAAGAGTGATGGAAGAAAAATATTTTATTCATAGTAATTGAAACCTTAAAACATACCATTTAAGAAACATTTTCATTTTTTTTAAATTACGTCCTGTAGATGGCGTCCTCCTGTATGAATGCATTCTTGAAATCTGCTGTTGAGTTTCCTCATTGACTGCTGCAACATCTCAGCTGAGATACTGTGAATTTCATCTTGAATTCTAAATGGCGAAATGTTTACTTGCTCAAGGTCACTGTCTCGCAGTGTTGCCACTTGCTCATGTCTGGCAATACGCACTTCAAAAATTCCCGTTTTTTGGGGTCACCCTGTAGAAGCTTACAGCACAAGCGGTCACCCGTCTAGGTAGTGACGACGTTCAATATTGCTTAACTTTGGTGAGCGTACGATAACCGGCCTTTGAACGTGATATGGCCGTAAGTCTCCTGACAGTCATATCTTTGTCTTTGTCAGCCATAATGAAATCAATTTTATTTTCTTTTTTCTTTTCTTTTGTTTTTCCTATTTAGTCTTTTCACAGAACATTAACGGTCTGTTCGATTTTGGAAAAAAAAAAAAAAAAGAAAAGAAAACGTGTTTGTGTTTTCCAGCGAAGTTGCTTGTAATTTCTGATCAATAAGTTACCACTGATTGTAATCAAGGACACGGCAGCAATCCATCCACCCTGAACACCATCGGATCTGATTTCCGTTGGCTGAGACGTGGGTCGGGGTAAGACAGAAAATTAGAGCGCCAATTAAGGTAGGAAAAGCGATGATTCCTAATAGCGACCGCGAACTTGCAGAAGGTTTTAAAACTGAGATTTCCAAAGTGGGTGATGACGCTCCATTGCGTTCGGTATAAAAATTGTTTTGAAGACAAAATGAAGGTGAGCAAAAAACGGAGCTGTTGGGAGGTGGCAATTACCTAATTTTACCACATCAAATCCTTATGACAAAACCTAATCATTTCAGTCCATGCAAGGCAATAAAGCCACTAAGACACAAGAGATTACCGAATACGAAAGAATGAGAAAAAAGAGAAAACATTACTAAGGACCGAGAACAATAGAAGAGTAATCAAGAAGCCAGTAGATATGACTGAGTCTAGACTTGAGCAGGTTACAATTGTAGTGGTCGGGAAAACATCCACTTGGGAGTCAGTTCCATAATATAGCGCTTCCCAGGAAGAAGCTGTCAAAGTGGAACTTCCTTCTTACCGATGAAGGGATTGAGGATGGTTTGCCTCTGTGTACGCGACATGGCTGCTCTTAAAGGCCTGAACTGGCGGAGCAAAGGAATGCAGCTCGTCAGAATATTTTCCATGGAAATGGTAATAGACAAGCGATAGGCTTACAATGTCGGGTTGAAAATAATTCAAAGTTGGGGGGGGGGGGAAATCCACGATCTCTCCCAAGAGTTCATGTCGATTCACAGACAATAAAGAAATGGAACAAGTGTAGGGCTCACTATTTACATTATTCGGACTATTGTCCTCGTCTTTGTCGCCATATTTCTTACTACGTTTCGGCCGTTGTACGCTACGGCCTTCTTCAGGTGGTTGGGATGTCGAACTGAACCCTTTATTTCGCTCACTGGGGTAGACTTAGTTCCACGTGCCATGTTTAATGGATGTCAGTTATCAGTTATCTCCTGTTAATTCCCCTCTCCAAGTTCTCCACTGCCTTAACCGGGTATTGAACTCAGACTCTTTGGGTCCTGTCACTGGATCTAACCAACGCCTTTATCCACTGTGGCATGTGTCCTTTAAGACTTAGGCGTTGATAGCCCTCCACTTCAGTATCTGTCTATATTTCTGTGATTAGGTATTATGTACATTATTTACAAGGACACAGGAATAAAGGCGTTGGTTAGATCCAATGACAGAACCCAAAGAATGTGAGTTCAATACCCGGTTAAGGCAGTGGAGAACATGGAAAGGGGAATTAAATTGTAACTAACATCCATTAGACATGGCACGTGGAACTAGAACAGTCTACCCTAGTGAGTGAAATAAAGGGTTCAGTTCGACATTCCAACCACCTGAAGAAGGCCGGGGCGTACAACGACCGAAGCATTGTGATAAATATGGCGACAAAGATGAGGACAATAGTCCGAATAATGTAAATAATGTACATAATACCTCATCTCAGAAATATAGACAGATACTGAAAGTCCGAAACGTTGTAATAAATATGGCGACAAAGATGAGGACAATAGTCCGAATAATGTAAATAGTGTACATAATACCTCATCTCAGAAATATAGACAGATACTGAAGGGCAGAAACGTTGTAATAAATATGGCGACAAAGATGAGGACAATAGTCCGAATAATGTAAATAGTGTACATAATACCTCATCTCAGAAATATAGACAGATACTGAAGGGCCGAAACGTTGTAATAAATATGGCGACAAAGTTGAGGACAAAAGTCCGAATAATGTAAATAGTGTACATCATAGGTCATCTTAGAAATATAGACAGATACTGAATGGCCGGAACGTTGTGATAAATATGGCGACAAAGATGAGGACAATAGTCCGAATAATGTAAATAGTGAACATAATACCTCATCTCAGAAATATAGACAGATACTAAAGGGCCGAAACGTTGTGATAAATATGGCGACAAAGATGAGGACAATAGTCCGAATAATGTAAATAGTGTACATAATACCTCATCTCAGAAATATAGACAGATACTGAATGGCCGGAACGTTGTGATAAATATGGCGACAAAGATGAGGACAATAGTCCGAATAATGTAAATAGTGTACATAATACCTCATCTCAGAAATATAGACAGATACTGAAGGGCCGAAACGTTGTGATAAATATGGCGACAAAGATGAGGACAATAGTCCGAATAATGTAAATAATGTACATAATACCTCATCCCAGAAATATAGACAGATACTGAAAGGCCGAAACGTTCTAATAAATATGGCGACAAGATGAGGAGAATAGTCCGAATAATGTAAATAATGTACATAATAACACATCTCAGAAATATAGACAGATACTGAAAGGCCGAAATGTTGTAATAAATATGGCGACAAAGATGAGGACAATAGTCCGAATAATGTAAATAGTGTACATCATAGGTCATCTTAGAAATATAGACAGATACTGAATGGCCGGAACGTTGTGATAAATATGGCGACAAAGATGAGGACAATAGTCCGAATAATGTAAATAGTGTACATAATACCTCATCTCAGAAATATAGACAGATACTGAAGGGCCGAAACGTTGTGATAAATATGGCGACAAAGATGAGGACAATAGTCCGAATAATGTAAATAATGTACATAATACCTCATCCCAGAAATATAGACAGATACTGAAAGGCCGAAACGTTCTAATAAATATGGCGACAAGATGAGGAGAATAGTCCGAATAATGTAAATAATGTACATAATACCTCATCTCAGAAATATAGACAGACACTGAAAGGCCGAAATGTTGTAATAAATATGGCGACAAAGATGAGGACAATAGTCCGAATAATGTAAATAGTGTACATCATAGGTCATCTTAGAAATATAGACAGATACTGAATGGCCGGAACGTTGTGATAAATATGGCGACAAAGATGAGGACAATAGTCCGAATAATGTAAATAGTGTACATAATACCTCATCTCAGAAATATAGACAGATACTGAAAGGCCGAAACGTTGTAATAAATATGGCGACAAAGATGAGGACAATAGTCCGAATAATGTAAATAGTGTACATCATAGGTCATCTTAGAAATATAGACAGATACTGAATGGCCGGAACATTGTGATAAATATGGCGACAAAGATGAGGACAATAGTCCGAATAATGTAAATAGTGTACATAATACCTCATCTCAGAAATATAGACAGATACTGAAGGGCCGAAACGTTGTGATAAATATGGCGACAAAGATGAGGACAATAGTCCGAATAATGTAAATAGTGTACATAATACGTCATCTTAGAAATATAGACAGATACTGAATGGCCGGAACGTTGTGATAAATATGGCGACAAAGATGAGGACAATAGTCCGAATAATGTAAATAGTGTACATAATACCTCATCTCAGAAATATAGACAGATACTGAAGGGCCGAAACGTTGTGATAAATATGGCGACAAAGGTGAGGACAATAGTCCGAATAATGTAAATAGTGTACATAATACCTCATCTCAGAAATATAGACAGATACTGAAGGGCCGAAACGTTGTAATAAATATGGCGACAAAGATGAGGACAATAGTCCGAATAATGTAAATAGTGTACATAATACGTCATCTTAGAAATATAGACAGATACTGAAGGGCCGAAACGTTGTGATAAATATGGCGACAAAGATGAGGACAATAGTCCGAATAATGTAAATAGTGTACATAATACGTCATCTTAGAAATATAGACAGATACTGAAGGGCCGAAACGTTGTAATAAATATGGCGACAAAGATGAGGACAATAGTCCGAATAATGTAAATAGTGTACATAATACCTCATCTCAGAAATATAGACAGATACTGAAGGGCCGAAACGTTGTGATAAATATGGCGACAAAGGTGAGGACAATAGTCCGAATAATGTAAATAGTGTACATAATACCTCATCTCAGAAATATAGACAGATACTGAAGGGCCGAAACGTTGTGATAAATATGGCGACAAAGATGAGGACAATAGTCCGAATAATGTAAATAGTGTACATAATACCTCATCCCAGAAATATAGACAGATACTGAAAGGCCGAAACGTTCTAATAAATATGGCGACAAGATGAGGAGAATAGTCCGAATAATGTAAATAATGTACATAATACCTCATCTCAGAAATATAGACAGACACTGAAAGGCCGAAATGTTGTAATAAATATGGCGACAAAGATGAGGACAATAGTCCGAATAATGTAAATAGTGTACATCATAGGTCATCTTAGAAATATAGACAGATACTGAATGGCCGGAACGTTGTGATAAATATGGCGACAAAGATGAGGACAATAGTCCGAATAATGTAAATAGTGTACATAATACCTCATCTCAGAAATATAGACAGATACTGAAAGGCCGAAACGTTGTAATAAATATGGCGACAAAGATGAGGACAATAGTCCGAATAATGTAAATAGTGTACATCATAGGTCATCTTAGAAATATAGACAGATACTGAATGGCCGGAACGTTGTGATAAATATGGCGACAAAGATGAGGACAATAGTCCGAATAATGTAAATAGTGTACATAATACCTCATCTCAGAAATATAGACAGATACTGAAGGGCCGAAACGTTGTGATAAATATGGCGACAAAGATGAGGACAATAGTCCGAATAATGTAAATAGTGTACATAATACGTCATCTTAGAAATATAGACAGATACTGAATGGCCGGAACGTTGTGATAAATATGGCGACAAAGATGAGGACAATAGTCCGAATAATGTAAATAGTGTACATAATACCTCATCTCAGAAATATAGACAGATACTGAAGGGCCGAAACGTTGTAATAAATATGGCGACAAAGATGAGGACAATAGTCCGAATAATGTAAATAGTGTACATAATACCTCATCCCAGAAATATAGACAGATACTGAAAGGCCGAAACGTTCTAATAAATATGGCGACAAGATGAGGAGAATAGTCCGAATAATGTAAATAGTGTACATAATACGTCATCTTAGAAATATAGACAGATACTGAAAGGCCGAAACGTTGTAATAAATATGGCGACAAAGATGAGGACAATAGTCCGAATAATGTAAATAGTGTACATAATACGTCATCTTAGAAATATAGACAGATACTGAAGGGCCGAAACGTTGTGATAAATATGGCGACAAAGATGAGGACAATAGTCCGAATAATGTAAATAGTGTACATAATACGTCATCTTAGAAATATAGACAGATACTGAAGGGCCGAAACGTTGTAATAAATATGGCGACAAAGATGAGGACAATAGTCCGAATAATGTAAATAGTGTACATAATACCTCATCTCAGAAATATAGACAGATACTGAAGGGCCGAAACGTTGTGATAAATATGGCGACAAAGGTGAGGACAATAGTCCGAATAATGTAAATAGTGTACATAATACCTCATCTCAGAAATATAGACAGATACAGAAGGGCCGAAACGTTGTAATAAATATGGCGACAAAGATGAGGACAATAGTCCGAATAATGTAAATAGTGTACATAATACCTCATCTCAGAAATATAGACAGATACTGAAGGGCCGAAACGTTGTGATAAATATGGCGACAAAGATGAGGACAATAGTCCGAATAATGTAAATAGTGTACATAATACCTCATCTCAGAAATATAGACAGATACTGAAAGGCCGAAACGTTGTGATAAATATGGCGACAAAGATGAGGACAATAGTCCGAATAATGTAAATAGTGTACATAATACCTCATCTCAGAAATATAGACAGATACTGAAGGGCCGGAACGTTGTGATAAATATGGCGACAAAGATGAGGACAATAGTCCGAATAATGTAAATAGTGTACATAATACCTCATCTCAGAAATATAGACAGATACTGAAGGGCCGGAACGTTGTGATAAATATGGCGACAAAGATGAGGACAATAGTCCGAATAATGTAAATAATGTACATAATACCTCATCCCAGAAATATAGACAGATACTGAAAGGCCGAAACGTTCTAATAAATATGGCGACAAGATGAGGAGAATAGTCCGAATAATGTAAATAATGTACATAATAACTCATCTCAGAAATATAGACAGATACTGAAAGGCCGAAATGTTGTAATAAATATGGCGACAAAGATGAGGACAATAGTCCGAATAATGTAAATAGTGTACATCATAGGTCATCTTAGAAATATAGACAGATACTGAATGGCCGGAACGTTGTGATAAATATGGCGACAAAGATGAGGACAATAGTCCGAATAATGTAAATAGTGTACATAATACCTCATCTCAGAAATATAGACAGATACTGAAGGGCCGAAACGTTGTGATAAATATGGCGACAAAGATGAGGACAATAGTCCGAATAATGTAAATAATGTACATAATACCTCATCCCAGAAATATAGACAGATACTGAAAGGCCGAAACGTTCTAATAAATATGGCGACAAGATGAGGAGAATAGTCCGAATAATGTAAATAATGTACATAATACCTCATCTCAGAAATATAGACAGACACTGAAAGGCCGAAATGTTGTAATAAATATGGCGACAAAGATGAGGACAATAGTCCGAATAATGTAAATAGTGTACATCATAGGTCATCTTAGAAATATAGACAGATACTGAATGGCCGGAACGTTGTGATAAATATGGCGACAAAGATGAGGACAATAGTCCGAATAATGTAAATAATGTACATAATACCTCATCTCAGAAATATAGACAGATACTGAAAGGCCGAAACGTTGTGATAAATATGGCGACAAAGATGAGGACAATAGTCCGAATAATGTAAATAGTGTACATCATAGGTCATCTTAGAAATATAGACAGATACTGAATGGCCGGAACGTTGTGATAAATATGGCGACAAAGATGAGGACAATAGTCCGAATAATGTAAATAGTGTACATAATACCTCATCTCAGAAATATAGACAGATACTGAAGGGCTGAAACGTTGTGATAAATATGGCGACAAAGATGAGGACAATAGTCCGAATAATGTAAATAGTGTACATAATACCTCATCTCAGAAATATAGACAGATACTGAAGGGCCGAAACGTTGTGATAAATATGGCGACAAAGATGAGGACAATAGTCCGAATAATGTAAATAGTGTACATAATACCTCATCTCAGAAATATAGACAGATACTGAAGGGCCGAAACGTTGTAATAAATATGGCGACAAAGATGAGGACAATAGTCCGAATAATGTAAATAGTGTACATAATACCTCATCTCAGAAATATAGACAGATACTGAAAGGCCGAAACGTTGTGATAAATATGGCGACAAAGATGAGGACAATAGTCCGAATAATGTAAATAGTGTACATAATACCTCATCTCAGAAATATAGACAGATACTGAAGGGCCGGAACGTTGTGATAAATATGGCGACAAAGATGAGGACAATAGTCCGAATAATGTAAATAGTGTACATAATACCTCATCTCAGAAATATAGACAGATACTGAAGGGCCGGAACGTTGTGATAAATATGGCGACAAAGATGAGGACAATAGTCCGAATAATGTAAATAGTGTACATAATACCTCATCTCAGAAATATAGACAGATACTGAAGGGCCGAAACGTTGTGATAAATATGGCGACAAAGATGAGGACAAAAGTCCGAATAATGTAAATAGTGTACATCATAGGTCATCTTAGAAATATAGACAGATACTGAAGGGACGAAACGTTGTAATAAATATGGCGACAAAGATGAGGACAATAGTCCGAATAATGTAAATAGTGTACATAATACCTCATCTCAGAAATATAGACAGATACTGTAGGGCCGAAACGTTGTGATAAATATGGCGACAAAGATGAGGACAATAGTCCGAATAATGTAAATAGTGTACATAATACCTCATCTCTGAAATATAGACAGACACTGAATGGCCGGAACGTTGGGATAAATATGGCGACAAAGATGAGGACAATAGTCCGAATAATGTAAATAGTGTACATAATACCTCATCTCAGAAATATAGACAGATACTGAAGGGCCGGAACGTTGTGATAAATATGGCGACAAAGATGAGGACAATAGTCCGAATAATGTAAATAGTGTACATAATACCTCATCTCAGAAATATAGACAGATACTGAAGGGCCGAAACGTTGTGATAAATATGGCGACAAAGATGAGGACAATAGTCCGAATAATGTAAATAGTGTACATAATACCTCATCTCAGAAATATAGACAGATACTGAAGGGCCGAAACGTTGTGATAAATATGGCGACAAAGATGAGGACAATAGTCCGAATAATGTAAATAGTGTACATCATAGGTCATCTTAGAAATATAGACAGATACTGAAGGGCCGAAACTTTGTAATAAATATGGCGACAAAGATGAGGACAATAGTCCGAATAATGTAAATAGTGTACATAATACCTCATCTCAGAAATATAGACAGATACTGAAGGGCCGGAACGTTGTGATAAATATGGCGACAAAGATGAGGACAATAGTCCGAATAATGTAAATAGTGTACATAATACCTCATCTCAGAAATATAGACAGATACTGAAGGGCCGAAACGTTGTGATAAATATGGCGACAAAGATGAGGAAAATAGTCCGAATAATGTAAATAGTGTACATAATACCTCATCTCAGAAATATAGACAGATACTGAAAGGCCGAAACGTTGTAATAAATATGGCGACAAAGTTTAGGACAAAAGTCCGAATAATGTAAATAGTGTACATCATAGGTCATCTTAGAGATATAGACAGATACTGAAGGGCCGAAACGTTGTAATAAATATGGCGACAAAGATGAGGACAATAGTCCGAATAATGTAAATAGTGTACATAATACCTCATCTCAGAAATATAGACAGATACTGAAGGGCCGAAACGTTGTGATAAATATGGCGACAAAGATGAGGACAATAGTCCGAATAATGTAAATAGTGTACATAATACCTCATCTCAGAAATATAGACAGATACTGAATGGCCGGAACGTTGTGATAAATATGGCGACAAAGATGAGGACAATAGTCCGAATAATGTAAATAGTGTACATAATACCTCATCTCAGAAATATAGACAGATACTGAAGGGCCGGAACGTTGTGATAAATATGGCGACAAAGATGAGGACAATAGTCCGAATAATGTAAATAGTGTACATAATACCTCATCTCAGAAATATAGACAGATACTGAAGGGCCGAAACGTTGTGATAAATATGGCGACAAAGATGAGGACAATAGTCCGAATAATGTAAATAGTGTACATAATACCTCATCTCAGAAATAGAGACAGATACTGAATGGCCGGAACGTTGTGATAAATATGGCGACAAAGATGAGGACAATAGTCCGAATAATGTAAATAGTGTACATAATACCTCGTCTCAGAAATATAGACAGATACTGAAGGGCCGGAACGTTGTGATAAATATGGCGACAAAGATGAGGACAATAGTCCGAATAATGTAAATAGTGTACATAATACCTCATCTCAGAAATATAGACCGATACTGAAGGGCCGGAACGTTGTGATAAATATGGCGACAAAGATGAGGACAATAGTCCGAATAATGTAAATAGTGTACATAATACCTCATCTCAGAAATATAGACAGATACTGAAGGGCCGGAACTTTGTGATAAATATGGCGACAAAGATGAGGACAATAGTCCGAATAATGTAAATAGTGTACATAATACCTCATCTCAGAAATATAGACAGATACTGAAGGGCCGAAACGTTGTGATAAATATGGCGACAAAGATGAGGACAATAGTCCGAATAATGTAAATCGTGTACATAATACCTCATCTCAGAAATATAGACAGATACTGAAGGGCCGGAACGTTGTGATAAATATGGCGACAAAGATGAGGACAATAGTCCGAATAATGTAAATAGTGTACATAATACCTAATCTCAGAAATATAGACAGATACTGAAGGGCCGGAACGTTGTAATAAATATGGCGACAAAGATGAGGACAATAGTCCGAATAATGTAAATAGTGTACATAATACCTCATCTCAGAAATATAGACAGATACTGAAGGGCCGAAACGTTGTGATAAATATGGCGACAAAGATGAGGACAATAGTCCGAATAATGTAAATCGTGTACATAATACTTCATCTCAGAAATATAGACAGATACTGAAGGGCCGAAACGTTGTAATAAATATGGCGACAAAGATGAGGACAATCGTCCGAATAATGTAAATAGTGTACATAATACCTCATTTCAGAAATATAGACAGATACAGAAGTGGAGGGCTATCAACGCCTAAGTTTTAAAGAGGCATTTAAAGAAAAGAAAAACGTAAGTTCTGGAAACTTGATATATTTTGTGTGTATGGAGGGAGGAGGGACGGGGTTATTTCCTTAGATGTAAAAATAGCGTAGGAGGTTACATAGTAAATTCTCTGATTAAACTTACTAACAATAACACTGCTAGTTCAGCAATAAGACATTTTGAAATGTAATAAGCGAATTATGAATTTCAACACACGTCAGCAATAGAGAAAATATAACACTTTCTCCACATCGAATGTGAGATTCTGTCTAATAAATCGAAAAATCTTCAAATTCCACACCGATTCCTGCAAACGCTGCTATTACCAAACTAGATCTCCCTTCAATATCTGTCTATATTTCTGAGATGAGGTATTGTTATTATTTACACTACTTACATCATTCGGACTGTTGTCCTAATCTTCGTTGCCATATTCACGACGATTCGGCCGTGGTACGCTCCGTCCTTCTTCAAACAAACTTACAAATTGGAGACAACAAAATCAATCAAGTACAACAATTGAAATATCTGGGAAGAGTTTTAATATTAGATGGGAAGTACGACATTCAAATCCGAGGGCGCGTTGTCATAGTGAAAGACGTCGTCCAAAAGCTAAGCAAAGTATTAACAAACAGGAAAATTTCGTTAGAGACAAAGAAAAGAGTACTGCAATTTCGGAAGTGTTTGAACAAAGGTCGGAAGGTGAGACACAGAAATCCAAAGGCGTATTGGCATAGCGAAAGATGCCTTTCAAAAGCTAAGCAAAGTATTAACAAACAGGAAAATTTCGTTAGAGACAAAGAAAAGAGTTTTGCAATCTGGGAAGCGTTTGAACAAAGGTCGGAAAGTGAGACACAGAAATCAGATGGCGTATTGGCATAGTGAAAGATGGCTTTCAGAAGTTAAGCAAAGTATTAACAAACAGGAAAATTTCGTTAGAGACAAAGAAAAGAGTTCTGCAATGTCGGAAGTGTTTGAACAAAGGTCGGAAAGTGAGACACAGAAATCAGATGGCGTATTGGCATAGTGAAAGATGGCTTTCAGAAGTTAAGCAAAGTATTAACAAACAGGAAAATTTCGTTAGAGACAAAGAAAAGAGTACTGCAATTTCGGAAGTGTTTGAACAAAGGTCGGAAGGTGAGACACAGAAATCCAAAGGCGTATTGGCATAGCGAAAGATGCCTTTCAAAAGCTAAGCAAAGTATTAACAAACAGGAAAATTTCGTTAGAGACAAAGAAAAGTGTTTTGCAATCTGGGAAGCGTTTGAACAAAGGTCGGAAAGTGAGACACAGAAATCAGATGGCGTATTGGCATAGTGAAAGATGGCTTTCAGAAGTTAAGCAAAGTATTAACAAACAGGAAAATTTCGTTAGAGACAAAGAAAAGAGTTCTGCAATGTCGGAAGTGTTTGAACAAAGGTCGGAAAGTGAGACACAGAAATCAGAGGGCGTATTGGCATAGTGAAAGATGGCTTTCAGAAGTTAAGCAAAGTATTAACAAACAGGAAAATTTCGTTAGAGACAAAGAAAAGAGTTCTGCAATGTCGGAAGTGTTTGAACAAAGGTCGGAAAGTGAGACACAGAAATCAGATGGCGTATTGGCATAGTGAAAGATGGCTTTCAGAAGTTAAGCAAAGTATTAACAAACAGGAAAATTTCGTTAGAGACAAAGAAAAGAGTACTGCAATTTCGGAAGTGTTTGAACAAAGGTCGGAAGGTGAGACACAGAAATCCAAAGGCGTATTGGCATAGCGAAAGATGCCTTTCAAAAGCTAAGCAAAGTATTAACAAACAGGAAAATTTCGTTAGAGACAAAGAAAAGATTACTGCAATCTGGGAAGCGTTTGAAGAATGGTCGGAAAGTGAGACACAGAAATCAGATGGCGTATTGGCTTACTGAAAGATGCCTTTCAGAAGTTAAGCAAAGTATTAAAAAAGAGGAAAATTTCGTTAGAGACAAAGAAAAGAGTACTGCAATCTGGGAAGCGTTTGAAGAAAGGTCGGAAAGTTAGACACAGAAATCCAAAGGCGTATTGGCATAGCGAAAGATGCCTTTCAAAAGCTAAGCAAAGTATTAACAAACAGGAAAATTTCGTTAGAGACAAAGAAAAGAGTCCTGCAATCTGGGAAGCGTTTGAACAAAGGTCGGAAAGTGAGACACAGAAATCAGATGGCGTATTGGCATAGTGAAAGATGGCTTTCAGAAGTTAAGCAAAGTATTACCAAACAGGAAAATTTCGTTAGAGACAAAGAAAAGTGTACTTCAATCTGGGAAGCGTTTGAACAATGGTCGGAAAGTGAGACACAGAAATCAGATGGCGTATTGGCATAGTGAAAGATGGCTTTCAGAAGTTAAGCAAAGTATTACCAAACAGGTAAATTTCGTTTGAGACAAAGAAAAGAGTAATGACCTGCTACATAATATCAGTTTTCCTATATGGCTCTCTTTAAATTTAATTTTTTTTTTTTGAATTTAAATGCCCAAACTAGTTTTTACCATTAATTGAATGCGGCTAAGATGGCCAAGATTCATCAGATGATATTTGTAGATACGGAAATCCCACTTATTTGATGTCAATTTTAATTAACACAGGCATAGACACACCCTGGCATATACTTACAGGAGCGTACAAATATATATACACACAAACAAGTTCACACATGCAAATGCATGCAGGGACTCCCTACTTGGGACTTGTAGTGGGTGTAAAAGGAAAAAACAGATGACTTTTCTTAAATAATTTATGAATTAAAAAATAAGTTAAAACTTAAATAGGTAAATTAACTGCGCCAAAAGTTACATCGACGTTGCGAGTAAAAATGAATTGAAAAATAGTATAGGGTTGCAAAATCATCATTCTGTTTTGAAAATCAGTTATGGTAGGCAAAAGTGGTTCTCTGATGATAGACTGAATACAGGTCTATATTTGAAGGCATTAAACTCCTCAAGCCCTAATTTTGCTCCAGTTAACCAATGATCCGAGGTCCCATTCGAGAACAGTTACTAGATTAACTTTTTCGGTTTTGCCGCTAAGAAATCTAAAAAGTAATATCCATCAACAGAATACCTAGTTTGGAAAATAATTTGGGTACCATTTTAACGTGTGTCCTCTTTTCTGTTTAGTGTGAATCCTAATAGCACATTTGTATCCTACATTATCTAATGTAATAGGAAAAGCAAAAATGGAAAGAGGGACGCCACTTAATGTTGTATTATAAAATTTAAAATAAAAAAAATATATATAGAATAAGAAATTTATAGTGACAAGATACACACTAAAGCAGAAACTGATCGGTAAAATATATTTCCAATATCTTAATAATGTGGGATATAGATATAGTAGAATACACACTAAAGCAGGAACTGATCGGTAGGGTTCACGCGAAATCGCCCCCCCCCAATTTGTTAATAAACTGGAAGAAGATTCGTTTCTTTGTATCGATCCTGAAAATATCTAACTACCGCATTTGTATTACGCTGTCGCATTTCACGTCCTCTTTTAAAACAATTCCCAGATATTTAATTGGTTGTATAACACCTAACCTGGTGGTCTATTCTGCGTCAGTCTGCCCAGAAGTGACCAGACTTTCTGATCCTTATTCCAGAAAATGTCTCCGCCCTTAGGGTCGTGGGACGACGAATTGATTGCAAGGTCAACCTCACGGTGTTCGATACGATCGCGTTTCAACGGTCGGTGGCTGCTATCCACTTTGGTTACCATCCTGCTCCGCCTACGCTGTGTTTCTTGATCACAGAGCTGGTAGGGATCGATTAGTCGTCAGTATCGAAGCGCTGACTCAAAATACGGCGAGCTGCGCTCTGATGGAAAAATAATATATATATATATATATATATATATATATATATATATATATATATATATAAACGTCTTTTTGTAGACGTAATAAAAATGAAAATAGTATTTGGGTCAATTTTCGATTTGGTTTATATAGTTCGTGGTATAACAAAAATTAACCCTTCCCATTAAAATCTCTTTAATAACATTTTTGCCTATCGGTGTGAATTTCTTGGAACAAGGCTCAAAGACGAGAATTCTCCCGGCAGTAGGTCGCATCGGTTTCAGCATTTCCTTCGCCGAAGTCTCATCTTTTGTCTGCGACTCTTACTCCAATTGTAACTGCATGGGTCGCACGGACGTTCCGTTTATATTGACTTTGATCCAAAATTGGTAATTCATCCTGGTTTATCAAGGTTTCTGTAACGATTACAACAAAGGTACTTTGTTGTCTGGTTAGTAATATTAATTATCTCTCCAAATTTGGGAGACCCCATCTTCCTACGGGTAGTGGTTGCAGGTATTGGCCCGCTCGTATAACTAATTTCCTTATCTTATCTATACCTCGCACTATTATTCTAAATGAACAGGGATAATATCTCCCTCTGTCTTGGTATCTCATCTAAGCCCGCCACGTCAGATGTGTCTTTGACGGCTCCGACTTTCAAACTGCGTGGGCAGAAAGGCGGTCTTAATTTTTTTTATTATTAATTGTACTTTTTAATTTTCAATAATTGTGCTAATGATACCCACATAGCCGTACCCTATCTGAATTCTTTCAATGTAGGATAAATTCCTAAGGTCGGCGAAACCATTTCTGCTCGTTGAATGACAGGCATAGGCCAGTCTCTTGATTGTTCCCAAAATTATCAAATATTATACTTAATTGACCTCTTCTTTCTTCCTGGTAATTACGAGACATGGTCTTGGTACTTTCACTTTTAGGTAAGCGGACATAAATCTATATGTCATCTCATGCGTTTAAACCTCTCTGTCTCTTCCAAGTCATATTCCAAATTAACTCTTTCTTTTCCTTCTTACCAGTGTCACATAAGGTCACAGTTGTACTTGTTTGTCTTCGGTGTCTTGAGTTTCGAATTTACATTTTGGGCTGAATCATTATCAGACCAATAATGGAAGACTGCTGCCATTGCAATTCTCATTAGGCAGAGTTCAAAAGCATTTACTATTAGGCTGGTGCAAAAATAATGTCGGTTTTTGACGTCAAAAACCGACATTATTTTTGCACCAACCTAATAAAACCCTTATCCCAC
>OZ010580.1:118025354-118050354 GCA_963932145.1 Acanthosepion lycidas
TTTGAAGAATATAAATCATAGATTTTTTTGTATATCGATTAATGGTTCTACACAAACTTTAGATCTGTATTGTTAAATACCACATCCATTAAAACTAAAAAAAAATATTTAATTAAAAAAAAAAAAAGAAGCTTTTAATGCCGGTTCTAAATAATACATATTAAGAACTTTTTTATCTGAAGCTAAAATATTTTTTCGATGCAAAATGAATTTTTACAAGAATTGTTTTCATTTGTTTAAAATTTTAAATACAAAATGTGATCAAATTTTTAAATATTTTAAAATAAAGTTTGAAACTGCGTATCTAGAAATGCTCTTATTAAAAGATCTATTTTTACAGATCTTAAATTTGAAAAATTACAATCTGCGAAACGGTGTATTTTTACAATAAAAATTACACCAAAAATGTATTAAAATCGTCTCCGACAAAAGTACGGAAGCACAACTCTGAAATAATGTCACGGGTGATTGAATTATTTCTTCTCGTAAGGTATCAAATTCTCTGACCGACCATCATCATTGCATTTTCAAAATTTTTAATTTTCATCTTTTTTTATTTTATTTTACAAATTTCACTAAATATTTTCTTTTCATTTTTTAAATATAATTTTTTTCTTTTTCAGTGAAAGATATAATGCAATTATTAATTTTTCTTTTTTAGATTCAATTTTTGGGAAGAAAACAGTGCAGACTTTGGACATATCTTCGTTAAAAAGTACCTAAGTGAAATCAATAAATGCTAGACTTTTGAAAGTAATTAATTTTTAAGACTTACTTTATAGTTAAATAAGTTGGTTCACTTAAAAATTAAAATTGCTGTCACTTCTGTCCTTCTGTCCGATAAATTGCCCTAACGTCAGTTGTCAGTACATTAACGTAAACGTCAATTCACACCTCCAAAACCAATCACCACTGTTAGATATGCTTCGCTTATTTCCAAATAAATTTTTTTCTACTAAAAAAATAACTAATATTTGTTTCAAATTACATTAAGTATACATTAAGTTTTCTAATTTTCATAAAATAACGTTTGAAAAAATTACAATTGAATTTTACAAGATTTTTAAAGGGAGAATTTCACTTTTGTTTATTGACAGTTTTGTCAATAAATGGCTGACATGATTGATTTTACGTCAATTTTGATGACTCAAGAAACAAAACAAAACAAGTCTTTTAGCTAAAATTTCGAACGTGTAAGAAAGGATTAAAATTTTTTTCAAAAATATTCAAAAAATATTTTGGTCTTTCCTCTTAATAATAACATAAGCATTTAGACGATAAAAAAGTTTGGAGCCTTTTTTCATCAGGGTATGCTGTTTCTTAGCGAATTTTTGAACATATCTACTAATTTAACACTGGTACACACACACACACATATATATATATATATGTGTGTGTGTGTAAATTAAACATGTCATATTTGTCTACAATCACGATACATTTGTTGCTTGCATGTTTTCCGCAAATGTAAATGATGACATGTCTATGTTTCGGTTTATCATGTCATGAAACCTCCACCTCTACGCTCTGAGCTTAATTTTCTGTTTAGCGTTGATCTGGCACTTAATTGGTTGATCAAAACAAACCCACAAGTCTATTTTTAATTCTGACCTTGTGTTTCCTCACCCACAACCTTTATCTTTCGAAAAAAGAGGTAACACTTTGCTTTTGAAATCTTCTTAAAAATCATTTAATCACCAGTCACTTACTATCGCCTGAAGAATCACAACATAGTGTTGAAACACGGAAGCCATTGTGTATCGATTTCTTAGAATAAAAATAATATATACACACACACATATACACACACACACACATACATTCACACTCACACACATACACATTCACACACACACATACATATATATATATATATATAGCTAAACCTAGAGAGCCAGACAAACCTACCAAGGTTTCCCCTAAGCGGAACGTCAGAGAAGGCTAGCCAGCCTTCCCAGGTGAAAACTTGGTAGGTTTCCGGCTCTCCGGGTTTAGGTAGGTCTGCTCTGCTTACTGTATTGAGCACTTTATTTAGTTATTTTGCTTACTCGTATCGGTTTTTTTTCTTTGGACTTTGGACTTGCATGTTAGACGATTATTTTCGGCTAACGTACATGTTCTTGGCTCTCTCTTTTATTATATTTTTCCCTTTGGTATTGGTTTGATTATTTGCAAATCAAGACATCGAAGGTTTTCCGGACGAGTATAATTTCTTATACTTATAAGATTACTACTACTACTACTACTACTAATATATATATATATATATATATATATATATATATATATATATATATATATATATATATAATAAATTACAGACATTATGTCTGCTAATTTTTAACAAAATCCGTCCATACTCAAAAATAACCTTTTGTGTATTTATGTTAAATGATGAGAGAAATGTGCTATAGCTGTTTAAATTTCTTTTATTATCATTTCCCAAGTACTTTCGATCTATTCCCAAGGTCATCTTCAGGGCTGCAAATAATACAAAACTATATTGATATAAGTATTTATACAAATTTATGCGTTGTTATCCATTACCTTAAATTTTTCATTATGCTTTTAAATGTAAAAAACGGTTGACAATGTTCATTAGAACGTGAAAATAAATGATCGATTATGGAATTTTTTCTCTCTGTCATAATGTCATGGTCACCCGCACATTAAAGCGAGAAAAAAACTGTTCCTTTACAGGCATTTCAGAACATTACTGCATGTTATTCGTGAGTATGAGCGGATTTTGTTAAAAATTAGCAGACATAATGTTTGAAATTTATTCTATCAGACATGCCTAAAAGAGAATTTGCTGTTTAAACACACACACACACACACACACACACACACACACACACACACACACACACACACACACATATATATATATATTTCTGAGATGAGGTATTTTAATTATTTAGATATTAACATTGTATAGATTGCTGCCCTCATTTTCGTTGCCATTTTCACGACATTAAGGCCTCTGTTGCTCCGGATTTCTTTAGGTGACAGGGCCATGTTTTCTTGAGAATACATGGCGTTTGGTGAATCCAGCGTTGGTTAAATCCAGTGACTTGAGCTAAAAAAATGCTAAGTTCAGTACCTGGGTAGAACAGAGGCAAAAAAAAAACTTGGTGAATTGAGTTAAAGGGAGGTAACTGATACTGACACAGACGGTGGATGAAATAAAAGGTTTCGTTCGAAATTCCGATCACCTGAAGAAGGCTGGAGCGTAAAACGACCGAAACATTGTGAATATAGCAACAGTTCGAAGAATGTGTAAAGAATATATATATATATATATATATATATATATATATATATATATATATATATACTTACAGTCTCTCTCTATATATATATATATTAACATACATATATAGACACACGCACACAAACACACACGCACACAGATATATATATATATATATATTATATATGTATATATATATATGTGTGTGTGTATGTGTGTGTGTGTGTCATTCCCAGACAGTATTGCTTCGCTGTATCACAGCTCCTCAGCGCGACTAGACTACCGAATGTCTCAAGCCAGGATCGAGGTTCTACCCCTGATTCATCTTCACTCGACAGAATGAGGCAGCCAAATCTAGCGTATTGTTTTTACAAAGGAAAGAAAAACGCCAAGAATCCATAGTGCTCTATTCATTTTACTGAAGAGCTTTGCATTTACGCAGGTGACCGTTCTTTTTAGAATTATCTTGTCATTTCATTCAACAGTGATCAATTGAAATTATATTTTCAAGTTAAATTATATATATATATATATATATATATATATATATATATCTGTGTGTGTGTGTGTGTGTGTGTGTGTAGCTTGCCACTCGTATTCCTGGATACCGGTCTGCTATTGCGGACTCTCGCTCAGGTACATTTGTGTTTGTTCAACACCCACAAAGCCAATCTGTGGTTTATACTGCAAATATACTGAGTATATATATATATATATATATATATATATATATATATATATATATATATATATATAGCAATTTATAAGAATAAATATGAAAAACTTTAAAAATCCATAGTCAGTAATAAATTTCTTTCGATGAATGTAAGCATATTCATCTCATAAGACTACATTTAATATCTATCTATCTATCTATCTATCTATCTATATATATATATATATATATATATATATGTGTGTGTGTGTGTGTGTGTGTGTGCATAAATGTGAGCATATATCTATATCTATCTATCTATCTATCTATCTATCTATCTATCTATCTATCTATCTTTACCTATATTAGGTTGGTGCAAAAATAATGACGTAATAATGTCGTTTTTTGACGTTAAAAATACGTAAAAAAAACGACATTATTACGTCATTATTTGCGCACCAACCTTATATATATATATATATATATATATATATATATATATATATATATACTCACTGATAGCGACCGTTTTTAGAAAGAAAGAAGGGAATAAATGATTTAAGTAAAAAGGTTACGTTGACAGCAGACCAAAAAAATTGTATCGAAGTGGGATTGGAAAGCAAAAACAAAAAGAATGATATAAAAATTGAGATAAGCATTCTTTGAGTCAGACGACATAACAGTGATATACAAAGTCATTTCTAAGGAATTAATAGGATTTTTAAAAATAATCCGACCTTGGAGTAGTTTCAAAATAATATTGAACTTAAGCACAAGGAGGCCATATCCCGTCCCACGCAGTACTTCTCCTCTGGGGTCATTACCCGGTGCTTGAGGCGTCTTCCAAAATTGGAAGTGCCGAAGAGAGTTGAGCAGGTTATTGCCGTTAAACCGAATTTAAACTGACCTTTTGTCACATTTGTATGTGACGTGGGCTTATTGAAAAATTCATTATTCTTTTCCATTACTTTCATGATCATTTTTCGACCGCAGTTGGGATCATAGAGCCAATGCGAATGATTCTCTCCTTTATTTTTATATGTGCTAAGCCAGGAATACATACAGTTTTGAATTCAGAGTTACTTTCTCTTAGACCGGTTGCCACCCATGGCTATATAACCCCGTCTGTCCTGCTAATTACCCATAGCTTTTGGAGAAGAATAGGGTTCATACCTTCTCGTAAGTGAATGTAATGGATCTGACTGGAATTCGAACTCGGCTCTCCGATTCCTCCTCCAAAAAGTTTTATGTACCTCCGATGAAATGCGATACCTAAGTTTTGAAATGCATTTTGAAAAATCTTGAAGCTTTTATTTTAGTTTTAATTTCAAGCTCATAGATTAAATTTAATATTTCCAATAAGCAAAATACTTTACTTTATTTCAAAACGAATTTTAATCGATTGAAATTATTTTTTTTTTCTAAAACTGACTAAAATCTGTCAACACCCCGTAATTTTCTGTATAAAATTTTCTGTATAAAAATTTATTTAAAAACAAAAATATATTTTTCTGAAACTTTATTTGGTAAAGAATAGCTGATTTAAAGTTTAATTAATCTGCTTAGAAACGAATATTTCTCCCTTGTAGTTTAAAATATTGCAGAAACCCTTTTTTAACAGGATGTTTTTTTATGAGGAGTTGACAACATCCTCGCTATTCTAATTTTAGGGAATTTCTTCGAAGGGGATATTTACTGTAACAATAACTTGACAAATATAATTATTATTTTTCTAAAATATTTTTTACAACGCAGTAATATTATTTACATTGTAGTATATTGTAAGTAATTTTCCATAAAGCCATATACAATTTTGTGATTTAAAATAGTTTCCGTCTATATTTCTGAGATGAGTTATTATGCAGATTATTTACATTTTTCGGACTATTGTCCTCATCTTTGTCGCCATATTTATTACGACATTTCGGCCGTTGTACGCCCCGGCCTTCTTCAGGTGGTTGGAATGTCGAACTGAACCCTTTATTTTGCTGACTGGGGTAGACTGTTCTAGTTCCACGTGCCATGTTTAATGGATGTCAGTTATCAGTTATCTCCTGATAATGTAAATTTTAAAAGGTTCAAATTAATTAACCACCCTGTCACATGAACTGAAATTGTATTTTGATTGGTCATTTCAGCTCATGTGACAGCGTTTACCCTTACGAGGGGTGGTTAATTAATTTGAACCTTTTAAAATCATTATTCTTCAATCTATATTCAACATCATCACTTGATAAGACACCAGAGGTGTTGAAACAAAATGGCTATTTTTGTAGTGATTTTATAACATATTTATGTTATAATTTTTAATTAAATAATTATATTCGCTCTACTCTGTATTGAGCACTCTTTTAAGAATAGTAATTGTTGGTTACTGGAATTTATCACGTATACACCAATCATATACTTGTATATATATATATATATATATATATATATATATATATATATATATATATATATCGGAGCGAAATGATTAAATATATTTTCTTACTTGAAATATTATTATATTAGATAAAATGGCTAAACTGTAACGTTCTTCGTGGACAAGCAGTAAAACACGCCGGATCCGGTGGTATTTTCTTCTACATCTGGGGATGTAGTTTCGATCCATACCAAAGAGCACATTTTCTTTATTAAGATTTTTTGAATGCTCAGGCCGATAGAGGTCGTCTATTTCAAAAACGAGTATCCATTAATAATAAGTAATGAAAATGTAGGATTAAAAATAAAGCCATTTATTCTCTCTCTGTATCTCTCTCGCTCTCTTTCTCCCTCTTTCAGTATATATATATATATATATATATATATATATATATATATATTCAGTATATATATATATATATATATATATATATATATATATATATATATATATATATATATAATAACTGTGACGTTCCTCTATTTATTGAACAATTTAATTCATGCCATATTGACTGAAAAACCTACCAGTACAAAAGAATTCTCCTATTACCATATTAGTACAAAAATGCACAATCTTAAAATTAAAAAATTCAACCTCAGCGTTGCGACCGCACGCTCCCACATTTCTAAAAACATATTTCGGATTACATCTATTCTTTCGTTGTCCTGTTATTACCGAGAAGTAAAAAACAAAAACAAATCTATTTCCATACCTGATGATGTCTGTATGCACAGAAGAAAGCTTATAAAAAACTAAAAAAAAAAAGACCTTATGCAACTGTAATTTATAAACAGGGATCATAACATCCATCTACAGGTTCGAAGTTAATGTAATTTATTAAATTTGTTTGCGAAGATGTATTCTCGCCATTTATATCTGTAACTTCAATATCTGTTTTTTGTATGAATGATTCATGTAATATATATATATATATATATATATATATATATATATATATATATATATACGCCTCCATCATGAAGAAGAAGAAGGTTTAGCATCTGAAAGAAGCTCCTACATTGCTGCTTTTATTCTTGTTCTGCTTCCGAAGGAAGATTGCTTAGTCTCCCTTCGCCATGCCATCCATTCGGCAGCTTCTCTTGTAATGAAATGTGTGTACGGCAAAATGACAACACGAGGTTATACACTCCAGTACTTTTTCAGTTACAATCGGCCAAACTGTTACGAGGACCTTACATTCTCGGCATGCGATGTGTGAAAAACTGCCTAAGTCCTTCACTTAGATATTCTGTTCATTCCGACAGTCTATTCATTGTAATCCCTAAACCTCACCACCAGCCAAAGACTAGATCTGCAAATAGGAGGCTCCCAAGATAATGTCGTTTTCAATCATTGGACATGTGAACCTCTGCCAACCGCAGGTGACATTTTTTTACATCTTGACGATCGAGGTGTTAGCGATGAAGTCATTCCATTTTGTTTAAGAGAGAAAGAAAAAATAATTAAGTGGTCTTCTTTATTAATTAGAGAACATTGGCGAGTTCATTGTGACTATTGGGTTGGTGCATAATTATCAGGCGCTTTTTTTAAACAATATTATGAAAAAAAGAAGCATAACTATTCAAATGATTTTTAAATGATTATTCTGGAACGTATGATTATCTACATGCATTTTTATAACCTGAAAATAAAAAAAAATTATTAAAAAAGTAAACAAAACAGCAATTTTTATTAACAAATAACTTGCCTACAAAAACGCCTGATAATTATGCACCAACCCAATAAATGCATCACAGTTGACTATCAAATACAATAAAAGCACCTGCTTCGTAATTTAGTATATATATATATATATATATATATATATATATATATATATATATATATAAGGAAAATATGAGTCGGATGAAATTCCAAGGTAGATAGAATGTGACCAAATGTGTTTTATTTTCAACAAAGTCTTCCATGCAGTCCACTCACTTTATTTAAATATGTAGTAGTACTTGGATCCCATTACTTAAGAAGTTTTCATCCTGTTCGTCAAGAACGTCATCAACAGCATAAGGTCGTCATTAGTACGATACAGGTGTTTTTTCATGTTGGGGAACAGATGATAGTCAGATAGGGCCAAATCAATAGAATAGAGAGGTTGATCAATCAGTTCAAAGCCACAATAATACCCCGTTTTTACAGATTTCCTGGAGGTTTAGTCTTAATAACTAGTCTTATTTAACTGCCTCAGCAAGTTGACATAGTACTCTCCATTGATGGTGTGGCCCTTTTGAAGATAGTTAATAAACACAATGCCTTTTGCATTACCCCAAATCGAGGCCATCAGTTTCCCTTGTAATATTATATTTCTTAATTCTCCATAGTGCACAAAAATATAAAAAAAAATAAAAAAAATACCCACACTAATCTGAACAATTATCTCATTGATATTTGACCATGCAACCACCACCTTATACCATGGACTAACTCGTTTCCTTTCCAGTCAAAATACGATTCTTGCTGGCATGATAAAAGTACACCTACAGGTATTTCTCCAGTTATAGGTCAAATAATTTTAATAATACATTTATACTATATCATATTAAGTGTAAAACAGGCTTCATCTTTTTTTTTTTAATCTCTTATTATTAAAATAGACAAGCTGAAACTGCATAATATCAACAGGCAAGTTACTGGAAGTTTAAATCATTCCAACAATTGATCGATACAATGCACTAAGAAGCGAATATCCTTTGCCTCGTTGGTGACGTCATTCTAATGCACAAACACCATAATGCCGACATTTAATATATTGGATTTTTTTAGGAAGAACTAACACCAATAATAACTGAATCAGTTGAAGAACCATTTACGTCTTCATTTTCAAAATGACGAATTGAATAACTGAAAAAAAAGACAGTTTTCAATACTGAAAATGCTCACCGACTTTCACTTGCGAATGGATGGGAAAGTTCACGTAAAAAGTTTAAAAAAGAGAATTCTTTCTCGATAGCATTTACTTAAACATGTATTCAAGAAGAGATGCTGCGTTTGTTCATAATATATATATATATATATATATATATATATATATATATATATATATAGGGAGTAATCAGTTGGTGTAATCCAGGCGAGTCCTATTAGCACAACATAGAATTTGAAATATGTTAAAACTGACAGAAGTGCGCTCTATCTTTCTCTCTCTTTATCTCTCTCTCTCTCTCTCTCTCTCTCTCTATATATATATATATATATATATATATATATATATATATGATGTTAAAACTAACTCACAAAAGATCGCTTATTATATATATATATATATATATATATAGTAAGGTAATAAAGGGTTTGATAATCCATATGAATAATTCCAAACAGGATGTAATCCTGAGAGCTCAGTGTGACAACAGAGCAAATATTAATTAAATAATTAAGAAAGAGACGACCTTAAGGTTTAATGACAATAATTTATTTCGCCAGAAAAAAATATTTTTCCTGGTTCATCAGGTCACATTTCTAGCTACAAAAGAATTAGTTTTCTTTTATTTTGAATGCAAGTTTTTGAGGGATAGTTTTAGAATGATATAAGGTGACAGAGGTGGTGGGAGGAAAGGTCTATCTTGGAAATGTAAAGTAAGATTAAGATTGTTTTTAAAACATTTTTAATAATTTACTTAGGTTCAAGTTTACTCAGTTAAAAAACCAGGCAATTTAACCTCTTAAATAATTTTTAGACAGGAAGTTAAAAGAAGAAAAAAAGGAAGACAAAAATAGGTAAAGCAGGGGAGGGGGGAAAAGGAAGAAGAAAGAAAGAATTAAACAGGGGAGGCGGGAGGAGGAAGGGAGAGTGAGTTATCATATGTAGTTATATCACGGCGACACTTGAACAATACATCAATATAATTTATAGTTAATATATAAAGTACTAAAAACTACTAGCAAATAGGAATAAAATAAGATATAGTAATAGTAACTGAACTGAATAACTGATATATTATTATCATATATATATATATATATATATATATATATATATATATATATATATATGTATATGATGTTAAAACTGACTCACAAAAGAGCGCTTATTATATATATATATATATATATATATATAATTATTTTGTGTGTATATACTAAAATATACTACTACCTATATATATATATATATATATATATATATATATATAAATATTTAAAGAAAAATAGACCACTTTAAATACCATTACAATAATTTATTTCACCAAAATCCTTAAGAGAGATATGAAATTAACCCCTCCCTATACTCTACCTTGTCTCTTTAACTACAACCCTCAACCCCACCCTGTTAAATTACAAATATTACACTACCCATCAATTTTTAATCTCATTTTTCCTTTCATTTCGATGTTGGAAGTTTTACCTGATGATCCGGAGTCCTTTAAAAGGATTTTGGTGAAATATATTATTGCAATGGTACTTTAAAGTGGTCTGCTTTTCTTTAAATATTAGCTCTGGATTCCCATTGAGCTCTCAGGATTTCATCCTCCTTGGAATTACCCATACGGATTAACAAGTTCTTCGTACTTAAATATATATATATATATATATATATATATATATATATATATATATATATATTTATATATATATATATATATATATATATATATATATATATATACTACCTATATATATATATATATATATATATATATATATATTCACAATATTATTAATCCTGATTGATGCAATTGTAATTAATATAGCATAATATATTAAAGATTATTAATTTTTTTAATTTTAAAAAGAAGAGTATAAATGAATAATTTTATTATATATACATACACATATGCACATACATAAAACACAAGCAACACACAAAATGATTAATAATATTATCACACATCTACACACATAAATTTTTCGACGAATATATATATATATATATATATATATATATATATATATAGAGAGAGAGAGAGAGAGAGAGAGAGAGAAAGAGAGAGAAAGAGAGAGCGCACTTCTGTCAGTCAGTTTTAACATATTTCAAATTCTATGTTGTGCTAATAGGACTCGCCTGGATTACACCAACGGATTACTACCTATATATATATATATATATATATATATATATATATATATATATTCACAATATTATTAATCCTGATTAATGCAATTGTAATTAATATAGGATAATATATTAAAGATTATTAATTTTTTTAAATTTTAAAAAGAAGAGTATAAATGAATAATTTTATTAATAAGAACAATAATAAAGGTTAAAATAAGTTTAAATTTGAACTTTAAAACTTAAAACTTAAAAATTAAAATTAAAGTTTATAAATGGTAAATAAAAATGTTAATTAATATTAATTTAATGTTAATTAAATACTATATATTTAATATTAATTTAATATTAATAATCAGATTATTTACTACTTCTACGAAAAATAATATTATTAATTATAATAATAATAATAATAAAAATGAAAATAATTTGATAAAAAATGAAAAGTAAAATCTAAAAAAAAAATTAAATATAAAAATAAAAATATAAAAATAATAGTGTTGCTTGGTAAATTTGTTTAGTAACCTTATTTTGATGGGAAATTCAGCAAAGTAAATGAAAAACCTGAATATATACAGGCATATTAATACATATACCTATTCTTATACATATATTTACATTGGTACGTTAACCCCATATTTGTACCCTTACCTCAGATTTTATAAGCATATTTTCAGTACCTTGTTTATTTGCGACGAAACATATGAATCTTAATCACTTCTTTTTTTCTTGAATATGCAGATTGTGATATATATATTGTTTTTATAAGCAGATGAGTCAGAGCCAGTTCTCGGAAAAGAACCTTCCCTTCTACCCCTATTTCCTACCTGGTCCCTGATGCGTTGGCTAAACAAACGCGGTTTGACAAATAGGTGCGAATGATGTTAGCCAGTTCCATAGTCGCTGGCCCAAACGAACGCTGTTTGACAGATAAGTGCGGATGACATTAACAGTGTCCGTGAATGACGCATACCTTTTTGGGGGGCCAACACGTGACTCAACATATAGCAGTTTTCGTTTCGCACGTGTTGAGGTAACAACAACCACACATAGTTGCTGGCTGTCGGAGGAGTCGGACGTCACCAAAACCTGTCTTAGCTATTTGCCATTAGAAGAAGCAGTTGTCACCAGACCCAGACTTCGTTGTTCGATGCCAGAAGAATTATATGCCACCAAAAACCAAAGGACCGACGCGAGAATCTAGATCAACATAGTCAACCCAAGTCGGCTACATTCCCGTCATTTTTCTGTGTGTTCTCCTCGCCATCAACCCGGATTAGACGTCGTCAGTCAAAACTCATATTAGAACATTTTCAATCCCACCCTTTGCTTTCAGAGAGGTGTATGAATATCCTTTTGAACAAACCGTACCCCGATAATAGTCAATCGACGTCGATTCCAACCTTAGGTAAGTTTCCGCATGTTTTTCCATATCTTATAATCTGCTATCTCCGTATTCATATGTATTTCGCTGCATCTGTTTAATTAGTAACTTACCTCCCCATCCCTTGTATTATTTAGTTTTCTTTTTCTTTTTCTTACATTCACACTTTGTGTATTCTATGAATACAATCTTTGTATTATATATTCTCGTGTTGTTTTCTGTTGTGTCTGCGTATTGTTCATTTTCTCTCTGCGTTTACCGACGTCCGGAATTGGAGAATTCCCCTCCCAACGTTCTTTTCTTTATTTTTATATCGAACCTTGGGATCTCTTACTTATTTTTTTTTTTATTTTCTCGTTGCGTCCCGGCTATCGTAGTCCCAACGAAACCCCGGGCGTAACAACATACATATACAAAAAGATACAATTATATAGAGCCCAATACATAAAATAATCACATATACATCTTAAATATGTACGTATATATACACACATATACTCGAATATATGCACAAATTCACATATCTACACCTAAGTACATATGTATATATCTACATATATACATATATATACACACATACATAAAAACACACACAACACACAAAATAATTAATAATATTATCACACATCTACACTCATCTACATATATATACATATAAATATATGCACACACACCTATGTACATACATACACATATGCACATACATAAAACACAGACAACACACAAAATAATTAATAATATTATCACACATCTACACAGATATACATACATATAAACATATACACACACTTATATATGCATATATAAAAACATACATATACACACAAACACATATAAATATACATATGTACATACACACGCACACACATACACAGACACACACACACATATATATATACATACATATATATATATATATATATATATATACACACGTACATATAATAATAATTGGATTAAAAAATTTCATATGAATCAAATACAAGAAAATACTTCTACCTGTATTTGTAAAGTTAAAATCGAGTGCCCAGTGGGAGGATTATTTTTCACTGAAAATGCAGTTTATGAGGCCACAATTTTTCCCAAAGAAAATATAAACCAGCAAAAGTTTTATACTGGAATATCCGTAGTGAGTTGGAAGCAGTTAATAAAGTTAATGATATAAAATGGCGAATTCACTTCGCTAACAAATTTTAAATATGCATTAACCCACTAACCACTCGATGAATGGTATGATCCTTGTTTTTTAAAATTATAAACTGTATTAGGTCTTGCTTAAATATGCAAGTACTTTCGACGTCTCCTTCGGTCATCATCAGGCATGGAAACTATTTTCTTTTTGGTAAAATTGAGGTAGTATACTAGACGGAAAAATATAATGCTAAAAGTACTTGAATTTTAAGAAAAATGTGTTTTTCGGTAGCCGATTTCATTTCGATTCTTTTTTGTTTTGTTTATATTTCCATCAATTTTATTATTAAATTCCACATTGTATTATTTTTGGAGTCTGTCTATATTTCTGAGATGAGGTATTATGTACATTATTTACATTATTCGGACTATTGTCCTCATCTTTGTCTCTATATTTATTACAACCGTTCGGCCCTTCAGTATCTGTCTATATTTCTGAGATGAGGTATTATGTACATTATTTACATTATTCAGACTATTGTCCTCATCTTTGTCGCCATATTTATTACAATGTTTCGGCCGTTGTACGCTGCGGCCTTCTTCAAGTGGTTAGAATTTCGAACTGAACCCTTTATTTCGCTCATTGGAACTAGAACAGTCTGCCCCAGTGAGCGAAATAACGGGTTCAGTTCGAAATTCCAACCACCTGAAGAAGGCCGAAACGTTGTGATAAATATGGCGACAAAGATGAGGACAATAGTCCGAATAATGTAAATAGTGTATTACTTTTATTATTAAATTTCACATTGTAATAGTAAAAGATATACCAAGAATGGGGAAAGCTTGTAAGAACTTGGACGCGAATTTACTGTGGATGATCTCGAGATTAAGGCACTTTCTAAATACTTCCGTTTTGGTGAATTGTTTTCTCTTTGAATTAGCGTAGCATTTTTTTTTTTTATATCAAAATTGCGGCCAGTCTCGTTTTGTGAGCAATATATTGCATTTAATGTATTATTTTGTGAAATACTGCTTTTGTGGTCATATAATCTTTTATTTAAATTCCTTGAGGCTTCTCCGATTATGGCAATTATTATAGGCAATAGAGTAAATTAACCCTTCAAATTTTATCTTATTATTTTGTTTAGTATTATCTTTTTTTATTGTTTTAGACGTAGTCGTGAGAAATTTTAGTTGAGTTTAGCTAAATTCTTTTCTGTTGTATTTGTGATATAGTTGGTCGAACGAACAATATATTTTTGGATTCGTTGGCTTTGTCAAGAAGGACAGCTTTTTTATTTTGAAATATTTTATGAGTCTTTTGTTTTTCATTGAATATAAAAAAAAAGATAGGTGGGGAGCTTGGAAGTATTTTCAACTTTTTCCACTTTGTCATGTTTCTTTCTCCTAAAATTGTTCTTCATATATGAAAATATTTATATATCGTTACCAAATATATATATTTCAGGCCGATAGCCGAAAATAAATAAGTATAGATATCAGATATATTATGAACACTATTGTCTTAATAAAAATACATTTTTCGACGAATAATGAATTTTTACAAGAATTGTTTTTATTTTTTAAAAGCTTTACACCTTTTAAATTTCTGTATTATTTGGTGCCTTTTAGGGGATGTTGTTATTAAATAAAACTATATTTACTAATCATAAATAGAAAAGCTTACTACAATTCATCGAACACCAATATTTTAAAAAGAATTTTCACTGCTTTTCGTATGTGTATACACTGCTTTGTGTATACACTGCTTTTCGTATGTGTACACTGCTTTTCGTATTTGTATACACTGCTTTCGTATGTGATGATTTTTGTAAATGCGGACGACGTTATCAGAAAATAAGAGCGATAACTATTGTAAATTAAAAGCCAAAGTATAAATAATTCAACATAACATTAGATTACTTATTTTAAAGTATTTATTTTAAAGTATTTGAAAATTATATAAAAAAGCCACTCACGTTATATTCATCAATTGATTTTTACAGATCGTAGAAAAACATTGGATAAACTTCTTTCTGTCAGTCAACGCCTTAAATAAACAGCTACTGAAGCGTTAATTGTTTGTTTGGTTGTTTGTTTGTTTGTTTGGGTTTTATGGCATATCAACCACTGTGGGTTATTTATTGCCAAATCCAGTTTATATATATATGCCAAATATATGAATTTTAAATGCCTATTTTGTATGGAATAAAAAAACGTATAGCTGGCAACATTATTGTTTCAAAAACGTATAGCTGGCAACATTATTCTTTACAAAAAACGTATAGCTGGCAACATTACTTCTTAAAAAACGTATAGCTGGCAACATTACTTTTTACAAAAAAACGTATAGCTGGCAACATTATTTCTTACAAAAAACGTATAGCTGGCAACATTATTTTTTACAAAAAACGTATAGCTGGCAACATTATTTCTTACAAAAACCTTATAGCTGGCAACATTGTTTCAAAAACGTATAGCTGGCAACATTATTTTTAACAAAAAACATATAGCTGGCAACATTATTGTTTCAAAAACGCATAGCTGGCAACATTATTTTCCGGAAAACATTATCTGAGGCCTTGCTGTTGGATGTAGTTTATCGCCATAACCAGGACGCGGATGTAGTTTATCGTCATACCCAGGACGTACTGAAGCGTTAAAGATGCATTTCTGTGATATTTTAAACTTAAAGTAAGTAATATTTCTTTCAGATTAATTAAACGTTAAACCAGCAAATGTTTCTGAGATAAAATCTAAGAAAAGAATATTTTATTTTGGAAGATTTTTAATAAAGAGAATTCCATTAAATATGGCTAAAAATGACGCTAAAGTCAACAATTCCAAAACGAAAACTACTTCCAGTCAATTTAAATTAGTTTTGAAATACAGTAAATTACTTTAGTTATTGGAAATATTAAATCTAACCTATTAGTTTGAAAATAAAATAAAAGCATCAAGAAATATATTTCATTTTTAAAAATTCATTTTAAAACTGATGTATCGCGTCTCTTTGACTGGCAGTACATACATACATACATACATACATACATACATATATATATATATATATATATATATATATATATATATATATATATATATCAGGTTGGTGGCAAATTAATAAATTAATGACGTTTTTTTACGTTAAAAATACGTCAAAAAACGTCATTATTTTTGCACCAACCTAATATACATACATATATATATATATATATATATATATATATATATATATATATATATATATGTGTGTATATGTATATATATATATACACACGTTTCAGCAAATAATATAGACAAGTGTTGTCTATTTATTTTATGTAAATTGTTTTCGTAACATCTGATAAGTTTAACAACATTATCGTTGAACGATATATATATATATATATATATATATATATATATATATATATAATTACATTTATGATTTAAACGTTATTTTTTGTTTTTAGTGGATACCCATATTTAAGTAGAGGCTCCGTTTATTTATTAAACAGTATATTTATTATTTTTCGTGGACCGGCCTTATACTGAATAAATTTTATTAATGAAAAATATTCACCCTCCGGCAGTATTCGTACCTACATACACTTAGCAGGAGAAACCGCCGTTTGATCCGATGTGTTTTTGACCAAATCAGCCACGAAGGGTCTCGCCGATCGAGCAATTTCTTTAAGTTTATCCATGGTTCACGCTGGCATGTTCTGCCGCTATAGCCCACAGGAACCACTATCTTCGGCTATACGAACGTGACAGCTCCCGTCTCAGCAGGCGCTTGTTAATTGTTGCTCGTAATAAATATAAACGTGTCCTCGAAGGGGCTAATTCTCTGCTTGCTGAGAGAATGAGGTACCACATTGTATATAACAACTTTCGCTCTCAAAAATACCGGCGGCTCTGTAACAGAGTATGTAATAGGTGTAAGGCCACTATTCCGACTCTCTTCAATCAAGTTGAGGTGTTAACATCTGCAGATAAAGCTGTATGCTTCGCTTGTAAATTCTCCTTAAACTTTACTCCTGACGCATCTGTAGTATCATTGTCGGATTTCTCACTTAGAAATGAGTCTCTGTTGAGTGATATACCTTTTATGGTTTTTGCTATCATCTCTAAGCTGGATTCACGCAAAGCATATGTACCTGATGGTACCACTGTTATGGTCATTAAGAAGTGTGTCCCCCGAACTTTTTCATCTTCTCTCTGAACTGTATAATAAATGCATTGCTTGATCTTGCTTTCCCGCCTGTTGGAAGTCCTCATCTGTTGTTCCCGTTTTTAAGAACTCAGTTGAACCACCAATGCTGAATTGGTTAGGCATCTCATATCGTTCGGCCTTTTTTTTTTTTTTTTTTTTTTAAAGAGAAACGATAAGGCTTTCCTTTCTCAAGGTCAACTGTTGAAACTTTGTTCATCTCAAAATCTTCCAATATGTTTTAGTATACAGATCATCTTTAGTAGTTGAAAAGCTACTGTGTTCTGGGACACATATTTTGAACTGATCCTCTCTTTCCTATCAAATTGTGAAATGAAAGTTATCCTGAACGACGAGTCGTCTAGATCTTTTCCTTACGTCACACAGGGCTCCATCCTAGGTCCTACTTTGTTTTGAATTTACATTAATGACCTTCTCGGTGGTATCAGCTCTCAACTTGTTTATCTACTCTCATGGCACAACCATTTATTCCTGTCCCGATAGTAAATCTGATCAGTTCGATGAGGTCAAATTGGCAGCTGATGACCAAAACGGCATTCAGTTAGTTGTTAACTGGGGCAAAGAATGGCTTGTTAATTCTAACGTCTCCAAAACTAAACAGCTCTACATTAATCATCCGAGAGACCCCCTCACTATCTTCCTTCAGCATGGCTTATGCTAACCCCCAAGAAAGTAACACGTTGCGTCTCCTTAGGCTAAAATTCTCGGTTGATATGAAATGGAATGACTACACTGAATCATTTGTTGTCAGCTGCTAAAAAAATTGGTTCACTGTGTCTGGCTACACATTTTTTCTCTCCAGAATCTATCTTACATATCTATGTTTACCATTCAGCCATGTCTCGAATATTGCTGTCACATAAGATTCGGTGATGCTTCTATTTGTCTAGAACTCCTTGATAAAAAATAGAAAGAATCAGGACTATTATTGGTCCTGATCTGGCAACTCGGCTCCAGTAAGTTGATTCCCTGGGGCTTTTCTATAAGTACTTTCATGGCAATTGTTCAGATGAGCTGTTCGCTATGGAGCATAGATATTTTTAATTTAATAACAGTACTAGACTGGCGTCAAGATCTCATCAATTTACAGCTGAATTAGCTAGCTGTAGCCCAAAATCTTATGTTGACAGTTTCTTTTCTCGCGCTTATCTACAAATACGCTAGGATTCGAACCTGTGTACCTCATGGTAGGGGAAACCTTCATTCGACCCAACGAGCTTTCAGCCCGTCTCACCCACGGAGCGCAGGAACGATCAAGCAATTTTAAATCGTGCTTTATATAGCGTAGAGTGCATAGTTTTCTTTAATAATATATATATATATATATATATATATATATATATATATATATATGTGTGTGTGTGTGTGTGTGTGTGTGTGTGTGTGTGTGTGAGAAAACATAGAGAAAATAGGAAAGAACTCATTAGGTAAATAATCCAAAATTCTTTAGTATTTTTGTTATTATTTAAAAAAAACAGTGCTCAATACAAAAGTAGAGCCTAAATATAATTATAATTACTTATTTAAAAATTTAGCGATGGAATCATATTTTTAAATAAATAATTATATATATATATATATATATATATATATATATATATATATATATATATATATATATATATATATATATTCACTGCGCTGTTTGCTTCATTAACTGTGCGATATGTTGTAATTTTATTCGTATATATATATATATATATATATATATATATATATATATATATATATATATATACAAATGATGGAAAGAACACATGAAGTAAAAAGCCACAGTTCGTAGCATGTACTTTTAAAAAAGTGCTCAATACAAAGTAGAGCAATATATAATTATTATATTTTTTTATTATGAGAGAGTATAATAAAAAACATTTTGAAATTGCTACACAAAAGATTTCATATGTCAATACTATGCTAAGGAGAAAATACAATGATATAAACAAATATCCGTACACATATTAGGTTGGTGCAAAAATAATAACGTAATAATGTCGTTTTTTGGCGTATTTTTTAACGTCAAAAAACGACATTATTACGTCATTATTTTTGGACCAACCTAATATAAATTTTTAATTTAGTGTATTTCCAACTAATGACTAAATATACTTTTCAGATAATTAACTGTATACATATGCATAATAAGTAAATATGCATAGAAAACAGACAGAAACTTAATTAAATAAAAATAAATCCGATTTATCCATTTTAATGTGTAAAACAAGTATTCGTACAATACTAAAAAGAATATATAATTTTCATGAGTATTTATATAATATATAACGTTTTAAGTAATAAAATCTGTGGCGTTATTTTAAACAAAACAAATCGAAAGCTTCAACAAAGATCCTGGATCTGAAGAACATATGTGAAGAAAAATGGACAAAATACCAATTAAATTTGTAAATCATTAAGGAGTTGCTAGCTGTAGGAGTGAATAATGGCTATTCAACAAAGTATTAAATGAAGGTTATGTATTCTTTTTTGCATTGTACAAATACTTTTGTCACCCGTTAATATATATATATATATATATATATATATATATATATATATATATATATATATATATATATATACATACACACACACACACACACACACATATATATATATATATATATATATATATATTCATACATGTTTCATTAAATAATATAGACAAGTGTTGTCTATTTATTTAACAATTCCGTAAAATACTCGTGGAAAACACAATTATACTTAAACTTGAAAAAAATAGACAAAAACTAAAAATCCTTGAAGCGAAATACATCAAACAGTTGAAACCCAACCTAAACAAAATCAACTATGGAATCTCTACAAATATCCTTAAATGTCTATAATTGGTAACAGAAGCCATTGGTTTATACCAACGGCTTCCCATACTTAATACTTCTCGAATTCACTCTCGCGTGGTCAGGTGTGACGTCATGAGCTGCGGTGCGATTTTCGCTTCTAGCGTCTTATATGCATGCGTTTATGGTTGCTTGGAAATCATCCATGTAAACAATAACAGACTATCACCACTGTCTTGTCCGTATATTGCTTAATATTTTGTACTGTAATTGACATCTTTGATAATGGCTTATGTAATTCGAAAGCTTAGATTAGATTAAAAAATATGGATCAATATTGGGATTTTCTTTCTTCGTTTAATGATAATGTTATTAAGCTTATCAGACGTTATGAAAAGAATTTACATAAAATAAATAGACAACACTACCTAAATACACACAATATATATATATATATATATATATATATATATATATATATATATATATATATATATATATATATATATATATATATATTGTTATGGCCCGGTTCCTTGTAACCGTGATAGTAGAACCAATAAAGAAGAACTCGAAGGCGGATATGGAATAACACAGATATATTACAAACAGGAATATATACAGAGAAGTAGAAAGTGTTAGTGTTATGGCCCGGTTCCTTGTACCACGGTGATAGTCCAAGGTAGAACCAATAAAGAAGAACTCGAATACGGATATGGAATAACACAGATATATTACAAACAGGAATATATACAGAGAAGTAGAAAGTGTTAGTGTTCTGGCCCGGTTCCTTGTACCAGGGTGATAGTCCAAGATAGAACCAATAAAGAAGAACTCGAACACGGATATGGAATAACACAGATATATTACAAACAGGAATATATACAGAGAAGTAGAAAGTGTTAGTGTTATGGCCCGGTTCCTTGTACCACGGTGATAGTCCAAGGTAGAACCAATAAAGAAGAACTCGAATACGGATATGGAATAACACAGATATATTACAAACAGGAATATATACAGAGAAGTAGAAAGTGTTAGTGTTATGGCCCGGTTCCTTGTACCAGGGTGATAGTCCAAGATAGAACCAATAAAGAAGAACTCGAACACGGATATGGAATAACACAGATATATTACAAACAGGAATATATACAGAGAAGTAGAAAGTGTTAGTGTTATGGCCCGGTTCCTTGTACCAGGGTGATAGTCCAAGATAGAACCAATAAAGAAGAACTCGAACACGGATATGGAATAACACAGATATATTACAAACAGGAATATATACAGAGAAGTAGAAAGTGTTAGTGTTATGGTCCGGTTCCTTGTACCACGGTGATAGTCCAAGGTAGAACCAATAAAGAAGAACTCGAATACGGATATGGAATAACACAGATATATTACAAACAGGAATATATACAGAGAAGTAGAAAGTGTTAGTGTTATGGCCCGGTTCCTTGTACCACGGTGATAGTCCAAGGTAGAACCAATAAAGAAGAACTCGAATACGGATATGGAATAACACAGATATATTACAAACAGGAATATATACAGAGAAGTAGAAAGTGTTAGTGTTATGGCCCGGTTCCTTGTACCAGGGTGATAGTCCAAGATAGAACCAATAAAGAAGAACTCGAACACGGATATGGAATAACACAGATATATTACAAACAGGAATATATACAGAGAAGTAGAAAGTGTTAGTGTTATGGCCCGGTTCCTTGTACCAGGGTGATAGTCCAAGATAGAACCAATAAAGAAGAACTCGAACACGGATATGGAATAACACAGATATATTACAAACAGGAATATATACAGAGAAGTAGAAAGTGTTAGTGTTATGGTCCGGTTCCTTGTACCACGGTGATAGTCCAAGGTAGAACCAATAAAGAAGAACTCGAATACGGATATGGAATAACACAGATATATTACAAACAGGAATATATACAGAGAAGTAGAAAGTGTTAGTGTTATGGCCCGGTTCCTTGTACCACGGTGATAGTCCAAGGTAGAACCAATAAAGAAGAACTCGAATACGGATATGGAATAACACAGATATATTACAAACAGGAATATATACAGAGAAGTAGAAAGTGTTAGTGTTATGGCCCGGTTCCTTGTACCAGGGTGATAGTCCAAGATAGAACCAATAAAGAAGAACTCGAACACGGATATGGAATAACACAGATATATTACAAACAGGAATATATACAGAGAAGTAGAAAGTGTTAGTGTTATGGCCCGGTTCCTTGTACCACGGTGATAGTCCAAGGTAGAACCAATAAAGAAGAACTCGAATACGGATATGGAATAACACAGATATATTACAAACAGGAATATATACAGAGAAGTAGAAAGTGTTAGTGTTATGGCCCGGTTCCTTGTACCAGGGTGATAGTCCAAGATAGAACCAATAAAGAAGAACTCGAACACGGATATGGAATAACACAGATATATTACAAACAGGAATATATACAGAGAAGTAGAAAGTGTTAGTGTTATGGCCCGGTTCCTTGTACCAGGGTGATAGTCCAAGATAGAACCAATAAAGAAGAACTCGAACACGGATATGGAATAACACAGATATATTACAAACAGGAATATATACAGAGAAGTAGAAAGTGTTAGTGTTATGGTCCGGTTCCTTGTACCACGGTGATAGTCCAAGGTAGAACCAATAAAGAAGAACTCGAATACGGATATGGAATAACACAGATATATTACAAACAGGAATATATACAGAGAAGTAGAAAGTGTTAGTGTTATGGTCCGGTTCCTTGTAGCACGGTGATAGTCCAAGGTAGAACCAATAAAGAAGAACTCGAACACGGATATGGAATAACACAGATATATTACAAACAGGAATATATACAGAGAAGTAGAAAGTGTTAGTGTTATGGTCCGGTTCCTTGTACCACGGTGATAGTCCAAGGTAGAACCAATAAAGAAGAACTCGAACACGGATATGGAATAACACAGATATATTACAAACAGGAATATATACAGAGAAGTAGAAAGTGTTAGTGTTATGGCCCGGTTCCTTGTACCAGGGTGATAGTCCAAGATAGAACCAATAAAGAAGAACTCGAACACGGATATGGAATAACACAGATATATTACAAACAGGAATATATACAGAGAAGTAGAAAGTGTTAGTGTTATGGTCCGGTTCCTTGTACCACGGTGATAGTCCAAGGTAGAACCAATAAAGAAGAACTCGAATACGGATATGGAATAACACAGATATATTACAAACAGGAATATATACAGAGAAGTAGAAAGTGTTAGTGTTATGGTCCGGTTCCTTGTAGCACGGTGATAGTCCAAGGTAGAACCAATAAAGAAGAACTCGAACACGGATATGGAATAACACAGATATATTACAAACAGGAATATATACAGAGAAGTAGAAAGTGTTAGTGTTATGGTCCGGTTCCTTGTACCACGGTGATAGTCCAAGGTAGAACCAATAAAGAAGAACTCGAACACGGATATGGAATAACACAGATATATTACAAACAGGAATATATACAGAGAAGTAGAAAGTGTTAGTGTTATGGTCCGGTTCCTTGTACCACGGTGATAGTCCAAGGTAGAACCAATAAAGAAGAACTCGAATACGGATATGGAATAACACAGATATATTACAAACAGGAATATATACAGAGAAGTAGAAAGTGTTAGTGTTATGGTCCGGTTCCTTGTAGCACGGTGATAGTCCAAGGTAGAACCAATAAAGAAGAACTCGAACACGGATATGGAATAACACAGATATATTACAAACAGGAATATATACAGAGAAGTAGAAAGTGTTAGTGTTATGGTCCGGTTCCTTGTACCACGGTGATAGTCCAAGGTAGAACCAATAAAGAAGAACTCGAACACGGATATGGAATAACACAGATATATTACAAACAGGAATATATACAGAGAAGTAGAAAGTGTTAGTGTTATGGTCCGGTTCCTTGTACCACGGTGATAGTCCAAGGTAGAACCAATAAAGAAGAACTCGAACACGGATATGGAATAACACAGATATATTACAAACAGGAATATATACAGAGAAGTAGAAAGTGTTAGTGTTATGGTCCGGTTCCTTGTACCACGGTGATAGTCCAAGGTAGAACCAATAAAGAAGA
>OZ010580.1:118055354-118057854 GCA_963932145.1 Acanthosepion lycidas
GACAAATGGCATATGTACGGCAATTACATTTTTAATCATCAGAGCTACTATTCTTATTAGTGTTGCTTATGTATTTCTTTAGGGTTACACTATTATGTTGGACTATATATAGCTCAAGGTTTTTAGCGCAGATGTAACTAACCTTAATATGGTTCTTGTTGAAGATTTTTTGGAGTAGAGGATTATGGCTGAAATGTTTGTGTACCAATTTAAGGAAGATTCTACCAATGTTGGTCCTGACATTACTTTTACAGGGTGGGTTGAACCAAATTATGTTGCCTTTTCTATTCTTACATTTACTATTGGTATTCGTACTAGTGTTTGGGATCTACACTAGTTTAATATTGCGCTTAGTTTTATTCAGTGCATCACATGTTTGGATTTGGATTTGTCAAAGATGTATTTATTGCTGGAGTTAGTAGAGAGTCTATGTTGTACAGATTTATGCAGGTTATTAAGGTAAAAGTGGAGATATTAGTCCGTGATCCTTAAAGAATATGATTAGTTGTTTCCTAAGCCGGTCAGTTTGCAGCGTCTTCGTGTTACGTAGAAGGATAACTCCATCGTCTCTGAACAGGCAAATGTTCTGACTATTGAAAGTATATATATATATATATATATATATATATATATATATTTCATGCACATTTCATTGAATACGAAAGACAAGGTGCTTTTATTTAGTTTGTTATATAATTTCTCACGCGAACTAATAATTTTTTTCCTTTTCGGATGATAAATTATTTTGATAAAAAAACTGTTCTTTTTATCCGAGCGCTTTCGGCTATACACTTAGCCATTTTCAAATATTAAATATTTTAACTGTTTAATAAGAAATAGTTTGTTATATGTATGTTTTATAAAACGTTTTCATTTTGCAAAACACGGTCAAAATATTGTGTCCATTTTGAAGAAAATGGCTAAATGTATAGCCGAAAGCGCTCAGATAAAAAGAACATTCGGACAATTTTTATATAATTTATCATCTGAAAAGAAAAACAAAATTATTAGATCGCCCGAGAAATTGTATAAAAACTAAATAAAAGCACCTTGTCTGTCGTATTCAATGAAATATATATATATCCGAAGCGATGAGAACGAAAGTACACGGCTTGCCTACAAGCAGGATTGTTCATAACCATTTTCGATGCTCACCCGTCGAAGTGCAGTTGAAATGCATTGAAACCAAGTTGCATCTTTGTAGTGAGTAAAATGGCTTCTCTATATGATAACATTATAATAAAGGAATAATATATATATATATATATATAAATGCGTTTCTACATCCTATTTTAAACACCCGAACACACACACATATATATGTGTGTGAGTGTGAGGGGTGGGTACAGTCCTGGTCACAATTATTGGCAGCATGAAGTTTAAGTAAATAATGTGGAATTTCTCCAGATTATTCCTCTAAATTCCGGCGATTACGCATGAAGGAAATAATATAGCGGTTGTTTTCAATAGTCAATAATCGTGTCTCGCAGGAGTCTATACACATGAGTGGTTATTTGAAGGGAAGACATGTTGCTTTAGAAGGCGGTCGCGAGTAGAGAGAAAATGCGGTCGAACAAATGTTACACTTTCATGTTTTTCAAAACTTCTGTGTTGAACAAAGGAGAAAGATGCTGCCATCAGGACATCTCAGTCGATCAAAGGACACACTTTCTCATACGAATTCATTAAAGCAAATGAGGGCAAAATTTTTTTTAGCTCAAGCTACGCGGATCGAACAAAATAAAATGCTTCTGACATTTCATGAGGCCTCGTCCAAGTAAACGACTTGATTTTCCATGTGAATTTATTTACTGGATCACATAAGGGAAAAGTTTTCTCAGTTAAAGTTACCCGGATCAAATACAAGGAAATGCTTTTGACATTTCATGAGGCCTCGTTTGAGTAAACGATTTGGTTTTCCATGTGAATTTCTTGGATCCCTTAAGGGAAAGAATTTCCTGGATCACATAAGGGAAAGAATTTACTGGATCACATAAGGTAAAAGTTTTCTTAGTTAAACAAAAGACAATGCTTCTGATATATCAAGACGTCTCTGTAAAAAGGAAGAAAGAAATCATTCGAAATGCTTTGGATCGAATACAGGATAAGTTTTCGCAGTTCAATTCGCCTGGATTCGCCTTTAAATTTTTTCTCCATCAAATAACCAATTCTTTTTTTATTTTTATTTTATCATACCATTTTCTCCGTATCGAACAAAGAAAAAAGATTCTCAATTTAAGTTGCCTCTAACAGACGAAGGAAAATGTTTTGCATTTCAATTTCATTATTCTCAGTGAATAAAATTCACTCTATTATATCACTATTTACATGTTACTAGATTGGCAGTTAGTTCTCATTGTGTTAGACTTGAAATGTCTAGATATAACTGTACATTCTATATTAACAGTTTCCTTGTTTCTCGAAGTTCTCGTTTTTCCTGCCTCTAGTTTTTCAGTCAACTATGATCTTAAAAATCCTATTCTTTTATTGTTCTCTCTCC
>OZ010580.1:118062854-118097854 GCA_963932145.1 Acanthosepion lycidas
GGTTGTGTGTGTGTGTGTGTCTGTACGTTTATATATTGGATCGGATTTCCTACATTTCAACCGATTTCAACAAAACTTCACAGGACTACGTAAAATTACCTTGCGGTGGTTCTAACAGCGCCAAAAATTGGTAAAAACACAATTGTTTTTGCACAAAATCAATTTGAAAACACGATTAAGAGGCATCGCTCTCGAGAATGAAAGGGGGACAACTCATATCGAGTTATACTTATTATAAAACCCAGGTGTGTGTGTGTGTTCGTTTATATATGGGATCAGATTTCCTACATTTTTCAATCCATTTCAACAAAACTTCACTTTTTTTTGGCAGGAAGTGTTTCTTATTGTCTTGCACACTTTTTTCTTTATTTTTACATTCAGAATGCTTTAAAAATTCCATTTACAAGACAATTGTTTATAATAAAATTCTATTCAATCGATAGACTTTGGTTTGACCAATTCGTAAAAAAACCCCGAAAAAAAAATAATTAAGACATGCGTGTCCGTCAACCTTAAACAATAATCTTTGTCAATTTTATTTTTCAGTCTTTATGATGGTCGATACTTGATCTATCTCTTACTGTTACATCCCCGGGCAACGCCAGGCTCTACTGCTAGTTAATAATAAATCTCAAGTAAATGTCTTGTGGTCATTTTTAACATCAACTTGAGATTTTTTGAAGTTGAATAACTTTAACACATTGAACATTTAGTATAAAAAAAATAGTGAATTTTATATAGTGTTTACTTCCGAGACTCAGTATGAGCAAAAAAATTAACGGAATTTTGACAAAAAAGAAAACCCAGAATGACGTCAAAATCTATGAACATTTTTCATCTTTTAACAATCAGTTGTGTTTAAATGTAGGTAGAAAAAAGCAAATGTTAATAAGCTAGCGATGGCTACAAAGCACTACTCAGGGACCCCTATCAGGCTTGGCTGCCCTCCGATCGGTGAGTCGTGGAGGTAGTGTGCACCGGCCCTGTCTACAGTGTACTGTAAAGTCATCTTGCTTTTCATTCTTGATTTTCAAACTCTGCCGAATGTGTTTACTTACAGCGAGGACGCCTGAAAGACCAACACCTTCCTCTTAATTCTCTTTACTATTTCTTATCAGAATAATCGCCACATCGCCCTCAATTCTATCTTGACCTTTTTGCCTTGGTCATCGGGGACCAAGGCAAAAAGGTCAAGATAGAATTGCAAATTCATCTTCAAGCCAACTTGCAAATGCATCTTCTCTCTCTACGCTAATAGGCTTACGGCCATATAATGTGAAACACCGGTTCCTGTGCGATTAGGAAGTTAAGCAACATCGAGTCTGGTCAGTATCTAGATGGGTGACCACTTGAGGGATATAAGGTGCGTTAGGCTTGGGTGTACAGGTGTTGTAATGGATATTGGCTCAGAATTGTTAACTGGAAAGTCAAATTCAAATTCCTTGTATATTTGCTTACGCGCAAATACCCTTAGGGAAAGGCACAATTCTACCTCTTCTTTTTTCCCCAGGTATGGGTTAATTTTGCGGCAGTTTTTGACACCAACTAGAGATTAACACACTCAACATCATGCATCTCTGTCTTTTCTACAAATACTTTCACGGTATTCTTTACGGCAGCGAAGGTTAGACGATTTCCTCAAAGATGAAGAAGAGACTCGAGGCGACAGAGATGTGGTTCTACAGAAGAATACATCTTGGTACCTTTAGTGATTGCCTAAATGACATTTTTCCTCTCACCATTGCTCATCTGGGATGTCAGTGGGCTTGACACAAAGCCGAATAACTGAAAGGGTTTTTCAGTGATTCTTACGAAAAATGGTGTCAAAACGTCTTACCTGAAAAGCTGGTATTTGAACTTCCAACTCTTTGGATCTAGTCACTACATCTAACCAAAGTCTTTACCCATTGGCCCATGTGTCCTTGAGAGTTGTGAGTTCAGTACCAGACCACAGTAGTTATGAACCAAATAATTGGAGAGGAGTTAAAGGGAAATAACTGAGACATCTGGAAGAGGCATGGCACGTAGAACTAGAACAATCTACCCCGGTAGACGGAATATGAGGCTCGATTCGAAATTCCAATCACCTGACGAAGGCCTGAGCGTACAGCGACCGAAACGTTGTGAATATGGTAATGAAGATGATGGTAACAGTCCGATTAATGTAAATAATACAAGTAGCCTCTTTTTTTGATTTTCCTATTCCAGTCCGTGGAATTATCATAATTCTTCGGCAGAACCACATCTATGTCGCTTTGATTGTCTTCTGTATTCGTGAAGAAATTGTCCAGGTTAATGCCAGAAAAAATGTTAATACTTAGCAATCTAGCACTCTTTTCTTTTTCTTGGGACATTTACATCCCCTAATACTTTGCTTAGTTTCTGAAAGGCATCTTTCGCTTTTCATTTATACCTTCTGCTTTCAGTTATCTCTTTCTGGTTTTAAGTATAAGTTTCCTTTTTGTTTCTAGTTTTCTAAAATCTTCCTCATTACTCACATATCCCGTCTGTAGTATTCTTTGTATTAATCGGTAGTAATGTCACTTCCATGTGCCTTTTCTATAAATATTTTCCCGGTGATGGATTTTCCCACTTTATTACTAAAAATATATTGTTTAGTTTCTTTTCTTAAATCATTTCATTTGACAAATCTGATTTTTAAACCCCGTGGTTGAAATGGCGTAGATTTACTTTTTGTCATTAATTAGAATTAGCATTTTGATTTTTTCGTCAGCTTTTTTCCCAGTCTGGTCTTGTTTCCTACGGTAGCTATCTTCATATCTTGTTCACCGAATCGCACTTATGAACCCTGGCCCAGGTCTTTACATACAGAAATTCTATTTCTCGATTTGTTTACAATATCCACTTTTTGATAGGTGGTATAAATCAGTTTTTTTAATTCTGCCTTGTCTATAAACATTACCAAATATTATCTTCACAACCGGCTTTCATTTCCGGATGGTCTCAAGATGTTTTCATAATTTCCATTTTAACGCAGCGCCATCAATTAATTGTCAGCCCAGCTTTTCCAGATGGCTTCTTTGGTAATATCTTTCCCTAAAGCAATAAAGTTACTTTGTTTCAAGGCGTCTCTGCTTAAAAAAAAAAAAAAAAATAAATAAACTTTCAAAATTAAAAGCAATTTCATGTCTTTCTCTAAGTTAATCTATCGTGCCATTTTTCAACACTTTTCGTCTTGTTTACGTTACATTTTAATTTTAACCATTTACTTTCCGTTTGCCAGTGTTACATATTGTCACAGTTGCCCTGAAAATATTTTAGAAAAGACAAGGGGAAGCCACGTCATTTCGTTGAGAAAGTGAATGAAGTCGGGCTGCCAAATGTGGATGCCAAATCAGAATCGATTACATTGGAGATCCTTCTTTGGATTTTGTCAAGAATCTCGAGTTGTATAGCAGTAGAACGAGACCAGATATAGCAACAATATTCAATGCATGGACAAATAGTAAATTTGTAAATGTGCAAGATTAACACTTGTATATAAATTGCATTCATCGAAATATGTAATTTTTAAATGTTGAGATTTTTATCTCCCCGCCCCCACAGACAAATTGTAAATATGGAACCTGGTTAGGACTATATAGAGAGTTTGAGATATTATGGTGCCTCTAGTAAGAATGGTAATAAAAGGCGTCATTTTGGTGTAAGGAATACAATGTTTGGGTCAGTAATCGTGGCAATCTAAGTTTCAAATAAGACAGATTTAACACAATTTATATTATTCGGACTATTGTCCTCATCTTTGTTGCGATATTTATCAAAACGTTTCGGCCGTTGCATGCTTTGGCCTTCTTCAGGTGGTTGGAATGTCGAATAAAGGCGTTGGTTAGATCCAGTAATAGGATCCAAATAGTTGTAAGTTCAATAACTGGTTAAAGCAGTGGAGAACGTGGAGAGGTGAATTAACCGGGAGATAACTGATAACTGACATCCATTAGACATGGCACGTGGAACTAGAACAGTCTACCACAGCGATCGAAATAAAAAGAGTTCAGTTCCAACGACCTGAAGAATCCCGGAGCGTACAACGGCTGAAACGTTGTGATAAATATGGCGCAAAGATGAGGACAATAGTCCGAATAATGTAAATAGTGTACATAATACGTCATCTTAGAAATATAGACAGATACTGAAGGGCCAAAACGTTGTAATAAATATGGTGACAAAGATGAGGACAATAGTCCGAATAATGTAAATAGTGTACATAATACGTCATCTCAGAAATATAGACAGATACTGAAGGGCCGAAACGTTGTAATAAATATGGTGACAAAGCTAAGGACAATAGTCCGAATAATGTAAATAGTGTACATAATACCTCATCTCAGAAATATAGACAGATACTGAAGGGCCGAAACGTTGTAATAAATATGGTGACAAAGCTAAGGACAATAGTCCGAATAATGTAAATAGTGTACATAATACCTCATCTCAGAAATATAGACAGATTGAAGATCAGCTTTCCTTCTAGCCCCCATTATGTGGCCTTTTTGTATTTTTTTGAAAATAAATATCATTTTCCTTTTTAGTATTACGACCTTTTGTATTTAAGCGCAATAATAGACAGATATCATTATTTGCTAGTTACAAGTTCTCTTCTGATTTTTTTTTATCTCAATGGATGTCACTTCCGGCTTCTTGTTTTCCCATTACCTATCGTCAAAATTCAACGTCAATCGTTATCGTCTGCTTCCTTGAAACCTGTTCGTTTATTGTTCTTTCTTCTCAAAGTTCTCATAGTTTAGTGCACTCGCACTAACCGACTGTCTCTTGCTTGGTTTGAACTGATTAAAACATAATAAGGAAAGATGGCCGAAAGAATTTTAACACACGCAGGATATCTGAAGGCGCCGATTAGGTCCGTGAAGCAAGCGGGCAACGAGCTTGTGTAAGAACGGGGACAACGAGGACTGATAAAGTGTCAAACGCTACTTAGGACAGTAAAGACGGGAAGTTGTCGACGCCATGAAAGGATTTTTGCATGTAAAAGAAAGTAGAGGCGTAGGCGTCATTGGCACTAGCGTAAGTGGAACAGAGACAAGTGAAGCCATGTTGTTTGTTTATGGAATGAGTTGGGCAAAGAGAGGTGAGATGAAAAACTTTCAACCTCCGGTAAAATGTGGAAGGACGTAATGTAGATGCCGGAAGTCGAGGGAAGGGTGAAAGAGAGGTGATAATGATAGTTTTAATGATGGCCTAGATAAGACGTGGATGTTTGGTTAATTGAAACTTGTTTTATGTGCCCCGAGGTGAGCACAGGTGTGAGAATAGGCATCAGCCTGCTTTTATATCAGCGCCTCTTCGCTACAGGAAGAATTCCGGTCTTTGGACTCTATAATTAGTATTCTGTTAACATATTCTATCCAACAGCCTGAGGAAGATGCTAAGAATAACATGGACATGACATGGGAACAACGAGGAAGTTTTAAGGAAAATAAAAATCACGCGGGCATTTATAAATAAAATCAAAGGCTTCTGAAATTGTCTTTGAGATTAAATTATTTCGCCAAATATTCTCTTATGAAACGCATCATCATTTTATTTCTTTACCTTTGTAGCTTCAATATATATATATATATATATATATATATATATATATATATATATATTCCTCAACCCAAGTCGCTATCCATTACACCGTGCCTCGTGTGTGTTTAATAAATATATATATATATATATATATATATGGTCAGTCTTAAATCGAAGTAACAACAATGAAATATATGTGTGTTTTTATAAAGAAGTAATTTATTATTTATTATTCTGGCATTTTTTTAATCATTTTTTTAGTGGATACCTATATTTAAGTAGACGCTCTGTTTATTTATGAAATAGTGTATTTATTTATTTTCGCCTACCGGCCTGAATATTCAACTCTAAAAGAGACTTGGCAGCCAATGTAGTACTGCGATTAAATCTATAATGTCACGGTAACGTAGAGGAAAGTTTATCGCAACAGTTATCATGAAAATATTTATCGAACAGGCAGTGTGAAGCTACATTACGGCGGTAGGAAAGTGACTGATGCAGAGATACCAGACTAAGACCTGTAATATTGCAGATTTTCATTGGATTTTATCAAGAATCTCTAAATACAAAGCGCAAGCAGTAGACAAGTCGAGACGTGACAGCAATCTTCAATGCATGGGAGAATGGAAGAATTATAAAAATAATGTATTATTTTCAAGAACCATACAAATTCATCTAATTGCATCTAAGTTCCTGAATGCATTGCATTAACAACAAATGAGTTTGATATTATCTTTGAGACTTTTTTGAAAGCAATTGAGATTAAATTATTTCGCCAAACAATGCTTATTCTCTTTAGAAACGTATCACCGTCTCTTTTATTTAGTTACCTTTGTAGTTTCACACGCACATATATATATATATATATATATATATATATATATATATATATATATATATATATATATATATATAAGGCAGGATGTGTGTGTGTGTAACGAATGCACAGCCGCAATTTTAGACGGATTTGCAGCAAAATTTACATGCACATGCTCCAAGTCAGCGGAAAGCCAAGACCAACTGTGCATTTCTCAACTCCTATTGATAGTGGAAATAATCTATTTTTTCTTGCTTCTACGGCAGTTTTCATGTAGTTTGCGGCCATTTTCTACTGGCCAGAGTGAGAGCCAATAGCTGACTGCCACAAATAGGCAGGAAGATTCTATTGGCCAGCGTGAGAGCCAACAGCTGACTGACACGAATGTTAACTAGCATATATATATATATATATATATATATATATATATATTTAGACAATACTTCGTTTATGCATGTTTCATTAAAAACGACAGACAAAGTACTACGGTTAAGCTTTTTATTTAAAGCAAAAAACAAAAAACAAAAACAAAAACAAAATAAAACAAAGAAAAAACACGTTAATTTTGAACTTTGAAATCTAGAACGCTACAAAACATGTAAAAACGAACAGTTGAAATGTTTTGAATTTACAGAAACGCATATATATATATATATATATATATATATATATATATATATATATATATATATATATATATATATATATATATACTGACTAACCGTTTAAACACCTGAAGATGGTCTCAGATGAGATTGAAAGTACTTGGGAATATAAAATCTATTTGAATGAAAATTTTGGTATTTTTCTTAATTAATTTTCTGAGGCTAGAACTAAACTAATCCGTGGTCACGAAAGGATCACGCGGAAAACTAATCGACGCAATATGAACAATATATATATATATATATATATATATATATATATATATATAGATAGATAGATAGATAGATAGATAGATAGATAGATAAACCTAGAGAGCCAGACAAACCTACCAAGGTTTCACCTAAGCAGGTTGTCAGGGAAGGCCGGCTTTCCCTTACGATCCGCTTAGGTGAAACCTTGGTAGGTTTGTCTGGCTCTCGAGGTTTAACTGGGTCTGCTCTACTCATTGTATTGAGCACTTTATTTATTTATTTTGGGTACTCGCATTGTTTTTTTTTCTTTGGGCTTGCATGCTAGACGATTATTTTCAGCTAACGTACATCTTGGTTCTTTCTTTTTTTTATACCTTTTTTCCGTTTGGTACTGGTTTGAGTATTTTCAAATCAAGACACCGAAGGTTTTCCGAGCGAGTATAGTTTCTTATACTTATAACAGTTCTATTAATAATAGATACATAGATAAATAGATAGATAGATAAGGAAAATTAATGGAAAGTAGGAATTTTCCTAAAACTGTTCTACCATATAAAACTTTTTATCAGAAATATATATGGTCGCTTGACGTACATTATATCATCCTGAATCGTGACGCCGTGAAACTTGCTTCCCTTTCCTTGGTATGTCTAATAATGCACTGTATGTTTCCTCTTGGATAACTGTCTGTCTTTTGATCTTTTCAACTTAATCTATGTTTTTTTTCATATTTTCTTATATTGTGCTTTTTTTCTTGTTTGTTGTTTGGTTTATTCGAGGCTCGATTTTATATTTGGTGTCTATGAGGCCACTTTTAGGTCAAACTTCGCGGCTCGTAGGTCGTTTGTCTTTCTCAGATGACACCGAGTGGAAAATCCAGTACATGTTGGGGCCACCACAGATCAACTCTTCGTAGATCAAAGGTTCTTGATAGTCACTAAATTCGATTCAGACTTACCATAAATCGTAGCCCTGGATACACACATCGCATTCGACACTATGGTCTCTCCTAATAAACCTATTTTTCATTTCAATCCTCGGCATTTTTGTTTTCATCTCTGGAAAGAAAAGAAGATTGGGGGAAGAAGTCGCAGGCTATTTGTGCTAAGCAAACAGGTGCAATGATTCTGCCTAAATGTAAGTCGTTGCAAGCAGTTGTTTGACGAGTTTGAAAAGAATGATTGAGATGTTTCTGATAAGCTTCACTTTGCAAAAATTAACCGCTTTCCGTAACAATCTTTTAAAATTGTCCGTTGAAGCAAGTCGTCGTCAAAAGTTTCGGAAATATAATAAAACTAGCCGAATACCCGTTTAACGGACAGAGAAAAAGTAAGTTATAAAATATTTCCGTATCAACGACGTTTTCAGCTAGACATTTATGTTTTAAAGTTCTCTAAGGATACAAAGGCAATCGTCTCCCTTTGGTGGAGATGAAGACACGGGGATCACGAGACGTCCGTTTAGTAACGTCACGCCAAATAGTGACAAAAGTGGCTGCCAATTCTATTCAGTTTACCAGGCGACAAACGAAGCATTCATTTGTTTGATTCGGACCTCTCGTCTAAATCTGCCCCCCGCAGCAGCTTACAAGTACCATGGCGCCGTTTGTCTTTTTGGAATATATTATCCCCAGATATAGAAAGAAAAGAAACTTACCAGCACTTAGTTTAGGAAAACCTAAGACTCGCCGTCTCCTGTTCGTGGAATATGTCCTCGACTGAGACAAAACAGATAAATCCGCCCCATTTAAATCTGATGTCCTAAACATGGCTTCTCCAGTAACACAGAAGATTCTCCATATTATATGTACGATCGTAAATTTTCGTTCTCCTTTCACTCTGCTTGCTGAGTTGATATATGTCATATGCTTATCTGCATGAGACATGTAAATATGTATATATAATTTTGTGTATGTCTTAGTGAGAAAAAAAGCATTTCAATCCTTTTCATTTCAGCCATTCCGTTCTGGTCGTGAAATTCCGTATATCATGAATATAATAATGTTGATAACGGGGGGGATATAAATGCGAGAATAAGTCTTTCTTCCAAGCGTCTCCATTTTAGTTCTTTTTGTCATTATGTTAAGTCCACTTGAATTTGATACTGTGGACAGAGCTACAGTGAGTGAAGTATTTTAATAATTTTCTAATATTTTTTATAATAGTAATAACTAGCAGTAGAGCCCGGCGTTGCCCGGGGATATAACAGTAAGAGGTAGATCAAGTATCGACCATCATAAAGACTGAAAAATAAAATTGACAAAGATTATTGTTTAAGGTTGACGGACATGCATGTCTTAATTAGTTTTTTGTTTTGTTTTGTTTTTTGTTTTTTTGCTTTTTTACGAATTGGTCAAACCCAAGCTCAAACAAAAACATTGTTTACAATCGTTATGAGTCTACCGATTAAATAGATTTTATTATAAACAATTGTCTTGTAAATGGAATTTTGAAAGCATTGTGAATGTAAAAATAAAGAAAAAAGTGTGCAAGACAATAAGAAACACTACCTACCAAATAAAAAGTGAAGTTTGTTGAAATCGGTTGAAAAATGTAGGAAATCGGATCCCATATATAAAGGAACACGCACACGCACACGCACACGCACGCTGTTAGAACCACTGCAAGGTAATTTTACGTAGTCCTGTGAAGTTTTGTTGAAATCGGTTGAAAAATGTCGGAAATCTGATCCAATATATAAACGTACAGACACACACACAATCTGCGTTTTATAATAAGTAAGATAATAATAAGAAGCAGCAAAAGTAAGAAACTTTATTCAATATCTGTCTATATTTCTGAGATGAGGTATTATGTACATTATTTACATTATTCGGACTATTGTCCTCATCGTTGTCGCTATAATTATTACAGCGTTTCGGCCGTTGCACGCTCCGGCCTTCTTCAGGTGATTGAAATGTCGAATTGAAACCTTCATTTCGCTCACTGGGCCACGTGCCATGTATAATGGATGTCAGTTATCTGCTGTTAATTTCCGTCTGAAAGTTCTCCGCCTTAACCAGGTATTGAACTCACACTCTTTGGGTCTTCTCACTGGATCTAACTAACGCCTTTATCCACTATGCCATGTGTCCTTGAGTATCTGTATACGAATTTCTGGGTATTATAGACTTAATGTCTTCAGCAACCATTTTTACCAGTGCTAATATTGCAGTTTTTGCTGTTATCATTACGTGTTTTTACCAGAGCTCATATTGCAACTTTGTTGTTATTATCGCTTTTCTCTGGCACTCCATATTACTGGTTCCCATATTGTATTTATTTCTAGGCTTGGTCGGCTCAGGGGATTTTTGTGGCCTAGCATTCAGTAATAAAGGAAGCCAACACATTCAGAAGGAAATCTCAAGAAGCGGAAATAAACCGGGTTATACACATACTACAGCGGCAACTAACGTAAAAATGGAAAGCAAAAAGCAAATACAATGTACCAAATTCAAAAACGAAGGCAAGCCTCTTCAATACATTTCTCATACCAAACAAGCTGATGTAGAGAAACCCGGTACCCATCAGTGGTTACGTAGTGCAGGGTTAAAAGCTCAAATCGAAGGCTTTATTCTTGCTGCACAGGACCAATACTTGCTAACTAGAAATTACCAAACACTCGTACTGAAAAATTTTCTTAGAACGAAATGCAGATAACGTGATAAATATTATCGCATCAGGTTGCACGGTGTTAGCATCCACTGAATATAAAACTCGGCGTAATAGTGTGGACCAATATCTGCACTGGTAAATATGCAACTTTTACGGGAAAGAAACTGCTAGGAACTAATATGAACCTTACCACAAACCCGGTTACAGAGATAGGACATGTAATAATTTTATGGTACTTTACAATACACACAGACAATGCACAATGACAGAGCAATCAAAGCGAATCGCTCAGACATCGTGATCAAAGGCCACAAAAAACAGAATGTGATTTTTTTTTATTGACATGGCAGTCACTGTAGATTGTAATGTATCTTTGAAGATCTTAAAAAAAAAACTATCAAAGTACAATTATCTCGGAGTGAAAATTTAAAAAAAAAAGTAGCATATGACGACAATAATTCTACTTGTTAGAAACAAAGAAAAAAGCACGTAACTCTTACGTAATATGAATCCGCTTATATAACAATGAATGCTGAACATTCTCCTCACAGATAAATAATCGACTTGAAGCAACTGATATATGGTTCTACAGAAGGATGCTGAAAATGCCATGGACCGAATATGTGAGCAACAAAGAGTATACTTATACTTAACATCAGGAAAAGACAGTTGAAATTTCTGGGGAACACAACGAGGGGAAATGGACTGAGAAATTTGATACTCACAGAAGAGATTGCATATAAGAGACAGAGGAAAGAAACGCGAGACCTACCTGGTGAGCTTGAGAGATTGGATGGTGGGTCAGGTTTTAGGAGAGATAGAAGAAAGTCAACATTTTTTAATAGCTACAAAAGACAGGAAATTGTGGAGAGCCATGTACGCTATCATCCTGAGGAGATACGGCACAAAGAAGAAGAAAGCTGACGATGAGACAAATATTTAAATAAATCTTTAATGTTTGCATTATCATTAATAATAATAATAAAGTCGACAAATTGACGACTGGTTATTTTTTAGTTGTTTAAATAAGTCGCTGTCGGTTTAATAAATCTCATTAAAGACCTTAGTTTGACTTATTTAGAGAATTCCGTAAATTTCTTTTTCGGTTCATCTAGATTAATTTGTCGTAAATTGAAGTCAGACGACTACACTGCTTATTAGGAACGCCGTAGGTTTTCTAACTTACGACCTCATTTTCACAGTCCTGGGTATGACGATGAAATACATCCGGTGGCAGCTAGGCCTTGATCCGGAGATTAGAGGTTTTGTGGAGCGTGGAACCACTTGTTAATTGCTGACGTTCCGAAGTCAACTCTGACGCGATGTCATCTGTTAGAGACCCAGCTATGAGTAAATAGTGAACCCTCAAAAAAAAAAAAAAAAAAAAATCGACGTGATGTAATAGTTATCAAGTTTGACTCACTAGCTCATTTACCAACACAGGATGCTCCAAAATTTCGGCCTTGTGCCACATCTAAGTTACTCTTAGAAAATCCTGATTACTTGAAGTAGAAGTTCGCTTCTGTTAGGAGAAGTTGAAAATAATATTATGTCCAAGCCCAAAGAGGTGGAGGCATTCCCAATGAGTACTTCTTCCCCGGGAGGGGGCTGGGTTTATTGACCGGCGCCTGATGCGCCACCAAAAGGGGAAGTGTCAAGGGGATTTGATCAATTTCTTTCAAGGTATTGCCGTTATATCCGCTTTAAACTGACCTTGTGTCACATTCGGCGCACTGAAATATACCCCTTCATATTAGTGGTACAGACGAGGCAAAAAAAAAAAAAACCCTCGCGAGTGTCTGTTTCTCAGATTGGTTGTTTTGGAGTAAAAAAGGCGACCTAGAGAAATCTTCTGCTTGCATCTAGAGTCAACAGGAAATATTCTTTGCCGTGAAAGATGCATGGCTTATCCGAGGCGTAAAGATTTAAACTGGTCGAACTAAAGAAGCTGATCTGAACATTTGCCATGGAAATATCGATAGTATAGCAACAGTGTTGTAACGTTGCATCCGTGAGGAAAAGGCTGCAGAGTGGAAAAATGTGACCCCACCCCGCAAAAAAAAACAAAAAACCCTGCCTAAACAATTTTAAACTCTATCAAAGATGGTCTAATCTGCCTTGGAAAGATGTAGCGTGGCAGAAGGAACCGACAATTTTTTGCATCGATTTCTTTTGTCACTGATTTTATATTGTTAAGAACAATAAAAAAAGAAAGAAAAAAGAAAGAAAGAAAAGAAGAAAGAAAAATAAAGGAAGAAAGAAAGAAACAGTGATTATCAACATATGAAAAGGGGATTCTTTAAAAGACCAAAATTTCATACACAGGTATATGATCGGTGTCATCTGTCATAAATAACTTATACTGGCATGGAGTAGTAGATAGCGGTTCGGATTGAGGAATCGTGCATTGAACAAAGATATGAATCCTCTTCTTCTCCCACCAGCTATGGGTAAAAATAGCAGGATTCTACAGCCTTAGCAAGTGCTTGAAGATGATGGTAACCCACAAGGTGTGCACTAGAAACCGTTTCGGAAGAGCACGAATATTCACAACCCCTCAGAAGGAAGAAACGATGATGGAAAGTTTTCTTTTTTTTTCACTGACGTCCAAGACAGCCATCGAAATGTTGATTCCAGCTTCCATTACGTCGCGTTGTCAGCAATGTCTGGAGGATAACGAACATCAATGCGATGAAAAATTCTTAAGAGAATGCATTTATAATAAATCATGTCTTCATATGCATTATTTAAATTAAATATGGTGGAGTAATGGATAACAGCTCGGATGGGGGAATCGAAGAGCCGAGTTCGAATTCCAGTCGAATCCATTACATTGACTTTACGTGCTAATTGGGGAATCGAAGAGCCGAGTTCGAATTCCAGTCGAATCCATTACATTCACTTTACGTGCTAATACCCTTTGGAAAGGTATGAATCCTTTTCTTCTCCCCCAGCTATGGGTAAATAGCAGGACAGGTTCTATAGCCTTAGATGGAAACTGGTCTACCGCAGAAGAAAATGGCAACCTCCTGCGGGAAAAATCTACCTCGTCAGTCATGTATCGAAAGATACATGATCGCCTAAGCGTGTATCACGCATGGCCCATGATATAATAATAGAAATAAAATCCAGAGATCTTAAAAAGAAGGGCAAGACAAAGATTTTAACAGATTCATTCAACCTTTGCAGCCAGGGGATTATTTTTGGCAAGCAAAATATTAACCTCACAAGATATGCAGATGACACAGTGTTAATGGCAGACACAGAATAGAAAGTGCTGGAACTTCGACAAAATGAAACTAAAGACATCCATAAGTTGTAAGCAGACAGAAAGTATAGTTGCCAGTAAAAGGAATATGAACTACGAACAGATCATATAGGGATTTACTAAACGTTGTTTAGATGTGGCACAAGGGTAAAGGCATGGAGCCCTCAGTGAGAATCGAACTCACTATTCAGTCATAATAGATCTAGCGAGAGAAGATTGCTAAACCTTACACCACATCGTGGGTGGCCTTTATTTTCCAAGCATAGCTCAGATGTGGCAAAAGGCCGAAAGTATGGGGCACCCAGTGAGGATCGAACTCAATACTCAGTCGTAATTGTTCTAGCGAGACCAAGCTTGCTAACCATTGCACTACGTCGAGGTGGACTTTTTTTTTCTAAGCCTAGCTTACATGTGGCACAAGGACGAATGTATGAAGCACCTAGTGAGGATCAAAGTCACTATTCAGTTGGAACTGATCTACAGAGATCAAGCTTGCTAACCATTACACCAAGTCGAAGTGCTCGCATAGGGATTCATTAAGATACACTTAGGCGTGGCACAAAACAGAATATAAGCGGCAGCCAATGAGGATCGAACTCACTACTCGGTGGTCAGCGAGACAAGCTAGCTAACCATTAAATTACATCAAGATCTAAATCAATAGTTTACATTATTTACATTGTTCGGACTGTTGTCCTCGTTTTTATTGTCACTGTTGTACGCTTCTTCAGGCGATCGGAATCCCTAACTGAATCTTTTATTTTGTCCACCTGGGTACATTGTTCTAGTTCCACGTGCCGTGCCTCTTCCGGATGTGTCAGTTATCTCACTTGAACTGAACTCTCCAAGTTTTTTGTTCAGCTCATCTGTAGCCAAGTATTGAACTCCCGACACTTTGGGATAAGTCACTAGATTCAACCAACATTTATCCACGGGCCATATGTCCTTGAGGACGGGTGGACTCAAAAACTTAATATCTCAGTAACCATTTTTACCAGATCTCATATTGCAATTTTGTTATTATTTCTTTTCTCTAGCTATCCATATCACTAGTTCCCATATTGCATTCATTTCTATGCTTGTCCAGCTTAGGAGATTTTTGTGGCCTTGCATATGTGCCGATTCTTTAAGCTTTCGTATTTTCCAGTGATGTTCTCTGCCTGTTATTTCAATCTCAACTCACGTGGGGCGGTGATCTCACTTTTTCCTCCATATGTGATCAGCTACGCCTGATTTTTCTATTTCCCCTCGTGTTACGGCTTTACGATGTTCTTGCAGTCTTACCTTAAAGTTGACTTAACAGGGGCACCCGGAAGAGGCATGGTACGTGGAACTAGAACAATATACCCCGGCGGACGAAAGAAAGGGGTCAGTTCGAAATACCAGTCACCTGAAGAAGGCCGGAGCGTACAACGGCTGAAACGTTGTGAACATGACAGTAAAAACGAGGACAACAGTCCGAACAATGTAAATAATGTAAACTACGATACTTCATCTTAGAGATATAAACAAACTGGAAGTGTTCCATCATCACTTTGCAGACCACGAATCTTCGCCTCAAGTGTTCTCGCAGGCCTTGATCGCCTATTGGGATTTAAATGCACCCTAGAGATCAAGTGAAAGTCGTATATACAATCCATGGCGAAGATGCTGAAAAAATGATCAGTTTCTCGTACTGCTTCATAACAATACCTGTCTCCGTTTTGTTCCACCTTCATAATAGCCAAATCCGACTGAAAATTGAGTATTACTGCCATATCTGGTTTAGAGGTGCCTAGTTTTCACTTACCGGACTTCATAGTGTCCAAAAGAGACTACGTGACTTGCGAGTGATGAATTATTTTCCACCCTACAACCCCTTTCCTCAAAGACGAAACATCTAAGCCTATCGCTATTCTATCACTATAATTTTTTAATCATTTCATCACAGGTAGGGCAATAAAGCCACTAAGACGCAAGGGTTACTTAGTGTTAAAGAATAAAAAAACAGGAACATTATTAAGTAGCGAAAATAATGGAAGACGACAGGAGGTAACAATTGACATTGCATTTAATTTTTTTAAGATCAAAGTTGGCTGGAAAGCATGGATCCAGAAGATAGTTTTACAAGCGAGAATTGCGAGAGAAGAAACTGTTAGCATAGAACTTATGGTTAAATTTAGTCAACTCAACTGTAAATTGATGATACCTTACTGCCAATCTAGTACTGCGCTTAAAGTCATAGTCTACGTACCATAGCGAAGAGTTCATCCGAACAATTACTATGAAAATGTTTATAGAAAAAACCTCAGGAGATTAACTCTAAGACGGGGGGGAAGTGACTGAAGCCGAGAGACCAGGTCAAGATCAATAATATTGCTGATTCTTGTTTGGATTTTATCAAGAATCTCTGAATATATAACAGGAGCACTGGACCATATGTTGCAGCAATATTCGAAGCGTGGACGAATAGTAGACTTATAGATATGTAAGACAGATTCTGGACAGAAAAATCTGTCTAGCACGACACGGTGAACGAACTTTCTTGGCAGGAGACCTAGAAATGGGTTCAATATAATCTTTTCACTTCATGTCAGCCGAGAATGTTTGCCCTAGAAGGCACAACGAGTCACTCACCTGGTGGTTAGAATCAGCCGTGGTTATGGAAGGCAGAACCATGGAAAATCTTCTGCCGAGCTACAACTCATAGATCCACCAGTTCAGTTCATTACAGCTAACACGCGCCATGCCACGTACCCTCGGTTGAATCATCCCCATTTCCTTTCGTATTCCATTAGTAAGGAGGACGTTCGACTCGCAAAGATTTTTTCTACGAATCGATACTTTGTTGAACAGACTCCCGAGAGGTTGCTTTCCTTCTAGTACAATATTAACTTCTTCTTTATATTTCCTACTTATCCTAGATAACTGCACTTTTTACTTTTTAATATTACCACACATTTCTACTGTAATCCTATACCTTGAGAGTGTCTCGTGCCTTCTATAGAGTGGACTATTAATTAAAAGATATGAATAAAATTTCCAGCTTCATATCAACTACATTCGTCACACATTTAAATTCAACGTTTATTGTCATCATCTGTCTTTTTAAATCTTGTTCTTTTTATTGTCCTTTCTCCTTAGTAATATTTTCTCAGTGTCCTTCACTATTAATAAATCCTTGCTTCATCGCCTTGCTTGGGACAAGCCGTAAATAGTTTCCTACGCGTAGCCTTGATGTGGTATAAGACTGGAAGTTTGGAGCACCCAGTGAGGATCGAACACAGTACTCAGTCGTAATTGATCGAACCAGACAAGCTTACTGAACATTGCACCTTGCCGAAGTGCCCACTCAAGGTAGTTAAATGAACCTAAGAAAAAAGTTCATACAGGAATGATAACAGTTAAACATAAGTTTGACGTGGTCAAAATTTTAGTGATGGGGAAAAAATCCCGTCGGGAGTCTGTTTATTGTGGTGTCCTCTCTCTAAAGAGTCTATTTTAGACTCTTCCGCCTACTATAAGATTAGTAGGAGAGGAGGTTCGGGGAACAGGGAATAGATTTAGCATTGGTTCATTCGATACACTCTCACTAGTCGTGTAATACTCTTCTGGTGTACTTACTGTTTGATATACGATATTTCTGGAAACATGGTTTTGGCTATTACTTAACCATTTACTTGTTCACAACACTGTTCCACAAATCAACAGTTTTCGGGAAAAAAAAGCTGTCCCAGAGGAACTTCTTGCTCATGGAGTAAGAAGGTTCTGTAATCATCAGCCTTCTAACATCCACTTATGTAAAAGTATTAGGTTGGTGCAAAAATAATGACGTAATAATGTCGTTTTTTGACGTTAAAAATACGTCAAAAAACGACATTATTACGTCATTATTTTTGCACCAACCTAATAGTAAAATATCTTCTTTATGCGCTGTGTTCCCTCAGTACGTGGCTCTCCACAATTTCCTGTCTCTTATTGATCTTTATAATTGTTCTCTTTTTGTTACTTCCCCTAAACCTTCTACGTACCATAGCGAAGAGTTCATCCGAACAATTACTATGAAAATGTTTATAGAAAAAACCTCAGGAGATTAACTCTACGACGGGGGGGAAGTGACTGAAGCCGAGAGACCAGGTCAAGATCAATAATATTGCTGATTCTTGTTTGGATTTTATCAAGAATCTCTGAATATATAACAGGAGCACTGGACCATATGTTGCAGCAATATTCGAAGCGTGGACGAATAGTAGACTTATAGATATGTAAGACAGATTCTGGACAGAAAAATCTGTCTAGCACGATACGGTGGACGAACTTTCTTGGCAGGAGACCTAGAAATGGGTTCAATATAATCTTTTCATTTCATGTCAGTCGAGAATGTTTGCCCTAGAAGGCACAACGAGTCACTCACCTGGTGGTTAGCATCAGCCGTGGTTATGGAAGGCAGAACCATGGAAAATCTTCTGCCGAGCTACAACTCTTCTTCTTTATGCGCTGTGTTCCCTCAGTACGTGGCTCTCCACAATTTCCTGTCTCTTATTGCACTTAATAATTTTTCTCTTTTTGTTACTTACCTTGTGCCGACAAGTTCAGTAAGCTTGTTATCGAGCAAGCAGTGAATCAGGTAGGTCTCTATTGCAACATGAGTAAGACAGATTATATCACAACCTCTCCGGAAACCATCCGAGTTGAAGTCACCCAATAATACATCCATTAAATCAGACGAGGACTTAAAATATATCGGAGCTCACTTAAAAGATTCCCCAAAAGATTTCATCATTCGCAAAGCTCTTGCATGGGATGCATGTAATAAACTTCACCAAATTTGGCGCTCGAACCTTTCATCCTCCTTAAAAATCCAAACCTTTCGAACATTGATTGAACCATTCCTACTCTATGGATCAGAAACTTGGACATTATCTGCTCGTCTTGAAAGACGATTGGGTGGGACATATACAAATCTACTTAGGAAAATCTAGAACATCTGTTGGAGATCCCATGCGACGCTTAACAGAATGTATCGAGAACTGAGACTTATCTCAATTACGCTCAAACTAAAACTATTACAGTTTGTCGGCCATTGCCAGGGAGATCGTCTGATCTTTACTCCTATGGCATCCTTCTGCAAGTGTCTCCTCACGAAAATTGACTTTCCCAGATACCATAGATCGGGACTGAGGGTTAGGGATCTGGGGACAGCAATACAGGACCGAACAGTGTGGAAAGGAAGTTCCGACCAACCATAGGGAGGTTGAAAGAAGATGATGATGAAATATGTTAGGCTGTTGTTTTTCTCCTGCCTTCAGTCTGTCCTGTGAGTATTTGATTTTCCAGGCCTTCTTTCCTCATTATGTGTCCTAGAAATTTCAACTGTTTCTTTCTGATGCTATGTATAAATGTACATTCTCGTTCTATTTTCTCTAAAAGTTCATCGCAGTTTACGTGTTCGGTCCATGGTATCCTCAGCATCCTTCTGTAGAACCAAATTTCTGTTGTCTCAAGTCTCTTCTTCATCTTTGAGGAGATTGTCCAGTATTCACTGCCATACTGTATGGCAGTGAATCTGTTAAGCGTTGCATGGGATCTGCAACTGATGTTCTAGATCTTTCTAAGTAGATTTGTATATGTTCCATCCAGTCGTCTTTTAAGACGAATGTCAAAGTTTCTTATTTATGTATGTTATTACGTAACAGTTCTGTACGCTTTTCTTTTTTCTAACCAAATTTTTCTGTTTCTTTGCTTAGCTTCTGGAAGGCATCTTCCGCTATCCAAATTTGCCTTCGGATTTCGGTGTCGCACTTTCCGTTTTCTGTTAAATCACTAATCAGGTATTTATATTATTGTGCTTGTTTGATTTTGGTATTTCTGATTTGTAATTTGCATCTGGGACTCATCCTTAAACTAAGATCTATGCATAAAAGTCCTCTATTTTTTTTTTTTTTTTTAAAGAAACAAACAAACACAACGGATACAAAAGATCGGTGGAACGAGAGTGATAATTGAAAGAGTCAAGGTCAAATCGTGTTGAAAGTGTTAAATAAACCTCATCGGCAAAGCATGGAACGGAATTGAATGACGTCAGACCGGCGTTGAAATCGGCCGGTCGACTCAGGAAATGTTCGTTACTCTTTGTTGTGCGTTGTGAAGAAAAACACAAAAAGAGTTAGAGCGGTTTTATTGGTATGTCGGCAAAATATGTATAAGTCGAACTGATTGTCTAGTTAGAAACTTGACTAAACAGAATGAGGAAAAAAGTTTATAAATATAAACAAAAAAAAAAAAAAAAAGGAAAAACAGACGAAAACAACAACAACAAAAAATGATTACAGCCACGCAGGTTCACGTATGGTCCTCGAATTTAAGCAACATTGGTTAGTATCTGGCCAAACCTGTTCAGTAACTAGATGGGTAACCGCTTAGAAATACCAGCTGCTTAGATGTGCGGAGGGTGTAATGGTTAATGGCTCGAAATTGTTAATCGGTGAGCAGAGTTCCAATTCCAGTCGGGTTCGTTATATTCGTTTCCACGCAATTACCGAAGGCATGAATCCACCACTTCTTCTCCCAGCTATGGGTTAATTAGTAAGCATTTTATCACTTTTCTTTCTATGCGCCGTGTCCTTTCACAACCTAGACGATCATGGCTCTCTACCTCCCTCTATCCCTTGCAGCAGTCAACAAGTTCTTTCCCCCTGCTTCCACAGTCGGGAAGTGCGAAACACGAAGCTAGCAGGAGTAGAAGAGATGGTATTTATCAATCCACTCACGGGGATCGAATGTGGCACAAGGCCTTTTTAATGTGGGTATCTCCGAGCCCGTAGGCCCAACCAAAAATAAATAACCATCCAAATCCGCCGAGGCGGGCCAGTTCCGTCAACCTCCCCCAACGAAACCCTACCCTTCGGCAGAGCTTCGTCTGGGTTCCTCTCTGCAAGCAGAGAGTTCGACAGACACCCGATCCGGCAGCTCACAAAGCGCAGATACTACACTAGAAGAGATGGGTACATTTAACCGCTTCGACAGTGAAAGGTTGGGGCTGAGACGCTAACCTAGTACCCCTTCTAAATTCATTCAGTCTGAGAACCATCGATAGTAGCTCGTCTAGTTCTTTCTTTTTTGTGACATGTCCTTTCAGAACGTAGTCGATTATGGCCCTCCACCTCCTTCTATCCCTTGCAGCTCTCAACAAATTCCTTCCCTCTGCTATCTCCCTCAGACCACGTTCTGTCATCCACTTGCTTAAGCTCGCTAGGTATGTCATGCGTTTTTTTTCTTGTCTCTCTTTCCTTCTATTCGACCCGTGAGTATCAGATTCTCCGGGGCCTCCTTCCTCATTATGTGTCCCAGAAAATTCATCTGTTATGTTAGATATAAGCCTCCTCCTTGTTTGCAACCCCTCTAAGTTGCTCACACACTTGGTCCATGATATCCTTAGAATCCTTCTGTAGAATCACATCTCTGTCGCCTCGAGTCTCTTTTTCATCTTTGAGGAAATCGTCCAACATTCACTGCCGTAAAGAAGCGTCGATGTCATGTAACTGCCCAGTATTCTTTTCTTCGTTACCAAATAAAAATAGCGTAGAAAATGTTTAGATTTAGGCATTAAATAACCCATATGCCGTTAAACAACCTACACAAAAAAATAAAAGAAAGAGAGAAATGAAAGTCTACTCAAGCGAAGGAAGGGATCAGAAGAATTCATTTTTCATTTGTGCAGGTAATTCATTCAGGTTTATAATATCTCTCTCTCTAAAAAAAAAAAATTCAAACACCTACCTTTATCATCAAAAATAACAATACACCTGCAACATCACAATAACAGAGAATGAATATTATTTACGAGTTCTAAATGACACTTACGGAACTGTATTCCTGATCAAATCAAACTCATAAATAATTATATTGGTCATACCACTACATCCCTATCTAGGATACTCACATTACTCGACCTTACTTCAAATAGAACTCATTTAAACACACACAGAAACCTAGCAAACTCTATCCGCAACATACAAGTAGAAAATATACGTATAAGCTCATCCACATGTAACAAAAGATTAAATATAATGAAAGCACTAATAATAAAAAAAGAAAAGCCAACATAGCATTAAATATGAACACGGCCACAATATGCTGACCGTATTTGGAAAATAAAACATTTCTATAATTTTAGACACATACAGATAAAAACACACGCTGCTAGGTATTTAGAGATTCTTGGTAAAAAAAAAATCGTCCTTGATAATGGCAAAAAGAATAACCAAAAGTGCTCGGATATGCAGAACTTTTGGACAGTTTTAAGACTGTTCAAAAAAGCAAACTCTTGTACGAACACAAGAAAGATTAAATACAAGCCTTAATCGCAGTACCTTGTCAGCCGTTTTTTTAACGAAACTTGTATAGATTAGATTGGATTTAAGCATGAAACAGAATGTCGTCGCTGGGTTTTAATCTCATTGACCACTTTTATATTTACTTACATACGCTCTATCTCTGATATTGAGCACTTTCACACATAAATATAGCATATTTCTTAAAATATGACTTACACTTACATATCTAGTTATTTCATCAGTAAAACAATATAACGTAACTGCCAATCTAATACTACGCTTAAATTCATGAAGCCGTTGTACCAAGGAGAGCCCATTAGAAAAATTGACATTGAGATATTTTTAGAAAAGGCACAGGGAAGCCACGTTACGGTGGTAGGAAAGTGAAATCGAGATGCCATCTCAGAACTGATAACGTTGCAACTTTTGCCGAGAATCTTCATCGATATAGCGAGAGGACCCGACCAGATGTGGCTGCAATATGCAATACTCAGATGAATGATAGATTTGTAAACGTGTAAGATGGATTCTGGTGAGAAAGCATTTGAGTTTGTGATGCAAAAGTTTAGTTCAAGGAATGTAGGAGTGACAATAAAAAATGAAAAAAAATGCATCATTCTTTATTCCCTGAACTCTATATATTAATACAACAGTAAATTTGTGGTCAGTCGTTAAAAAAAAGATATATATATATATATATATATATATATATATATATATATATATATATATATATATATATATATATATATATATATATATATATGAAGAAATATACTTTAATGTGTCATATATTTACGGGATAAAGTGTTCAGTCTCAGAGATAGAGCGTGTTTAAATATAAATGTGAACATGGAAGTCAACACTTAGAGGCGACAGGCTGTTTCATGCTAGATGCAATCATCAGGCACCGATTGCGTCTAGTATGAAACAGCCTGTCACCTCTAAGTGCTAACTTCAATGTTCACTTTTATATATATATATATATATATATATATATATATATATATATATATATATATATATATATATATATATATATATATATATATATATATATATATATATATTACGAAATGGACAAAGTCCGACAATTTATTTATTAAATACATTTTTTATGTTTAACGTTCTTTTTATAGATACAAGTATTTAAGTAAATGCTCTGTTTATAATAAACAGTATTAAATAACATTTACCGGCCTGAATGTCCGAGAAATTTTCATAGAAAATATTCGTTCTTTGACAGGATTCGAACCTGCATCCTATACGGAACCGTCATTTACGCTGATACATTTATAAGCAGTAAATTCGACCTTGCCTACCGAACGCTTCTTTGTAGCCTAACGGTAAGGCACGTCATCGTAAATGATGATTCCGTATAGGATGCAGGTTCGAATCCTGTCAAAGAGCGAATATTTTCTATGAAAATTTCTCGGACGTTCAGGCCGGTAAATGTTATTTAATACTCTTTCTTATAAACAGAGCATTTACTTAAATACTTGTATCTATAAAAAGAACGTTAAACATAAAAATGTCTTTAAGAAATATATAATCGATATCAAACACATATAAAATATTTCTTTAACAGTTGGTTAATACGAATTTTATTGTGGATTGATTTGTTTTTACGGCTGATAAGACTTTTGCAGGTTATTTAAAGCCAGAAAATACTTTTTGGGTTTAAGAATATTTTGGAGATATCACTGATTTACTGATACAGGTCCTACTAATTAACCCACATCTGGGGAGAGAGGAGGTGGATTCATACCTTTCCTAAAGGCGTAAGTCATATTGTTCAGTCGAGCTAGCTAGAACATTCACGAGTCTATCACGGTAACCATCACTGTCCTTTATCAAGGTCGGAAGGACATTAGGGCGGCATTCTGTGTCAGAATATAATCGGTCAACGTAGGTGATTGCTGCTTGACCAAACCGTCTTGCGCTATGGCTAGGTGTCTAAAGAAGTAGATCACGCGCAAGTTCTTGTTTTGCTCGCCAGCAGTGTCCTTCAGAGCTCATTCTGTGTGCGCGTAAGATTGTAGCAATATCAGGGATAGGTTCATAGAGCTGTGATTTAGTTGAATGTTGTCTCCAAGAGATGTTAAGCACGGGAAAATTAATTTCGCTCTTTACATAATTTGGATTCGTGGCTAGTGTAACGCTTATCGGAACGGAAAATGAAACCGGCGTGCCAATTTCAAATTTGCACGGAGTTTGGGACATTCATTTCACACTAATATCATCGGAAAAGGCACAATATCCTTCTAACTAGGGGTTAAATAGCACGTGGAACTCTCTTCCGGTTCCTCGTGGAATTCTTTTCCGGTTCCAGGCAACTTTGATCTTCAAATGTTTACAATGTCAATCGTTATCTACTGTCATCCTAATTCCTTTTCTTTTATTGTTCGCGCTGCTTAATAATGTTTTTCTTTTCAGTATCTGTCTATATTTCTGAGGTGAGGTATTATGTACACTATTTATATTATTCGGACTATTGTTCTCATCTTTGTCGCCATATACATTACAACGTTTCGGCTGATGAAGGCCGGAGCGTACAACGGCCGAAAGGTTGTAATAAATATGTCGACAAAGATGAGGACAATAGTCCGAATAATGTAAACAGTTTTGCTTTTATGCATTCACGCAGAATTTTGTGTTTTACTGGCTTTATCGCTTCGCTTGGGGGAAATGATTAAAATAAAACAAACAAACAAACAAACACACAAAAAATATCGCCATCTTCCGAATGTAAGGGTTTTATTTAGGACTAGCAGCATGGCGTTGCCCGTGATTGATTCAAACATCGTACGACTCATACAGCAATCTCTTAAAATATTTTTGCTCTTCCTTGCCTTTAAAGGAGTGCCCTTTGCCTTTTCTAAGCTCTATACTAAGCATTAAATCTGTTATGAAAAAAGAACTAAACAAAATGAACACAAAACGCTCAGCTTTAAAAAATGATTCGTAGCTGGAAAAAACCGAATGAAAAAAGAATGTTAACAACAAATACTTTTTCACACCCAACCCAGTTCTGCAGAATCAGAATCAATGTTGAGTTTAAGCAAGCGAATGAGCCAATTGGAGTAAAGTGCGATGCAGATTTAAATTTTTCCCACTTGTGACGAATGCAACTATCGATTTTTTTTTTTGCATGCTAGCATGCTAGTTAACATTCGTGTCAGTCAGCTGTTGGCTCTCACGCTGGACAATAGAATCTTCCTGCCTATTCGTGTGGCAGCCAGCTATAGGCTCTCACTCTGGCCAGTAGAAAATGGCCACAAACTACATGAAAACTGCCGTAGAAGCACGAAGAAATTGATTATTTCCACTATCGATGGGAGTTGGGAAATGCAAAGTCGGTGTTGGTCTTGCCGCTAACTTGGAGCATGTGCATGTAAATTTTGGTGCAAATCCGTCGAAAATTGCGGCCGTGCATTCGTTACACACACACACACACACACACACACACACACACAGATCCTGTCTTTTATAGATAGAGATACAAATCGAATTGGAGAACGTCTTACGTCTGATGGTCCACTTTTTCGAAAATTTTAAAGCTTTATATGTAGATAAAAATAAATACTGTGAGTGTGTGTACTAAAAATATTCTAATGCTTCTAAAATATTCTAATGCTTCTAAAATATAAGTGTTTCCCTGTAAGGTGATCATTCTAGATGTTTCTGTATGTTATTCAATAGAGGTTAAAATTGGTGAGAAATATTGACATCGAATTTATGCTTACAACCGCGTTTTACGATCGATGCTTTTATCACTTTTTCTCGGCTTATACACGATTAGTGCCCTGATACCTGTGTACAGATGAAAGTAGTTACACAGGATTGCAAATATTCACACGTTCACTTTTAGTATAACTATAAATACGCAGTGTACATTTGCCGTCGTACGATTTAACAAATGAAATTTGATCACATAAGCGACAGAAAATTATACCTGCACAAGCGAAATGTTATTTGGTACTTGTCTGTTTAGAGGCGGAAATTTTAACCCAGATTTACTGGCGTCGAAATTTCCTAATGAAGTAAGTGATTTTCTAAAATATAGTCTCTGTGTTAAAGAAAATCGAGAGAAAACAGAATTAAGCATGCAAAAAATAATAAAAAGCTTTATATTATATTTGTATCAGTCACAAGAATAAAGGAGCGCCCTTCCGGTTGTCGGACAATTAAGCGCTGGCGCCGTGGTTGCGTTATGGATTTTCTAGCATAGTGTCTCTCGTGGGCGCGAGCAATATATATATATATATATATATATATATATATATATATATATATATATATATATATATATATATATATCTGGAGATTCTAGACAAAACCCAAAGATGTATCTGTAATGTTATCAGTCCTTCCCACCGGCATTACATGTCTTTCCTCTGACTTTTTGTTATATATATATATATATATATATATATATATATATATATATATATATATATATATATATATATATCTGGAGATTCTAGACAAAACCCAAAGATGTATCTGTAATGTTATCAGTCCTTCCCACCGGCATTACATGTCTTTCCTCTGACTTTTTGTTATATATATATATATATATATATATATATATATATATATATAAAAGTGAACATAGAAGTCAACACTTATAGGCGACAGTCTGTTTCATGCTAGATGCAATCGTCAGGCCACGGGTGCTGTTATTTTTCTCGCCTATTTATATATATGGGAGAATGGTGCATTGTAGGTAGTCTATTTTGGCGGTTATTTTACCGGAAGTCGTTTATTTGTTTATTTATTTGGGTTAAATTATTTTACTTGTTTTTATTTATTTTTAATGTTTTTTTGTTTTTGTTTTATATTTTTATTTCTTATCTTATATATTTATTTATTTTTATTTATATTAGTCGGTGTTTCTATTTACACACTCTCTATCTCTGATATTAAGCACTTTATCCCATAAATATAGCACATCTTAAGACTATATTTCTTCATATATATATATATATATATATATATATATATATATATATATATATACATAAGAAAAACCTGGTAGTTTTAGTGTAAACACTAAGAGCAGGCTGAGATTATATCTATATATCTATATCTATCTATCTATCTATCTATCTATATCTATCTATCTATCTATCTATCTATCTATCTATCTATCTATCTATATATATATATATATATATATATATATATATATATATATATATTAGTCTAACCCTAACATTAAAGCATTAATTAATTATTATAACCAAGGTTCGTTGTCAAGTTTTTTGAATTATTATATACTTGTATTTTGATTAGTCATTCCAGCTTATGTAACAGCGTTTCCCCTAGCGAGGGATCTTTGATTGATTTGAACCTTTTAAAACCCTTTATTCTACATCCAACACCATCACTTGATATGACACCAGAAGTGTTGAAACAAAATGGCTATTTTTGTAGTGATTTTATAATATATTTATATTATAATTTTCGAATAAATAATTATATTCTGCATCGACTGATGACCAATTTCTCTGATCTGACGCTATACAATAATCGGAATTGGACCTAGGGACGCCGTCTCGGAATATCGATCATGACTCACGTAGTCACAGAGGGACGATGGGGCACCAAATGTACTGAATCTGTGGCAGCAATCGCTGGTACCTAGGGCAAGACAGCGTGACGAAACATATTCCACTTCAAGATATTTCAGAATTCTGAGTTGTCTTTTCTTGCTCTATTAAGGCAAAATAATACACTCTGACGTCCTATTGAATCTGTGGTTGGAAGGATATTCTGCCTTTTCCAAGTATATTAGAGCGAAGTGAATGTCCCAAAATCCACCCAAATTTGAAATTGGCACGCCGGTTTCATTTTCCGCGTCGATATGCGTTACACTACCCACGAATCTAAATTATGAAAAAAGCTGAATTAATTTTCCTGGATGGGGTAAACAAATACACAGAGTCAATAGCTTCGTCCAGCGCAAGGAAAGTTGGCTCCCTGTGCCGCGCCAGGAAATCTTTCTCCCCGGAATCGATCCTCCAGATCTATAAATCTACAATTCGCCCTTGCATGGAGTATTGCTGCCATATATGGTCTGGAACCCCTTCTGTTGCCCTCGGGTTTCTTGATAGGCTCCAGAGGTGGATATGCAATATAATCCACTTCTCATCACACGTCACAATCCGCTCGAGAAGTGGGTCGTTTTTGTTGCGCAGAAGGACCGTAGAAGACACCTCAAAACGACGATTTTTTTGATTATCGTTCAACTCATGTGGCACCCATTTATCCAACTTTTTTGACTTCCCTGTTTGCTTTAAATGGCGAACGACTGTTGAGTGGTCGACCTCGAGTTCAACAGCAACTTCTCGTGTGGTTTTGCGAGGATCGGCTTCAATTAAGGCTTTCAAATGTTCGTTATCAACCGCAGTCGGCCGGCCGCGACCGTCTTCATCTTCGAGGCTCTCGTCACCATTGCGAAATTTCTTGAACCACCGTTGTGCCACACGTTCGTTAGTGGTTCCTGGGCCAAACGCATCATTGATATCACGAGCTGTCTCGGCAGCTTTTGAAATCTATTTTGAACTGGAACAAGAAAATCGTGCGGATTTGAATTTTGTCCATGCTGTCGAAAAGCCTGCAAAAAAAAAAATGAATGAAGATATTGAGAACGGTAACGAATAACACGATTCGATAGAGCGAAAAACGCGCTTCAAAATGATATATAACATGGCTTATATATCAATTAATTAATTCAGAAATCATATATAAAAGTAACATATGTGAGAAAATGACATTATTTTTGCACCAACTTAATATATATATATATATAGAAGGAGGATTATTTGTTGGCGCTTTTCGCCGCTGTGCTTCGTCTCTTACCCAGTCAATACGATTTCAATAAAGTCCGATACTACTCTGGCAAAAAATATTTCCAGTTATTTCTATCCAGGGCTCGATTTTAAAGATGGTAGATTGCAGAGAAGCATTATCTTTCTGCATTTTAACATCGTTTTAATAAAGACAAAACAATAAAAAAAGCAGTTCATATCAACTTGAAGTCAGTCATTCTGCTTAAATCTCCCAAATTTCATTACGAGATTGACAAGTGGTTTTATAAAACATTGGTTAAAATATACTTGTTTCCCTGGCAGTTGTGAGTTCAATCACTTAGTCAGGTAGTGCTGGTAAGTCACATATTCTGGTCCAGTGGAAAAGAAAAAAAAAAGCTGAATAACGATGGTGAATATTCACTTAAGTTTAATATAAAATATAGAAAAATATATTAAAAAAATATCTAATTTCAGTGTATAATCTCTGGCTTTATTCTCCCTTAATTCTGGTATGTTGTTTCTGCTATCTATTTAGAGATTCTTCATAAATCCAAAGAATCTGCAATATTGTCGGTCCTGGCTCGGCATCTCGGCTTGTATATCGCAATCTCCAAGAAGTTGACGCCCATATATATTTACCCAGTGAGGTTTGGCACTAGGCCGCAAGTGGTCAACCAGAGGAGCTCGCTTTTAAACTACGCCTAAGAGTTCTCCCTGATACACAATTTTAGTGTCGCGTTTCATTTGCGTGGGAAGAGGGAAGAAAAAAAAAATGCCGCAGCAAATTTCTTGTTTGCTCGATTCTGCGATAACCACAGCTCAGTATTCCTTATTTGAGATGAAAACAAACTCTCCAGGTCTCAAGGCGTTGCCCGTCTTGATTCGAGAAATTGACGACGTGGGGAGATTCTGAAATGTTCTCCGACCGAGCAAGGAAGTATTTAAGAAAAAAAAAAAAAACACACACACACAAACACACACACACACATCTGAGTTTTAGTTATTTGTTAAATGTTGGGAAGTCGGTTCAGCCGAGAACTTTTCAGCACTAAGTCGCATAATTTGGCGACAAGAATATCAAATGATATCTAAAATTCAATAAAACATTTGATTATGATGAATAATCCCCGTTGCAGACGCCTGCTCAGGCACATTCGTGTTTGTTCAACACCCACAGTGCCCACCTTTGGTTTATACTGCAACTATGCCGAGCGGACCTTAGTTACAATTTCTGGGAGAGAGCGCGCGTTATCAGCAATCTGAACAAGGCTAGCACACTCAAACGCTCGGTCACAATGACTAGTGACAATATGCTAGGACAACCACCAACGGTCAACCCGTGGTATGTTTTTCAGGCATTTTCCAAAGGTGCCGGACGCTGGGGTCGCATTCTCCAGACCGATAACATCAAGAAGTCTCTTTCCTGACAAATCGACCATGGTGAGATTCTCGTGGCCAAAAAGCGAAAATTCTAACCACTCAGCCATGCGCTCATATCAGAACAATTACCATGGAAGTATTTATAGAAACGGTAAGTAACTTTATGGCGGTGGGAAAGTGACTGAAACCGATATGCCTGGTCAGAACCAATAACATTGCAGAGTACCTCTTTGCGACTGCTTGGTCTCACATTGACTACTGAGCTGAGATGGAACAAATACATTTTCAATAGCTTCGTCCACTGTAAGGAAAGTTGGCTCCCTGTGCCGCGACAGGAAATTTTTCTCGCCGGAGTCGATCCTTCAAATCTACAAATCAACCATTCGCCCTTGCATGGAGTATTGCTGCCATATATGGTCTGGAGCCCCTTCTGTCTGTCTCAAGGTCCTTGATAAAATCCAGAGACGGATATGGAATGTAATTGGCCCTGATCTGGCATCTCGTCTGCAGTCGCTCTCTCACAGACATGCTGTCGCCTCCCTCTGTCTTTTTTACAAATACTTTCACGGTAACTGCTCCGATGAACTGCTTTCGCTGGTTCTCAGACTTCATGAATTTAAGCGTTCTACTAGACTGGCACCCTTTCACTGTCACTCTTTCACTGTCGAAACTGTTAAATGTAGCCGTCTCTTCTACTCCAATAGCTTCATGTCTCGCGCTTCTTGACTGTGGAACTACCTCCACTTTTCCTGTTTCCCTGATAGCTATAATCTCCAACTATTTAAATATAATATCAATCGACGTCTCCAGATGCCCTGATCTATGCCCTATCCTTCTCTTCATCCTTTCCTCTATCACTCCTCTTTGCTCTCGCTCCAACTCTCTGTAACCCCTTGCGTGATAGTGGCTTCCCGCCTTGCTTGGGTCGAAACCTTCAAAGCATCGATGAATGGTATACTTATGATATAAATGTGTAAAATAGATTCTAGAGAGAAAGATTGTCCAGATCGACACTGAACTAATTTTTTTCTCTGCAGACTATGTTGAGGATTTGATTTGAGATCCCGAAACACTCGTTTTCATCTTGATACCCTTTGTGTATTTTCATTTTTTTTTCAATGATTTCACCCCAAGCAAGGCAATAAAGTCACTAAGACACAAGGGGTTACTGGGAATGAAACAGAACGAGGAGACTTTAGTGAATAGAAAAGACAATAAAAGAACATATTTCAAGAAGACAGAAGACGGCGCTTGACGATGAATTTAAATTTTTGAAAATCGTAGGTAGCAGGGGTGCAAGAAATAGGAAGAGAGTCCCACAGGAGAGTAGTGCGAGAAATTGCGGTTACATCTACCTATTTCTGCAGTAAAACGTTGAGACTTAATCGACAATTTTGTAACACGCTTGAATTCATATGCTCGAGATATCAAAGACGGGGATCTTGTTAGAACAGGCGCCATGAAAATATTTATAGAAAAGTGTGGTAACCTAGAAATGGTTACTGAATGAGGAATAACCAAAACAGAGGTTGGAAATGAAATAGTAAACTTTGGTAAACAAGATGCGCCTGAGCAAACGTCTGCAATAGAGATTGGCTTGCCGGCCTAGTAGACGGGTATCCTTGAATAAGAGTAGCCAGCTATTATGATTCTTCTTATTATTAAACAAAATGAGTGACGTAACTCTGTCAATATTTTACAACACTTAGAGGAGAGCGCAATTTAAGAAAAGTCAATGAAAACGACAGACACTGTTTAACAATGTCTAACAATGTTTCGACAGTATGACTGTCTTCTTCAAGTTAATTTAAAAAATATATACGAGTATAAAAATATGAAAATATTTAAAAAAAATAAAATATTACAAGTATTACAATGGCTACTTGTCTTGAGAAATATGGTTGTACACACACACACACACACACACACACACACACACACACACACACACACATATATATATATATATATATATATATATATATATATATATATATATATTGTTGCAGCCTAGAAAAGGTTACTGAATGAGGTTGGAAATGAAATGGTAATCTTTGTAGCATCAACAAAATACAATACTCGCCAGCGGCGTGAAGTAGGTAAACCACTACTAGTGGTGAAATACTTAGCATATTACCACGACTTATAATAGTGTCCAACGTATTTATGGGGATTGGGATATAACCATTAGTGTTCATACGTACCGTATATAACAATATATATATATATATATATATATATATATATATATATATATATATATTTTGAACAATAAAAAAAATTAAAAAATTAAAATCCTCAGACACACTGGGTTGTAGATTAATATTCTTTCGTTTTTTTTATTATTATTCCATTTAGATTCCTCGACTAGTTTCGGCCGAAATGGCCATCACCGGGAGGAGAAATATTTCTGCTTGCTGCTAGCAGTAAACTACAGAAAATCTCTCTCTCTCTCTCTCTATATATATATATATGGAGAAAAATATATGGAAAAACAAAAATCCGTATATGCAAATATGCTGTTTTAATGTTATTTCAATGTCGACGTCAGACGTTTCGGTCTAGTAGACCTTCTTCAGGACATAGTTATTAAAACATAATTAACATTAGACGATATTGAAGTCAACATGAAAAGACGATAGACATAAGAGTAAGACTGACGTCGACATTGAAATAACATTAAAACAGCATATTTGCATATTCGGATTTTTGTTTTTCCATATATTTTTCTCCATATTGTCGGATCTATATCCATATATTTGCTTACACACACACACACACACACACACACATACATACATACATATATATATATATATATATATATATATATATATATATATATATATATATTATATAATTAGAAAACAGATAACCTTAAGGGTCCATTGATTATATTACATTTCCTCAGAAAGGTGGTTTTTCCTTGGTTCCTCAGATCACATTTCCAAACATAAAAATGATTTTAAATTTACGTATTATTTTTAAACACTTTTGAGGGGTAGTTTAAGTTGATGTAAGGTGATAGAGAGATGGGGAGGACAACGACGACATATATTGTCGAAATAAGAGAAGGAAGGGAGAGATAGGTATAATTTTAAATCTATTTTTATTAAAATACTTTAAGTATTTTAATAAAAATAATGGAGGGAGTTAATATATATATATATATATATATATATATATATAAAGAAATATAGTCTTAAGGTGTGCTATATTTATGGAATAAAGTGCTCAATATCAGAGATAGAGCGTGTGTAAATATAAAAGTGAACATAGAAGTCAACACTGTTTCATGCTATATGCAATCGTCAGGCCTGACGATTGCATATAGCATGAAACAGACTGTCGCCTCTAAGTGTTGACTTCTATGTTCACTTTTATATATATATATATATATATATATATATATATATATTTATATATAGAACAAAAATACTGCGTTAATAAAAACACCGATTAAAAATAAATAAATAAATAAAATAAGAAACAAAAAATAAAAATAAATAAAAAGAAGCAAAATAATTTAACCCAAATAAATAAATAAATAAACGACTTCCGGTAAAATAACCGCCATAACAGACTACCCACAATGCACCACTGACCAGTATATATATAAATAGCCGAAAAAAATAACAACACATGTGGCCTGACGATTGCATATAGCAAGAAACAGACTGTCGCCTCTAAGTGTTGACTTCTATGTTCACTTTTATATATATATATATATATATATATATATATATATATATATATATATTTATTTATAGAACAAAAAGTCAGAGGAAAGACATGTAATGACGGTGGGAAGGGCTGATAACATTACAGATACATCTTTGGGTTTTGTCTAGAATCTCCAGATATATATCCGATGCACCATACAGATATGACGGTAATATTCAATGGACAGACGAATGGTAGATTTCATAAATATACAAGTTCCATTGCTAAGGATGCAGGTAAAATGGTCGGCTATCTGTAACGTTCCAGTAATTACCTGACTCCTTGTGCTATCCTTCTACCGAAAATGGAGTAATGTTGTCATATTTTGGCGGCAGCTGTCCAGTCCTCACTTTCAAGTCTTGATAGAGTTCTAAAGCGTCTCCGAAACTTTGTGGGTGACGAATTACTAACTACCCTGCAAGCTCTCTATCACAGGCGGGATGTGATGGGAAGTGCTCGGATGAATAAAATTCCTTGGACCCGACATAACACTTACAATTATACAATCCTTCCTAACAGGTAGATCCCTGAAAGTAGTTATTAACAGCGATTAACGGCCCTGTTGGTTAACGCAGGCGCCCGCCAGGGGTCACTAGTTGTACAAACCCTGTTTTTGTTTTAGATAAATGATCTGCCTAAGAATATACTCAGATCATTT
>OZ010580.1:118102854-118137854 GCA_963932145.1 Acanthosepion lycidas
GGAATCGTAAATACGATCTAATTCATCAGACTATATATATATATATATATATATATATATATATATATATATATATATTAATGGTTTTATTTTAAATCTTGTAGTATCGTATGCAAATTAGATACACAAGTATAAATAGAGAACAACTGGCGAACATAGGAGGGCTATACGTAGCAAACCCGGTTGCTATTCAGGACACGGAGAACTGTACTTCGACGACGACTACTACGCAGAGAGATGTGCAAAACATAACAAATCTGACGACATTTTTTTTATTACTTCAGGTATTATTATATTGAATACACGTATTTGAAAGAAATTGTCGAACAGTAGGTTATGGTCAACAAGCCAAAAATGTCCGGCTTCTTGAAATTGCTTATTCTCTCGGATTTTAATCCCCTGGAAAATAATTAACTCATCCAATTGCTTGATTCTTTTTATACGACTTATCCACCATTTACAGGTTATTTAATGCTAGAATTTTTTTAATATTGTAAGAATTCTATTAAGAAGAATTTAGTGATGCAGGTATATTTAACTAACCCAAAGCTGGGGGAGAGAAAAGATGTGGATCCATAACTTTTCCGTAAGTGAATATAATGAACTCAACTGAAATTGACACTCCGATTAACAATTCCGAGCCATTAACCATTACGCGACCGGCATATTCAATTTTACTACAACTGGTATTCCCAAGCGGTCACCCGTCTATACACTGACCAGGCTCAACGTTGCTTAAATGTCCGATTAACAATTCCTAGCCATTAACTATTACACCATCAGCATATTCAATTTTACCACACCTGGTATTCCCAAGTGGTCACCCGTCTATATACTGACCAGACTCAACGTTGCTTAAATGTCCGATTAACAATTCCGAGCCATTAACTATTACACGACCGCATACTCAATTTTACCACAGCTGGTATTCCCAAGCGGTCACCCGTCTAGGTGTTGACCAGGCTCAACGTTGCTTAAATCTCCGATTAACAATTCCGCACCATTAACCATTACACGACCCGCATATTCAATCTTACCACACCTGGTATTCCCAAGCGGTCACCCATGTAGGTACTGACCAGGCTCAACGTTGCTTAACTTCGATGACCGGTAAGAGTAACTCAACCGGCTCAGATGATCAATTTGGTGTTCATTTTTGAACGTTAAGTAGATTTCAATTTTAAATGTGTTACTGTTTTGTTTATTTATTTTTTTTTACTTACGTGGTGATTTTCTTCTGTGAATATTTGTTATATACAACGCAAAAAACTTATGTAGAAACTTCTAAAACTCGTAGAATAAGTAAGGGGAGGAAGGAACCCACCAACACCTGGTCTCCAAAAAGTCATCTAAATTGATAAAGAAGGGGAAAAAAAAGTTTTCTTTTTTTTTCATCAACATCAGATGACACATTTTCTTTCTGTTCGTTACAATTCATCGCTGGAATTGCAATTTCAGTAAAAACTCAACCAGCTGAGTTGAGCAATTTTAGTCTTCGTTCTTTGGGAGATATGTAGTTTTCAATTTCAAATTTGTTACTTTTGTGGTTTTTGAAATTATTTTGTTTTCTTCTGTTGATATTAGTTAATAAAAAAATAAAATATTGTAGACACCTCTAAAACCTTTGAATTTAGAATAGGCAGGTGAAGAAATCTTCCTTTATATTCTTAAAATATATATTTCTTCCTCGTCTCTCTTATAAAAAATAGCTTGAAACGAAACTTTAACTAAATCAAATATACAATCATACATAGAGAGTGGTCTGAAATTTTTACTCACCTCTACCAAAAATGTAATGAGAACTATAGATGAATCTCTATCTATAAAAGCAGGATGTGTGTGTGTGTGTGTAACGAATGCATGGCCGCAATTTTCGATGGATTCGCACCAAAATTGACATGCGCATGCTCCAAGTTAGCGGAAAGACCAAAACCGACTTTGCATTTCCCAACTCCCATCGATAGTGGAAATAATCGATTTTTTCATGCGTCTACGGCAGTTTTCATGTAGTTTGCGGCCATTTTGTAATCGCCACGAATGTTGCTAGCATGCAAAAAAAAAAAAATCGATAGCTGCATTCGTCACAAGTGGGAAAAATTTAAATCTGCATGGCACTTTACTCCAATTGGCTCATTCGCTGGATTAAACTCAACGTTGATTTTGATTCCGCAGAACTGGGTTGGATTTGAAAAAGTATTTGTTGTTAACATTCTTTTTTTCATTCGGTTTTTCCAGTTACGAGTCATTTTTTAAAGCTGATCGTTTTGTGTTCATTTTGTTTAGTTCTTTTTTCGTAACAGATTTACTGTTTAGTATAGAGCTTAGAAAAATTCGCAGTGTGAGATAGGCAAGAAGTAAGGCATGTAGCAACATCAGCACGGCAAAGGGCACTCCTTTAAAGGCAAGTAAGGGCAAAAATATTTTAAGTCAAGTGATAGCGACCACTGTATGAGTCGTACGATTTTAGAATCAAGCATGAGCAACGCCGGGCCATGCTGTTAGTATGTAACATAGAAATACATAACACGTGTACTGGATTCAGTTTATATACTTTTATTGACACTGTCACACTGTAGAAGCTCGTATCAGCCATTTGAAATAGAAAATTATATTATGTAGGGTGACAATATTTCGGAACACCATCTATATTACGTCCTCCTTTTTCCGCCAAAATCTTGCTTTCTTGCTTGTCAAAAAATCTTTCTTTCCTCATTCCAGTCTTTAAGAACTCAAGCGAAACCCTCTACTAACTATCTACCGTAAGTCCTATGCTAACATTTTCTTATCTCGCACTAGTCGCTTGTGAAACTCTTCCTACACGCAAGCCAACAATCTGCCACTGGGTCGCGTGCCACTGGGTCGCATGTCACTGGTGGCCCGCTGTCGGACCGTCGGCGTGTTCCTCTCGGCAATGTTACCACTGGTGGGCCGCTAGTCCCATCGGCCGCCTGTCGTTGGCTGCCACCAGAGGTCCACCAGCGGAATAGAACCGTGTGTGCTGGACGATCTCCTCAAAGATAAAGACGAGAAGCAACAGAAATATGATTCTACAGAAACATGTTGAGGATATTGTGGACCAAACAACGACTAAGTTTTGGAGAAAATGGAAACAAAAAGGAAACTAATACTTAACAAGAAAAGACGGTTGAGGTTTCTGGAGCACATGATGAGAAAAGTAGACTTGGAAAATCTGATACTCACAGGGCGGATAGAGGGCAAGACGGGTAGAGGAAAACAACGCATAACAGAAATAATTAGCTTGAATAAATATACAGCGGAAATAAGAGAACAACAATGTTGATCAATCGCTACAAGAGACAGGAAGTTGTGGAGAGCCGTGATCGACTACGCCCTGGGGGTCACGTCACATAAAGAAGAATACAGTGGAACCTCGGTTCATGAATTTAATTCGTTCCCGAAGCCTGTTCGTAACCCGAAATGTTCGTAAACCGAAACTATTTTTCTAATAGGAATCAATGTAGAATGGATTAATCTGTTCCTGGTGCCAAGATGATTGCTTATTTAAACGTTAACAACAGAACTTTGTGCACAAGTTGTAGACAAAATGAATGAAAATCATATACAGTGTAACCCGGATATAAGAGAAACGCGGATGTAAGAGAGATTTTCTCTGGTCCCAAATTAGAGCCATACTTACCTAAACAAAATAGACCAAACCCGGAAATAAGAGAAACTCGGATATAAGAAACTCGGATATAAGAAACTTCGTCTCCGGTCCTGACAGCTCTCTTATATCTGTAATACATAAAACTAATGAAAATCATTAAATCTAAGAAAAATAATTAGACCCAATACTAAACATAAAATAATGTTACCGTTAATTTTACCGTTAATTTTACCGTTAATTTTACCGTAGCTGCCTGCAGGAGAGTTGATGGCGTAATTGGAAGAGAAAGGAAAGAGATGTTATTGTTCGGAAAAGGGAAAGAAAGACATGATCGTCTCTTTATTTATGAGAATAGGACAGATCGCTGATTTTGCTATATGGAACACTGAGTAGGAATAGACGATATCATCAACAATTGTTTTTCTCTTAACTTTTCTGTTTTTCCTTTACCAGTATCACTGCTAGCTTTCTTTGGAGCCCTGACTGAGGACTAATAAGAGAAAAAAAAAGGCACAGTACAATAAAATTGGGGGGAAAAAAAAAGCACAGCACAACACACAGATGTATACAACATGGCGGTCGACTAAGAAATGATTCGGTTCGGGTTAACTCGGTTCTGTTCGGCTCGATTCGGCAATGTTGTTTTATTTAATAACTGTGGCATTTTACCAACAGTACTTTGTGCCCAAGTTTATACATAAAACTAATGAAAATCATTAAATCTAAGAAAAAAAAAGCCCAATCAATACTAAACAGATAAAATGTAGACGGACACTTCAATTTTATCGTACCTGTATGTAGAAGAGTTGATGGCGTAAGGGGAAGGAAAGAGAAGCTATTGTTTGGAAAAAAGGAAAAAAGACATTTATAAGAATAGTCTTATACATCGTTGATTTTGCCATATGAAACTGAGTAGGAAGAGACAATATCATCAATAATTGTTTCTCTCTTAAATTTTCTGTTTTTCCTATATCAGTATCACTGCTAGTTTTCTTTGGAGCCATGACTGAGGACTAATAAGAGGGAAAAAAAAGGCACAATACAATAAACGTGGAAGAGAAAAACACAGTACAACACACAGATGTATACAACATGGCGGTCGACTAAGAAATAATTCTGTTCGGGTTAATTCGGTTCGGTTCGGTTCGGCTCGGTTCGGCAATGTTGTTCGAGAAGCGAAATTTTGTTTGATAACCGAGGCATTTTCATTTCGAATATTCTGTTCGAAAATCGCATTGTTCGACATGTGAGACGTCCGAGAACCGAGGTTGCACTGTACCTTCAAAATCGCCATGCCTCCTATATCAAGAATGGGTTCCCATGTGGCGTAGACAAAAAGAAAACGAAGATCCGTATTTCATGTGCATCTCATTTCGCATCTGCAGTAAGACTTTCTTTTTCATTCCCTATCGTCCACAGGATGATTGAATCGTAAAGTTTGACAAAATAGCTGAGAAAAGTAATGGTAGGCACTCTGACCATCCCTGACATTCATATTTGTGGTCACTTCAATATCCGCCAACAAGGAGTGGTCAGTCCACTCAGTAAGAACCGATGAAGAAGGCAGACAATGGCATGACTTTCTATCACTTATGATCTGACCCAGATAGTGCATAAACCCACTCGTCTTCCTGGCACAACAGGCCATCAGGTAAACCTCCTTGACCTCCTACTCATATCGTGCCCTGAAGCATGCTCCTATGAAGTGGTACCTCCCTTGGGTATATCTGACCATACGCTGATAAATACTAGCTGATGCCAAACCGAAATCATCCTATGATGTATGAGGTCACAGGACGACCTATCGGTATGCCAAATCTTACATGACGATTTTTTTTACAGATTTCTTCAAGAATAGAGCTGCCAGAACTGATACCATCTTATCTGAATGGTTTCTCTCAGACATGGGGAAGTTTATCTCAAAGTGAATACACCAACAGAGACCAAATAGCCAGCCTTTGTTCACGCCAGGAACTGCTACCGCCATAACTCAGCGTAAACACTCCTACCATTTCTACCACGGAGAACGATGTACTGGAATTATTTCAGCTTTCCGAACTCTCTGCAGTCATTGCAAGTGTCTCCTAAAAAACGCAAAAAGTAGTTATTCCAGTTAGTCCAAGACAAGGATGAAAAAGAAAAAAAACAAACAGTTTCCTTTGAGTATCTGTCTATATTTTTGAGATGAGGTATTATGTACACTATTTACATTATTCGGACTATTGTCCTCATCTTTGTTAACATATTTATTACAACGTTTCGGCTCTTCAGCTTCTGTCTATATTTCTGAGATGAGGTATTATGTACTCTATTTACATTATTCGGACTATTGTCCTCATCTTTGTCGCCATATTTATTACAACGTTTCGGCCCTTCAGTATCTGTCTATATTTCTGAGATGAGCTATTATGTACACTATTTACATTATTCGGATTATTGTCCTCATCTTTGTCGCCATATTTATTATAACGTTTCGGCCCTTCAGTATCTGTCTATATTTCTGAGATGAGCTATTATGTACACTATTTACATTATTCGGACGATTGTCCTCAACTTTGTCGCTATATTTTTTACAGCTTTTCGGCCCTTCAGTATCTGTCTATATTTCTGAGATGAGGTATTATGTGCACTATTTACATTATTCGGACTATTGTCCTCATCTTTGTCGCCATATTTATCACAACGTTTCGGCCCTTCAGTATCTGTCTATATTTCTGAGATGAGCTATTATGTACACTATTTACATTATTCAGACGATTGTCCTCAACTTTGTCGCTATATTTTTTACAGCTTTTCGGCCCTTCAGTATCTGTCTATATTTCTGAGATGAGGTATTATGTGCACTATTTACATTATTCGGACTATTGTCCTCATCTTTGTCGCCATATTTATTACAACGTTTCTGCCCTTCAGTATCTGTCTATATTTCTGAGATGAGGTATTATGTACACTATTTACATTATTCAGACTATTGTCCTCATCTTTGTCGCCATATTTATTACAACGTTTCGGCCCTTCAGTATCTGTCTATATTTCTGAGATGAGGTATTATGTACATTATTTACATTATTCGGACTATTGTCCTCATCTTTGTCGCCATGTTTATTATAACGTTTCAGTCTCTCAGTATCTGTCTATATTTCTGAGATGAGGTATTATGTACACTATTTACATTATTCGGACTATTGTCCTCATCTTTGTCGCCATATTTATTACAACCGTCCCGATAAAATCCTGAGGGTTGTCCCTCAGAAAATCAGCTCTATCAGAGTTATCTCCAATGCGAGGAAAACCGTTTAATCACTTCTTGAATGAGAGATGATTCCAAAGTCTATGGAAGATGTCAACAGCGTTGCCCTGCTTTTATGAATGCGGGTGACGTCTCATGCCTATCCATTTTATACATAATGATCTCATCATTCAGTCGATTATTAGTAGTATGATGCTTATATTAGGTTGGTGCAAAAATAATGACGGTTTTTGACGTATTTTTAAGGTCAAAAACCGTCATTATTTTTTAACCAACCTAATAATTATGTCTTCTAGCGAAGGGATTTCGCCAATAATTGCATTAATATTGCTAATTGATTCAAGGTATGATTAACTCTTTGTAATATAAAATATATGCTCCCTATTTTATTATGTTCATATATGTATATATATATATATATATATATATATATGCGTGTGTGTGTATTGACTGCCGTAAACAAGGAAAGGAACACCTCAACATTCCGACGAAAAAACTTGTTTTACAAGAACACAATTAAAAATAACTTATCGGCAGTATTTTGAATAAAATGAATGTAACATGGAAATCTAATCTACCAGACAACCTCAAACGGAGGTATTTTCGGGACAGTGTAGAGGCGATTTTAATTTATGGTGCCACTGCTTGGACATTAACTAAAACCCTAGAGTCCACAATTGACGGGACCTACACTTGGATGCTCAGAGCTATACTTAACATTTCTTGGAGACAACATTCAACTAATTCAAAGCTCTATTGACACATCACTGATATTTCTACAATCTCCGGCGAACGCAGAATGCACTTTGCAGGACACCGCTGGCGAGTAAAACAAGAACTTGCAAGTCATCTATACTCTGGACACCTAACCCTAGAGCTAGCAATCACTTACACTAACCAGCTATGTTATAACAGATGTCACCCCAGTGACCTTGACGCAGGACGGTGAAGGTTGGCGTGATAAAAGTCCGAGATAACTCGCCCGAATAAATAATATTGTAAGGAAATGTAGGGAAGGCATTGATAGCAGCAGAAATTAGCCTTGTTTTCACGGAGATAAAACATACTTGACAGAAAATAAAACATGCAGAAATAACAGCAAAGCATGGCAAAATTGTATTTTAATTTCATACAATTTATTTATATTTTTTTAAAGGATTTTTTTAAAGGTTAAAATTGTTTTATGATACATGTGATGAAAGGGAGAATTTACTCCGTAATATTACAAGCCATATCACAGAGAGCAGTCGGATACGTGTTGCCCGTACCAAGGTGAAGAGATTGAATTTAACATCTTTTAATAGGATGTCCGTATTTCTGGCAGGAAGTTTTCGTTGCGTGCTGGGAGTATTTTATTATTTTTTTATGTTATTTCATATAACGCTTTTATTTTATTGTTTTAATTTATTTTATTAATAACTTTCATTATTACTATATATTTTACTTTTATTTATATCTCATAATAATAATAATAATAATAATAATAATAATAATAATAATATTCCTACAGAAACGCTTTGATGAGGTAAACATTCTCCAACGAAAACCGCATTCAAGTATTTGTCGAAAACATTTTTATGCGAAAACGTTCAGAATTTTACTGAAAACGTGTCGATGAGTTACTTGCTAAGCGTCATAAAGCCATTGCAAATAATAGTGGTTATAACAAAGTCCAAATCCAGGGATTTTTTTTACTTTGTCCTGGTTGAACACTCTATCTCTGGCCATTCTGTGCGATACGGTGCTGAGGTATCGGTTCAGATCGTCGCGCCATCTTACCTTTGGTCGTCATCTAGACATTTTCCGCCACCTAGCAGTCAACCATCAAGTACTGACCAGGCTCGTCGTTTCTTAACTCCGAGAAGTGGTATTTCAGCGTGATATGATCGGAAGCCTATATTTAATTAAAGTCCTTGAAAATAGATGTATATTCATGTGTGTGTGTGCTGGCTGTTTTTTTCTTTTCTTCTTTTTCTGCGTATTGGTATAATTACTTTTTTTAAAAAGTACTTTTGTTTGTAGGTCATCGAGTTCGTGCGCGCTGAGGCCGGTGTTGGACCGTCAGTAGTCGTCTTCACAACTATTTCCTTTTTACTAAGGACGCCTCTGAAGGGCCAGTCGGACGAGTCGGGTCGGGTCGGGTCGTGACAATGTGGAACCTGCTTTCGTACAGTGTAGCGGAAAGAGAAGAGGGAGGTGAAGGAATTAACCAGCCCCCAAAATGTGGCATGAATAAGATATAGGTTTCCCGGTGTCAAGGCCAAATATGCGATCCGTGTAGGCATCCAGACGCACACAAGTATTCCGCCCCGCACAACGGCGTAGATACCACGCACAGGCGCCCATGACTCTCATGTCACGATTTCCTTAACCCATTAGGCTAGTCAGAGCACCACATAGAAACAAAAGTACATCTAACGTTTTATGAAATCGATTAGACAAATTACGAATATCGGGACAGTTGCTATGGTGACAAAACTAGAGTACCTGTAGTGAAACCGCATGACACATACTGACTATGAACTGTGTCGCGCATGTTCTCGTTCACTTCCGTTGTTTGTATGAAAGTGTGTAGAATGCGGTCGTCTCAGCACACCATAGAGTTTCCGTCAGTAACATACTTTGTGCAGCAGTTTTTGGTCAATCACAACATTCCCCAGATTTGACAACCACCATATTCCCCGGATCTTACACCCTGCGATTTTTTTTCCTCTTCAAAAAATCTCACTTGAAAGGAAGGAGATTTCAAGGCATCAAGGCAATAGAATTCTATGCATCCATAGAAATAGTGGTGAGATTTTGGAGAGACATTCTGATGGAGCCTATCCTTCATCAGGCTGGTTTTGAATTTAGAGTTTTACGGAACTACTAAACCTAAAAAAAAACAAAAAACAAAACAAAACATGTAATTTTCTTTAACAATGTTTGTAGATTAGCATTTATTAGACTTGCCTATATCCCACGATATTTATCAGAAGCAAAAACAAAAACACTGATTTAATCATTTTAGAAAGAGGACTGATATTACAAATACAAGGTCTGATCAAAAAGTACCGGGGTTGGTGCTATAAAAAGAAACCCACAACACATATCAATTCGCTATTTAATCTCCTTCGAAGTAGTCACCTTTCACTTTATTCAGTGTCGTTTCCATTGATGGAAGCTTTTGTGACGTGAACGAAAACTCGTTTTGTAATGCTTGTCGTAGTAGAGACTGTGTAATCGCAGATACAGCTTTAGTTCGCCGTTGAACAATACTAGTGTCAGACGCCTTCGAATAATCTCTCACTAATAGTACTTGCTCAATAATTCTAGCTCGAATGGTAATCACCGTATAGTGATCCGAATAGAGAAATAGTATAGTGAATAGAGTAGAGAATAGCGGTCCGTATAGTAGTAGAGGATAGAATAGACATACAATCCGAATAGTGTAGAGGATCGACTCGAAATGACAATCCGTTACTAACAGAGGATAGACTAGAAATGGTGATCCGTTAGTAATGGAGGATCGACTAGAAATAGGGATCCGTTAATAATGGAGGATAGACTAGAAATAACGATCGATAATCGTTACGATACTTCCTACTTATGCGTTTCCTCTATGGTCACGTGATCCACTTAATTCAATAACGGGATCGCCTGTGTTTGCTCACTGGCGAGCTATGTTCAGACACAAGTGTCGGCAGCAACACTTTATTCCTGTATAACATAAGCATCTGAGGAATATGGTTCTTGTCTGATCAGAGGATTGTTATTTTGGCCAAAAAGTGCTCCACAAGCCATGATACCGATGCAAACTCCGTTGTGGTTTGAGACGACCACACTCTACACACTTTCCTTCCAAGCTCTGCTACAAACAACGGAACTGAGGGAGAACTTTATAATAGTGTGTAAGCAGTTTACATATATGATGCCATTTGTTTACTTTAAGATACGCATCGAGCAGATATGAGCGTTCGAAAGAAATCATGGGAAATGTGTAGTTTAAAAGCAGTAATTCGACATTGATAACCAGACGCTTCCTCTGTTGCTATATGGTATAGCACATCAGGCTTATATGATGGTTTCATGTAGGATACAGGTTCGATTTCTGTCAGAAGAAATATATTTTCGATGAACTTTCTCGGACATTCAGACCAGAAAAGGTTGTTAATACTGTTTATTATAAACAGAGCATTTACTTAAATATTTGTATCTATAAAAATAACGTATAAACGATAAATATATTAAAATAATTGTTGAACTTAGTCAATTTCATACTCTATCTATCTATCTATCAATCTCTCTCTCTATATCTATCTATCTATCTATCTATCTATCTATATATATATATATATATATATATATATATATATGTATGTATATATATATATATATATATATATATATATATATATATATATATATATACATATATATATATATATATATATATATATATATCCGTCCTGGGTATGAGGATAAAATACTTCCACGTCCAGGGTAAGACGATAAACTACGTCCAACAGCAAGGCCTCTGATCAAGAGGTTTTGAGGAGCGTGGAACCACCTCTTATTTGCTTGTGCTTCCAGGTCCACCCTGACCCGGGGTGGTAGCACCTGTTAGGGTCCCAGCTATGGGTAAATAGTTAACACTCATACTTTTTAAAAAATCTGTTTTAATACGAGAAATACTTTGTAATTTAAAAAATGGTTCAAATATATATGTATACATACACACCTTTTTTTTTCTTACCAAACTATCAATATGAATCTATTTCAAAATTTGGGTGGCATTAAATTACCTACTGAGGTTGATATACCATAAAAAAGCAAGCAAGCAACCAATACATACATACATACATGTATATATATATATATATATATATATATATATATATATATATATGGTTGGATTGATGTGAGCTTGTGACCCTGGGTTTCACGCTTTTGCGATCGTCAGACAAACTGATTCATTTTTTTTAAATTTTGGCTTTATGTAGATTGCGTATATTGGTGTCATTATGGAAGTGGGGGGGTCGTCGTCGTCGTCGTCGTCGTGATGTCACTCATGCTAACGCAAACATAGAGGCATACCGATGAGGTACGCAGACACACATACACACTCGCATGTGATGATGATTTTAAATCATTATTATTACATTTTTATTAATAGGCATATTTCAATTTAGAATAAAGAAAGAGAATGTGAATAAAAATTATAAACAATTTTGAAAGGGACGCCCGTTAGCAACAATACAATCGCTTTTCATGGTCAGTTGCTTTCAGTTTTAGTGCTTTGCATGGGTAGAGTTTTAATTTTTCTCGGATGCCCTCATGAATAGTTCAAAGATCAATATTTTGCTGATGCACTAACTTTCTTAATGATTTTCTTGGTCTTTGCTTCAAACTATCAGAAATATCCATCAGTTTCTCCTCCGACAGCTTTAATGGCCTTCCACAACGTTTGGTATCGTTCACCGATTGTGATATTAATTTTTGACATTTTATACTACGAGGTGTTAGGGAAGTCACTATGCACTTACATTTTTATTAATAGACATATTTCAATACAGAATAAAGAAAAATAATATGAATAAAAATTATAAACAATTTTGAAAGTGACGCCCGTTAGTATCAATACAGTCGCTTTTCATGATCAGTTGCTTTCAATTTTTGTGCTTTTCATGGGCAGTTTTAATTTTTGTCGGATGCCCTCATGAATATGTCAAGGACGAATATTTTGCTGATGTACTAACTTTAGTAATGATTTTCTTGTTATCTGCTGCAAACTGTGAGGAATATCCAACAGTTTCTCCTCCGACAGCTTTAATGGCCTTCCACAACGTTTGGCATCGTTCACCGATTCCGTTTTCCCAATTATCAACACGGTTACGAACTTCATTGCGATGTGGAACAGGTGTATCTGAAAATTTATCAGCAAAACGCAGCCGCATTGTGTACCTACCAGCTTCTCGAAATACGTGTTCGGCAAGAAATACACGTTCTTCAGTTGTTAAAACCATATTGGGGTGAAATCTGGAATATAAAAAAATATGATTAGAAAAGCATACAGTAACTTTCAGAACATTGTGTATATCCCACTAAAACTCGAGTTTGGTGAACATTTTTGGCATATTTACACAGAAACTAATATAAAATAACAGAATATTAACAGAGATTCAGTATTCTATTAACGCTAAAACACAGCGTCCAACAGCTGATTTAACTAAGTGTAAACACTGACCGAAGCGCCGTTTATCTCTCGCGTACATTCACACAACATGATATGATATATGTGTCACCTGCACAATTTCTGCGTTTTGTAATAACTTTCAATACATTATTGAGATTATTCGGACTATTGACCACATCTTTGTCGCCATATCTATTACAATGCTTCAGCCGTTGTACGCTCCGGCCTTCTTCAGGTGGTTGGAATGTCGAACTTAACCCTTTATTTCGCTCACTGCGGTAGACTGTTCTAGTTCCACGTGCCATGTTTAATGGATGTCAGTTATCAGTTTCAAGAATTCGTCGAATACTTTTTCACATTGCGGATTTTTGCTGAAACGTTATCGAAGAGCTGCCTGATACGTGACAAGAGGCCATTACAAATTAATGGGGGGAAATACACTACAGTTCAAAATTTCAAGCAACTATCAGAATTAGCATCGGATGAACTTCACAGGAGGATACAAAAAAAAAGAAAAATGAAAAAGAGATCTCAGTGCCATTGAAAAAAGAATGAACTTATACTTTGAGAAACTTTTCTAACCAATAACAAAAAAAAATATACTGCAGTAATCCAGGCTAATGGAGGATATTTTGATGAGAGCAAAAATTTAATCATAAAATTCTTTTTTTTTTATAATAAAATTTCTAATAAAATTCATGTCACACTTTTCATTAACCATCTATAATAAATTTTCTTATTTAAAGCAAAAAACAAATACATTTGGAGCCAATTTAAAAAAAAAAAAACCATGTGGCTGCAAAATTTTTGAACACTACCGTATATATATATATATATATATATATATATATATATATATATATATATATATATATATTGGGGCGAAGATCCATGGTCTTTCGAGATCGACAGATGCCTTATATATATATATATATATATATATATATATATATATATGAATGGAGTATAATTTTAATTTCTTTTCTTAAAGAATACAGTTGAGAAACGAAAAACAAAAAGCAGGGAACTATATGCAACTCAACCAAAGAGTTATGTGCATTAAAGTTTTTAGGTACAGAATTGGGAAGCTGAGTTCAAATTACGACCAACTATTTACACTATTTACATTTTACAGATTGTTGTCCACATCTTCGTTGTCATATTCACGATGCTTCAGCCGATGTATGCTCCGGTCTTCTTCAGGATCCGTCTATATTTCTGAGATGAGGTATTGTAACTATTAGATTGGTGCAAAAATAATGACGTAATAATGTCGTTTTTTGACGTTAAAAATACGTCAAAAAACGACATTATTACGTCATTATTTTTGCACCAACCTAATATTTACATTATACGGGCTGTCGCCCACATCTTCGTTGTCATATTCACCACGCTTCAGCCGTTGTATGCTTCGTCTTCTTCAGGATCTGTCTATATGTTTGAGATGAGGTATTGTAACTATTTACACTATTTATATTATACGGGCTGTTGTCCACATCTTCGTTGTTATATTCACGACGTCTCGGCCGTTCTATGCTTCGGCCTTCTTCAGGTTCTGTCTATATTTCTGAGATGAGGTATTGTAACTATTTACACTATTTACATTGTACGGGCTGTTGTTCCCATCTTCGTTGTTATATTCACGACGTCTCGGCCGTTCTATGCTTCGGCCTTCTTCAGGTTCGGTCTATATTTCTGAGATGAGGTATTGTAACTATTTACACTATTTACATTGTACGGGCTGTTGTTCACATCTTCGTTGTTATATTCACGACGTCTCGGCCGTTCTATGCTTCGGCCTTCTTCAGGTTTTGTCTATATTTCTGAGATGAGGTATTGTAACTATTTACACTACTTACATTTTACGGGCTGTTGTCCAAATCTTCGTTGTCATATTCACGACGTTTCGGCGTTTGTATGTTTCGTCTTCTTCAGGATCTGTCTATATCTCTGAGATGAGGTATTGTAACTATTACACTATTTACATTGTTCGTACTGTTATCTGAGGACGTTTGGCGCGTAGAGCGGCCAAAACGTCATGAATATGACAATAAAGATGAGGACAACAGCCCGAACAAGGTAAATAGTCTCAACGACTGAGGTTGTTGCGTTTGGCTAGAATCGTCTGTAATAACAGACAAGCAATCCTAACACAGATCGATCACATTAAAAATCAATATGGATTATACCAAACACATATGTAGGTGTTCAGTTTAACTTTCCTTAGCTTCTATAGAACATGGCAATGCACATACTGACTCACCTGAGCACCTGACGTCTTTAATTGGATCTCGGAGAACAGGTAACACGTGGCTAAGTCTGATGCGTCATAGCTCCAGTTGAGCTCGGGTGTGTCACATGTTCACTGAGAACTTTGACTCAATCTCAACAAGGAGGCATGCAGGCTGGCGTTGGTCAAATACTGTTGTAAGGTGTGTCCACGTGATGTGGATTGGTTTCGCTGGCGCTTCTAAATGGATCGCTGAATGTTTCATTGTTGCATGAAAATTTGCACCTGTTCACTGATCTCCACCTGTTAATTTGCACCTGTTCATTGATTGCAACTTCCCCAACAAAAATAGTTGGTTCTTGCGGGATAACACACCGTGTAACTGGGCCAAGTTGCCCAGAACTGGTTTAAGGAGCATTCTGGGGGATTCCGACATATTAGCCCCTTTCATCCGGCAATTCACTAATTTCAAAGAAGGATTTTCCCCACTAAGCCCTACAGACTCCATTCGGTGATATTAGGTTGGGGGAAAAATAATGACGTAATAATGTCGTTTTTTGACGTATTTTTAACGTCAACAAACGACATTATTACGTCATTATTTTTCCACCAACCTAACAGCTATTCTAAAACATTGATTTAAGAAAACGGTTTCATACAGTTGAGAGTTTAGATCTTTCTGAACGGTTTGGTGCCTTACATGACATCTGAACGGTTTGGTGCCTTACATGACATTCTTATGAAAGTCTCGAGATCTTGGGTTAATATTTACGTTTTGTAACATCTAGCGGTGTGGAGCAAAACTACCCCTAGATCAGCTTTCAATATTCAATTTATTTATCTCCTATACTTACACACACACACATACACACACACACGCGCACACACACGCGCACACACACACACACACACACACATATATCTCTATCTATAAAAGGCAGGATGTATGTGTGTGTGTGTGTGTAACGAATGCACGGCCACAAATTTCGACGGATCCAAGTTAGCAGGAAGGCCAAGACCGACTTTGCATTTCCCAACTCCCATCGATAGTGGAAATAATCGATTTTTCATGCTTCTACGACAGTTTTCATGTAGTTTGCGGCCATTTTCTACTGGCCAGAGTGAGAGCCTATAGATGGCTGCCACGAATAGGCAGGAAGATTCTATTGGCCAGCGTGAGAGCCAACAGCTGACTGACACGAAAAAAAACAAAAAAAAAACGATAGCTGCATTCGTCACAAGTGGGAAAAATTTAAATCTGCATGGCACTTTACTGCAATTGGCTCATTCGCTTGATTAAACTCAACGTTGATTCTGATTCCGCAGAACTGGGTTGGATGTGAAAAAGTATTTGTTGTTAACATTCTTTTTTCATTCGGCTTTTCCAGTTATGAGTCCTTTTTTTTAAAGCTGATCGTTTTGTGTTCATTTTGTTTAGTTCTTTTTTCGTAACAGATTTAATGTTAAGTATAGAGCTTAGAAAAAATTCGCAGTGTGAGATAGGCAAGAAGTAAGGCATGTAGCAACATCAGCACGGCAAAGGGCACTCCTTTAAAGGCAAGGAAGGGCAAAAATATTTCAAATCAAGTGATAGCGATTGCTGTATGAGTTGTACGATTTTTGAAACAAGCACGGGCAACGCCGGGCCATGTTGCTAGTATATATATATATATATATATATATATATATATATATATATATATATATATATATGTGTGTGTGTGTGTGTGTGTGTGTCAAGATAAACCTTTCCAAAAAATAGGAGTCAAGATAAACCTTTACAAAACAGAATACTTTAAATATCTCAGCTATAATACATTAGGTTGGTGCAAAAATAATGACGTTTTCTCACATATGTGAGAAAACGTCATTATTTTTGCACCAACCTAATATATATATATATATATATATATATATATATATATATATATATATATATATATATATATAAAGAACAGTAAGATCTATAATCCCGTGTTCTTATTGATATGTTTTTTAATTTTTACAAAACAGTGCTCAGTGTAAATTTACAGAGCATAAATATTATAAATTAACTTATTTAAAACATGTTTATTTTTGCTACACAGTAATAACCATGTTTCAAAAACTGAAGCTATAAACTTCAAATTTAATTATATAATTAAATTAAAAGGATTAGTTCAGTTTCATCTTCAAGCGAATTTTTGAATAACTTATTTTTAAATTTACTGAGTTTTAAACGCACATATAAATTCATAATTTCCTGTTTCCAATGATACAGAGAAATCCAATCATTCAGAGAGATGAAACGGTACTAATGCTTTTAATTTAATTATATAATTAAATTTGAAGTTTTTATACTTTCGTAGCTGGGACCCTAACAGGTCTTACAACCCCGGGTGGAGGTGGACCTAGGGACAATAGCAATTGAGAGGTGGTTTCACGCTCTTCAAAACCTCCCGATTAGAGGCATGCTGCCGGATGTAATTTATCGTCATACCCAGGACGAGTCTCAATTGATGTCATCCTATGATGCTCTGAGGTTGGCATAGCGTGTATACAATTTTCTATCGGAGTAGTATGCAATTTATAGTTTGATATAATCATTACATCTCTTAGCTGAAAGAAAACCAAATTCGGTCGTGAGGAGTTGACTATATTCAGTCACCCCCACCCCCCACGAGGGTGTCATGTGGCACAAGGGCTTTTTTAACGTGGGCATTCCGAGCCCGTGAGCTCGGCCAAAAATATGCCCATTGAACCCGTATAAACGGGTTCAGGGCCGGTCTACCTCGCCGAAGGAGACTCCGCCCTTCGGCGTAGACACCTTCGGGTTCCTCCCGCCCGAAGGCAGAGAGTTCAACCGATCAGCCGGTCGACCGAGATCGACTTGAAAGACTGACGATATTCAGTCAGCCCGTCCCCCCACCCCACGAGGGTGTCATGTGGCACAAGGCCGTTTTAACGTGGGCATTCCGAGCCCGTGAGCTCGGACAAAATATGCCCATTGAACCCGTATAAACGGGATCAGGGGCGGTTTAACTCCCCGAACGAGACTCCGCCCTTCGGAGTAGCCTCCTTAGGGTTCCTCCCGTCCGTAGGATGAGAGTACAACCGTACAGTCGGTAGTGAACTACGGACTGTTGACATTCATAAAACTATGAGAGCCTAGTTAATATAGTTCATTAAGTGGCCGGGCATTTAGCCGAGTGATATTTGGCCGACCGACATTTGGCGGAGAGACATTTGGCCGACGGACATTTGGCCGAAAATGTACAAGTAATAATAGTAACAAGTAATACTTTAAGTATTTTAATTAGCAATATTTGAAGGTTAAATAGGACCAACGAATTTCAAGCGATTATTAAATTTAAAGTTAAAAATTTTCGTATTTCAATATTTGTTTATTGAAATTAATATTTTAAAATATATTTGAGTGTATTTGGGTAAAAAGTAGCACGTAATTAATTAAATTCTTATTTAACAGTAAGATAAAAGCTAGTTCACCCCTTTGATAATGATCATTAAAAGAGAAATTGGAAGATATTTAATATCGTAAAAGCTTAAGATTTTTGCTGTAGTAAAATGTGCTTTTTCTCAAAATACTTATCATCTTACAGTAATATTTTAAGTAAAATATGATATATAAAAATAGATTTTTGTAAAAAAAAAAAAACCAACAATTATAATTTAATACAGTAAATTAATATAAATATATGTAGAACATTACGATAAAGAGTGTGACATACATGTAAATACGCCACTATATTTTCGACTAAATGTCCATTCGGTTAAATGTCCGACGGCCAAATGTAACGTTAATTAATACTTTCACATACCTCTGTATGTGTGAGGGTACTGAGGGATACCTTTTTCTTTCTGTGGTGCTTTAAACCCTTGGCTGCCGATTATTTTCGGAAAAACGTTTCATTTTTTTATTGGTTTTTAATAAAGTAACTAATAGACTAAAGCACCTTGAAGTACCCCCGCGGGACCTAACACCTCTACCAGACGTATGAGTTGGCAAAATGGACTCGTTTCAAGCTCCGAATGACATCAAAAAAATCATGGTCCTCGTATGAACATGTTTCTGATCCCGGACTTTAATAAACTAGAGAAATTTGTTACTTAATTCGGGGAGAAACTAAGCTACGTTCAAAAGTTTTGCTTTAAATCCAAGTGATCACCGGACTTATCCAGCGAGGTGATTTTGAGAGAACTAGAAGTCCTACCGGGATTTATCATTGGCGGCCCCAAACTTAACAATAGATATGCGGATGACACAGTATTGATAGTAGGCACAGAAAGAAAACTACAAAACTCCCACGAAAAGTAGCGAAGGAAAGCGAGAAGAAAGGATTAAACATGATCTACAAGAAGTCAGAATGAAGGTTGTTAACAGAAGCATAAACCCAAAAGTACGAATTGCAAATCAGAGATACCAAAAACAAAAAAGTACAAAAATTTAAATATCTAGGAAATGTTTTGACAGATAACAGAAAGGGCAACCCAGAAATCTGAAGATGCCTTCCAAAAGCAAAGCAGAATATTAAGAAACAGAAAAAACATATCTAAAAACAAGGAAAAGAGTATTAAACTGTTACGTGATATGTGTCCTGTTCTATAATAGTGAGTGCTGGACAATTTCCTCAAAGAGGAAGTCCTTTTTCTTTTTCATGCAGAAGAATATCAGAGTCTTTCTTTTTTCCTCTGCATGCAAAGTGTTTATGTTAATTTAGTGTAGGTATATTCGTGTGTGTTTTATGGTTTGTTCTTCTTGGGTAACATTCTTCTCTCCATAGCGGAAAGTTTTGGTTCTTCTACATAAGGATGCTGAGGATACCGTGGACCGATTATGTGAGCAACGACGAAGTTTTAGAGAAAATGGAAACAAAAAGGAAACTTATACTTAACATCAAGAAGAGGCAGTTGAAATTTCTGAGTGAGTGCTGGACAATTTCCTCAAAGAGGAAGTGCTTTTTCATGCAGAAATTTATCAGAATCTTTCTTTCTTTCTCTACATGCGAAGTTTTTATGTTAATTTAGTGTGGGTTTATTCGTGTGTGTTTTATGGTTTGTTCTTCTTGGATACCATTCTTCTCTCCGCAGTGGAAAGTTTTGTTTCTTCTTCAACGGGTACCGTTTCTATTTCAACAGGTATCAGCCTCATTTCTTCTACTGACGAATTCATTTCGGTTCCTTGCTTGTCGACATTTGACCTGTTTGGGTAAAGATCACTGGTCGGAATTCTTTTCTCGGGCCGTTGCGTGCTCGTCAAAATATCATTAATCCATCTTTTTCTATAATTTCTAAGTTTCCACAGCGATGCTGATACTGCAGCAATGGTTAATATGGTGTCCATCAAGGTCGACCAATTTATCACTATCCTCTTAACCATCTGTCCAACACACACCTCTTCTTTCTAAATCATTCAACTTGCCTTTTAATCGATTCATATCAATCCTTTTGTATCGGCTTTAATAACTCTGGCATTTTCTCTAGCGTAAACTTAGGGAATTCGTTCAATACCGGCTCCCACCATTCTGTGCCAATTACCTAGGTTTTTGCAAACTATGTCTATAATTGATTGATTTTCTTCATATTAGCTTGGTGCAAAAATAATGACGGTTTTTGGCGTATTTTTTAACGGCAAAAACCGTCATTATTTTTGCACCCACCTATTAAAAGTGAAACTTCACTAAAAACAAGGAAAAGGGAACTAAAATGTTACGTGATATCTGTCCTCCTCTGTAGGAGGAAAGATATCACGAGTGAGTGTGAGTGCTGGACAATTTCCTCAAAGATGAACAAGAGATTTCAAGCAACAGAAATGTGCTTCTACATGCTGAGGATACCTTGGACCGATTATGTGAGCAACGACGAAGGTTTAGAGAAAATGGAAACAAAAAGGAAACTTATACTTAACATCAAGAAGAGGCAGTTGAAATTTCTGAGACACGTAATGCGGAAAGAGGGTTTGGAAAACTTGATACTCACAAGACAGATTGAAGGCAACAGAGACAGAGGAAAACAACGTATAACATAGTGGCCTTGAGTAAACGGATGGCGGGACAGGGTTTAGAAGAAATGACCAAATCAAAGAAGAGACGGATGAAGTTTTACTGGCAAATTGTTATGGTGTAGAACCCTAGAAAGATAACACGGACTCTGATATAAGGTTCGATTGAATATTCTCGGAAATAAAATAAATGTGGACTGGAGAGTACTTTCTCTCACTAGTGTCTTCACTCACTCACTCTATGCCTACTACTCAGTGACCCTCACTAGGTGACTCCCTTTACTCAGAGTTGGTAGCCATATTATATAGGTGTGGAAGAGTTCATTTGTAGGTAGGTCCCCCACAATACAAATGCTGATAAGACCACGAATAGAACATGTAATTAGAAAGTACAAAAACTCCTACAGAAGGAAAGCAAGAAAAAAAAAAGATTAAAAACCAACTGCAACAAAACAGAATGCACCATTGTTAGCCCAAAGCGCAAATTAGAGATATCAAAATCAAAATCAAAATCGGGAAACTTAAATATCTAGTAAGTGTTCTAACAGAGATAGAGGACGGAATTTTTTTCTTTTCAAATTTCTTTTTCTTTTCTTCTTTAATTTTCTTTCTTTTTGCTGAACAAGGCATCCCAAAATAATTTGTTACCAAATTTTCTTAAGGAAAAGATCTTCAAATCAAATCATCCATGTTTGGTGGGGTGTCATGTTGGTTTCAAAGCATTTCTCAGTGTCTGCCACCTGAAAATGGGTTTAGCAAGAATTAATAACAATGAGAATTAGAATAATGACCAGGATATATTAATAGTCTTACTGGTACAAAATATGCAGATAACACTGTGATAATGGCAGACTCATCCACGCCCCACCCAAATGAAAGAACTAGAAGCTAGTACAAAAAAAAAAGCAAGAAAGGCCTAATCATTGTATGAAGACGAAATGCATAGTTGTTAGCAAAAGAGACAACTCAAGGTGGGACTTACATATTAGGGATGTCAAAATCAATCAGATGCAGGTAGTATAGTATAGTATTAGGTTGGTGCAAAAATAATGACGTAATAATGTCGTTTTTTGACGTATTTTTTAACGTCAAAAAACGACATTATTACATCATTATTTTTGCACCAAACTAATAACTGATAATTGGAAAATTGACATTGAAATCCAAAGAAATAATCCATAGGAATAACGATGCTTTCTAGAAAGAAAGCAAAATATTAAGAGACAGGAAAATGTTATTAGAAACAAAGAAAAGAGTGCTAAAGTGTTATGTAATATTTAATCTCCCATTTAGTAGTGAATGCTTGATGAAGACAAAGAAGAGACAGTGATGAAGTTCTACTGGCAAATGCTGATAATACCACGGATAGGGCATGTGATTAGAAAGTACAAAAACTCCTACAGAAGGTAACGAAGGAAAGCAAGAAAAAGAAAAGATTAAACATCAACAGAATGCAACATTGTTAGCCCAAAGTGCAAACAGGAGATATCAAAATCGGGAAATTTAAATATCTGATACGTGTTCTAACAGAGGACGGAAAGTGTGACACTGAAATCCGAAGCCATATTGGGATAGCCAACAATGCATTCCAAAAGAATAGAAAAAAAAAAAAAACTTTGCTAGAAACAAGGAAAAGAGTGCCAAACTGTTATGTGATATCTGCCCTCTGCCAGTGAGTGCTGGACAATTTTCTCAAAGATGAAGAGACTTGAAGCCCCAGAAATGTGGTTCTGCAAAAGGTTCCTGAGTATACCATGAACTGAACATGTAAGCAATGATGAAGTTTTAGAGAAAATGGAAACAAAAAAGAAACTTATACTTAACATCAGGAAGAGACAGTTGAGGTTTCTGGGGCACATAATTCGGAAGGAGTGCTTGGAAAATCTGATACTCACAGGACAGATTGAAGGAAAGACATACCTCATGAACTTGAGTAAATGGATGGCAGAACGAGGTTTAGAAGAAATAACGAAGAGATAGAGATGAGACAGAGATGAGTTTCTACCGGCAAATGCTGATAATACCACGAATAGAATATGTGATTAGAAACTATATAAAAAACCCTACAGTAGATAACGAAGGAAAGCGAAAAGAAATGATTAAACATCAACTGCAAGAAGACAGAATGCATAGCCAAAGATGCCTTCCAAAAGCTAAGCGGAGTATTAAGAAATAGAAAAACTTGAGGATACCATGGACCAAACCTGTGAGCCACGACGAAGTTTCAGAGAAAATGGAAACAAAAAGGAAACATATACCTAGCATCAGGAAAGACCGTTGAAATTTCCAGGGCACATAATGAGGAAAGAGGGCTTGGAAAATCTGATACTCACCGGGCAGATTGAAGACAAGTGAGACAGAGAAAAGATAACGTATGATATACTTATTGAGCTTGGCTAAATAAACGGCGGAACAAGGTTTAGGAGAAGTAACAAAAAGAGGAAATTTGTTAAGCGCCACAAAAGACAGGAAATTGTGGAGTGTCAAGATGGCCGAACTCATGAGGGGTCACGGCACATGAAGAAGGAAATTATTATTATCAAACATTATTTGCGGATTTCTTCCGTGTGGAGCTGTCGACTTTCCTGGTGGACAGCCCACGCCAACTGTACCCGCTTTTTCTTTTACTATGTAGTGTGCCCCTTCTGGGACGTTGGCTATCATGATTGTCCCCAGTTTTCTGTTCGTTGTAGCTCTTAGCAATAATTCTCGTTTTACTGTAGTTTCTAATCCCTGCTCTGCGAACCACTAATACAAGCTCATTAGCTAGGTTATAAACTGCTTGCCTTCAGTATATCCCGTGAGTGTTAAATTTTCTAAGTCCTTTTCCCTCAATGGATGCCAGTTGTCTCTTTCCGATTCAAAAAATATGTCTCCTTTTTGTTTCGATTTTCCTTAAAAGCTCCTCGTTGCTTACAGGTTAAGTCCATGGCATTCTCAGAATCCTTCTGTAGAACAACATTTCTTTTGGCTTAAGTCTCTTCTTCATCATTGTGGAGATTGTACAGCATTCTCTGCAACGTAGGAGGACCGATATTACACAACAGTTCAGTAACCTTTAGTTTGTTCCTAATGAAATTTTCCTGTTTCTTAATACTTTGCTTAGCTTAGCTTTTGGAAGACATCTTTCGCTATACTAATGCGCATTCGGATTTCGATGTCGCATTTTCCGAGCTCTGTTCAAACACTTCCCAGATTGCAGTACTCTTTTCTTTATCTTGAACGATATTTTCCTGTTTCTTAATACTTTGCTTAGCTTCTGAAAGGCATCTTTCGCTATTCCAATGCGCCTTCGGATTTCAGTATCGCAGTTTCCGACCTCTGTTCAAACACTTCCCAGATTACAGTAGTCTTTTCTTTGTCGCGAACAAAATTGTCCTGTTTGTCAATACTCTTCTTAGCTTTTGGAAGGAATCTTTTGCTATTCCAATGCGGATTTTGATGTCACATTTTCCAACTTCTGTTAAAACACTTCCCAGATTGCAGTACTCTTTTATTTATCTTGAACGATATTTTCCTATTTCGTAATACTTTGTTCGCATGTTAGGTTGTTCCATTTGCCATAAACTCTTCTTAAAATTGATGGTTAGTGTTTTTTCTTCTCGTTTTCGTTTATTATCTATGAAAGTGTCTGTAGCTTATATTACCTGTCTGCTATTAACACTGTGTCATTTGCATAATGAATCCTGTCCCTGCGGAAGGTTAAGACGTCCTCTTCACAAAAAGACTCCACTTTATTCTCCGGTAAAATCACTATTGATATATTTAATTTTTTAAGAATTTAAGATTACACCGGATCTATGTCCATATATTTTTCTAATTATGTGTCTCTAATTTTTGACTTTTGAAGTGTAAATCTTATCTATTCCTACCTTTTTCATTCGATTGTAAAACGGATCTATATCTAATACTAGCAGCATGGCCCACTGTTGCCCGTGATTGATTCAAAAATCGTACGACTCATACAGCAATCGCTATCACGTGACTTAAAATATTTTTGCCCTTCCTTGCCTTTAAAGGAGTGCCCTTTGCCGTGCTGATGTTGCTACATGCCTTACTTCTTGCCTATCTCACACCACGAATTTGTTCTAGGCTCTATACTAAACATTAAATCTATTACGAAAAAAGAACTAAACAAAACGTACACAAAACGATCAGCTTTAAAAAAAGACTCGTAACTGGAAAAACCGAATGAAAAAAGAATGCTAACAACAAATACTTTTTTCACATCCAACCCAGTTCTGCGGAATCAGAATCAACGTTGAGTTTAAGCAAGCGAATGAGCCAATTGGAGTAAAGTGCCATGCAGATTTAAACATTTTCACAGTTGTGACGAATGAAGCTATCGATTTTTTTGCATGTTAGTTAACATTCGTGTCAGTCAGCTGTTGGCTCTCACGCTGGCCAATAGAATCTTCCTGCCTATTCGTGGCAGCCAGCTATTGGCTCTCACTCTGGCCAGTAGAATATAGCCGCAAACTACATGAAAACTGCCGTAGAAGCATGAAAAAATCGATTATTTCCACTATCGATGGGAGTTGGGAAATGCAAAGTCGGTCTTGGCCTTCCCACTAACTCGGAGCATGTGCATGTAAATTCTGGTGCAAATCTGTCGAAAATTGTGGCCGTGCATTCGTTACACACACACACACACACACACACACACACACACATTCTGCCTTTTATAGATAGAGATTTTTATAATGAGTTTGTAAAACCGGATCTGTGTCTACCTTTTTTTTTATTGAAGTATAAACGGGGCGTATAACTATTGTTTTTTGACAAAGTTGTAAAGATCCGTATCTACTTTTGATTCAAGTGTAAATCAAAGCTATGGCAGCGATGAACAAATTGGCAAGAAGCAATATGGAGGAGCAAAATAAGCTTTCAAACGAAATACACTGTTTGTTGGTAGTCTCCATTCTCTTATATTGATGTGAAACGTGGTCGCTGTTGACAGAAACAGAGAGAAAGGTCCAAGAGTTTGAGGACAAATGCATGAGAAAATTTCTTGGCATTTTCTATTGGAAACATAAAACCAATGAGTTTATGCGGAAAAGGGTTGAGAGTTTTGTGGATAACCAGGAAGCTGTTCTCGCCACTGTCAAACAGAGGAAAATGGCGTGGTTTGGATACATTACAAGGCAATGGCAGCCTGCGCAACACCATCATACAAGATACTGTTGAAGGTGGACGTAAGAGAGAACGCTAACGCAAAAATTGGTTGGACAATGTCGACCAATGGACAAAAATAACTATACAAGAATTGCTGATGGCTGCCTTTGATCGACCGTTGTGGAGGAGATTCAATATGGCTTCTGCCTTCGGATCCCCCCCCACTGCGATTACAATAATCAAGGGGATGATGATGATGATGATAATGATGATGATATAAACTGGAGCTATGTCTCCTTTTTTGATTCAAATGTAAGCCGGTCCTATAACTAATATGTTTGATACATTTGTAGAGCCGGATCTATATTTACCTTTTTGATTTAATTTTAACCCCATTCAGAAATAAATAGCTCTCTATTAATCATCTTAATGACTATATATATATTTATATATATATTATTGTATTAATTTTAAATTATATTTTATAAAATTGCGCCTACTTCTGGTCTAGCTGCATTTAATAGCGTTTTCTATCTGACTGGTCAGCCTCTCCGTGCTGATTGGAGAGTCTTTAAAATTTAGGTTTCTACATTTTAAGAAAGGGCGGTGGGAGTGAGAGAGAGTGGGGAGAGAGCGAGAGAGAGGGAGAGGCCGAAAGAAAGAAAGAAAGAAAGAAAGAAAGAAAGAAAACATCAACTTGTTCCAAAACGTCTTTCTGTTCTCTTTTTTGCTTAACCTTCCCTCTCCCTAGTGAGAGGTGACCGAACACGTGACAAGATCTTCAAAGAAAAAGAAAACAAAAAGGAAACATACTTAAGATCAGGAAGAGGTAGTTGAAATTTCTGCAGCACGTAATGAGGAAAAAGGGCTTGGAAAAACTGACACACACTGGACAGATAGATCGAAAGAGGAAGAGTTGGAAAGCAGCGCGTAACATACTTGATGGAGTTAGGCAAATGGATGGCAGAACAAGGTTAGGAGAAATAGCGAAGAGAAAATTTATTAGGTGCTACAAGAGACCATGATCGCTTACTTCCTGAAAGTACACGACCCATAAAGAAGTATCCAGCGAAGGGGAGGCAGTACAGAGCATTTGGCCAGGTCTATTCAGCAATGGACTGGTTTGTGATAATGTAATCGAGTTGATTACTTAATGTATTAAACTAAACACGTTTTATCTTTTCGAATAGATCTACGGTTTTTTTTTATCAAATACTAGCTTAAAAGCCACTCTATCAGTCAGCATTTAAGTTAGCTCCAGTGGAGGATTCTTGGTTTGGCAATCATCACAATAGCTAGGGAGGAATAGAGATGATAGGCATCAATAAACTACAGAAGAACTCAAAATTGATTACTGCATTTATGTATTGAATTAATGTTTAAGCTTACCTTTTAAAAGTTCAACAATTCTTCTGCTGTCACTTAATTTAAAGATGATTTGATGTGTGTAGATCCTTATTTTCAGTACAAACAATTATTTTTATTTTATGAGTGACAGAAGAGGGGGACAATTTAAAGGATAAAAAATTAATATAGAGTAAATATGGGAACCCAGTTCTGCGGAATCAGAATCAATGTTGAGTTTAATCAAGCGAATGAGCCAATTGGAGTAAAGTGCCATACAGATTTAAATTTTTCCCACTTGTGACGAATGCAGCTATCGATTTTTTTGCATGCTAGCATGCTAGTTAACATTCATGTCAGTCAGCTGTTGGCTCTCACGCTGGCCAATAGAATTTTGCTGCTTATTCGTGTCAGCCAGCTATAGGCTCTCACTCTAGCTAGCAGAAAATGACCGCAAACTACACGAAAACTGCCGTAGAAGCATGAAAAATCGATGATTTCCACTATCGATGGGAGTTGGGAAATGCAAAGTCGGTCTTGGCCTTCCCTCTAACTTGGAGCATGTGCATGTAAATTTTGGTGCAAATCCGTCAAAAATTGCAGCCGTGCATTTGTTGCACACACGCACATCCTGCGTTTTATAGATTGAGATACATTGAATGGAAAATATATTCAAACCAAAGTTCTAATTATGAATCACAACAAGCAAAATATGATTTTTTTTTTCGTGTATTCAATAAGTCAACCTGTGTAAAAAATTGTCAAAAACTACAATAAAATCTCGTCACTGAATAATAGGTTTTAGATCATAATTAATAAAAACAAAAATTAGATAAAAATGTTTATAACATAATACTGCTCGCCACAAATTATAAAAAAAATGTTTTAAAATTGCATTGTTTGTTGAAAATCACATTAAAACTACTGCACTGTATAACATATGACGTCATAATATAGGTAAATTGATCAGTATAATTTCCTTTAGAAGTAAATGATGATCTTATTTGATGGCACAATGATTTAATAATGATGCACTTGTGCCATGCATCTTGTCTATACACAATTTGATAAGCTTCAGTAAATTATAAATTTGATAAGACTGTGTTATAAGGCCTTCACTGATCACCGAAAAAAAATTCCAACGGTTTGAGTTTAAACCTAAACTTAATCTTTAAACTCATTTCCCCAAAACACGGTAATTATTTTGAAAAAAATATTTTGTCATTAATTATTATGTCAAGCCCCAATTTTTATATAGAGTGCAATACCACGGTTCTAAAATCCAACTGCCCTAATGTACAGGGCCTGATTAAGCTAATGCGAGGTCTGTAGAATATGTTATTATGAAGCCCAAACTTAAAAATTCATATAGATATTAAACCAAGAATTAGTTACTGTTAGGCTTACTCATAAATATTTTCTGTAATTGTATATCAACTTACCGTAATCCCCCATGTATGATACGCATTTTTTTCTAAAAAAATAATAAGCAAAATTAGAGATGCGTATTATGAACAGCTACAAAAAATCTTCAAAAACTTGCTGTTTTATAGGTCGACTTCAGTTGCAAAATGACTACTCACCACAAAAATACAATATGACACGTCAATTGCGAACCCATAAGGATGTTAAATACAGTTATATGTACCCAACAATATATCCAAATGAAATACGAATCTGGTAGATTGCACATTTTATCGAACAAAAACAGGTTAATGAGTCTGCGCAGTAGGCACAATATAGGTATTTACGTTTTTAGAATCGTCAGGACTGGAAATTTTGATAAATATCTTCAATTACAGTTTGAATAAGAGTAGGTAAGGCTGGCTTTAATGAAAATTGGAGAGGTATAATTTTATAGGTTTTGATTACCAAACAAGGGGTGCGTATTATGCGTGAGTAGAAGCATTTCCCCACACTTTCAGCACAATTTATAGATGAAGGCATCTTATATGTAGGGAATTACCGGACATTTTATTCATTTGTATGTTCAACATTGTTTGAAAAGAAACGCTACCACTTATAAAGCAGCTCTTCAATAGATTTTAAGTAAAATTCTACAGGTTTGATTTTTTTTTATTCATCCCTAAGCCTATATCCAGAATTGAGGAAGACAGAAGATGTCGACTAACATTGCATCTATATTTTTGAAGATCATAGGTGGCAAGAAATCGGGAAAGAGTTCCACAGGTGAGAAGTGCGAGAAAAGAAACTATTAGCATAGAACTTACAGTTACATCTAGCTATTTGAACAGTGAAAAAAAAAAGAAACCTACTTGCCAATCTAGTCGTGAGTTTAAATTCACTCGTCGAGGTACCAAAAAGGAGAACATTGAAAAAAAAAATGCCACAAAACTTGCATGCTGAATTTGAAACCGTATCAAAAATAACGTTATAGGGCTTAAAGTGTATTTTCCATCAAAGTGTAATAAACAGAAGCTGTGGAGAGCCATGATCACCCACGTCATGGAGGAACGTGGCATTTTAGAAAAATGTATATTTAATGGAATTAAATTTGATATGTGAAATTTCATATTTTTGTAAATGTTTTATTTGTTTGTTAGAGTAGGTTTTGTTGATATTAAACGCATTATAAATTTAAAAAAAAATGTTTAAAGAAAAAAGTTAAATGCAAATAACGAATAGCCCATTTACGTCAGACTGTGTTCATTCAATTAAGGAGGATGAACTAGATATATATATATATATATATATATATATATATATATATATATAATAGCAACTGAACTTTCCTTTGGAGATGTGAAAATATAGCGAGTTAGTTCACTGGCCGATCTAGTTTTCACTGCGGGTAAATGAATAATTGACCCATCTGCACCATCTCATGTAAAATCCCCGACGGACATAGCTATAAATACATGCGTACTTCCCAATAAAAATATGTATCAATCTCACCAGCGCTTATTCGCTCTTGCAGTAGATCTTTCCTGTTGCGATTTGGATAATAACCTTTCTCGGGTAGATCACTTTCATAGCGTAAGTAAGTTAGTGGTTCATCGTGGGACTAACGACTACAGTCGTCGGCGAGACGAATAAAAAAAACAAAACAGTCCGCCTTCTTTAATCCGGCGCCACTGGAACCAGGCCATTGCCGGACCACAGAAAATGCCAGATGAAAAAAAAATAAAAAAAATTTAAAGTCTTGCCAGCTCATTCCACATATAAATTCCTGTGTTATCAAAAGTAGAACAGAGTTTTTCTTTATTTGTGATGATTACCCTGTACAAGGCCCAACATCCGCTCGAGGCAGAGTAAGAGGCACAGTTTATAGGGATATGTGCGTACGATAACGGTTAACCTTTTGAACAGGTTGTAGTGGTTGGGGGAGCATCCTCTTGGGTCTCGGTTCTACTAATGTGATACAAAGGGAATGAGGGTGGCTCGTACAATGGGCGTGGCATTGACGGTCTTAGCCGTGAAGGTTAGAACCGGTGGAACTAAGGAATGTAGTCTGACAACACTTTCCGTATAACGAGGGAGAGCAGTGAGACGCTTGCGATGTTTTGTCTGTGGGAAAGGGGTTGCAGGGTAGAAAATAAATTATCACCCCCCAAGTACGCGGAAAGGTTTTTGGACTCTTTTCGGAAGTGAAGACTGTGCAGCTCCTGCCCATATATAGCAGCAATACTCCATTTTCTACAATGTGCGTGGCATGGCGTGTCTTAGCCGTGAAGGTTAGACCTGGTGGAATTAAAAAAAATATATATTTCGTCTGAACACTTTCCATGGAAATCATACTTATTCTAAAACCGAGGTTGTGTGTGTGTGTCTAATCGTTTATATATGGGATCGGATTTGCTACATTTTTCAACCGATTTCAACAAAACTTCACAGGACTACGTAAAATTACCTTGCGGTGGTTCTGACAGTGCCAAAAATTGGAAAAACACAATTGTTTTTGCACGAAATCAATTTGAAAACACGATTAAGAGGCATCGCTGTTTCGAGAATGAAAGGCGGACAACTCATATCGAGTTATACTTACTATAAAACCCTGGTTGTTTGTGAATATGTGTGTGTTCGTTTATATATGGGATCGGATTTCCTACATTTTTCAACCGATTTCAACAAAACTTCACTTTTTTTTGGCAGGTAGTGTTTCTTATTGTCTTGCACACTTTTTTCTTTATTTTTACATTCAGAATGCTTTAAAAATTCCATTTACAAGACAATTGTTTATAATAAAATTGAAAAATTCTATTCAATCGGCAGACTCATAACGATTGAAAACAATGTTTTTGTTTGAGTTTGGGTTTGACCAATTCGTAAAAAAAACAAAAAACTAATTAAGACATCCGTGTCCGTCAACCTTAAACAATAATCTTTATGATGGTCGATACTTGATCTATCTCTTACTGTTACATCCCCGGGCAACGCCGGGTTCTCCTGCTAGTAGGAAATAAAACAATCATTAATACTTACAATCAAAGTTTTTATTGTTTTATATAATCCGGATAATGATCACGAGCCCCGTAACCTATTAGGTTCGTAAAGGCTCCGACACGCATTGCAGCCGCAGTAGAAATAATAGTGTCTTGGGTAAGATAGCCTGACGGAGCCCAACTCTCTCCAGACTTGTTTAAATTCAAGGGCATAGAACCTAGTCTGCGATTTATTCTTAGTTGTGGACAGAAGAGATGGGTCCATACCTTTCCAAAGGGTATTAGCACATAAGTGAATGCAAGGGACTCGGCTAGAATTCGAACTCGGCTCTCCGATTCTTCAATCCGAGCCGCAATCCTCCGTTTATTGAGATCTACTTGCTATCCTGAATGGGTAAATATGCAATCTCTATCTATAAAAGGCAGGATGTGTGTGTGTGTGTGTGTGTGTGTGTGTGTGTGTGTAACGAATGCACGGCCACAATTTTCGACGGATTTGCACCAAAATTTACATGCACATGCTCCAAGTTAGTGGGAAGGCCAAGACCGACTTTGCATTTCCCAACTCCCATCGATAGTGGAAATAATCGATTTTTTCATGCTTCTACGGCAGTTTTCATGTAGTTTGCGGCCATTTTGTACTGGCCAGAGTGAGAGCCAATAGCTCGCTTACACGAATGCTAGCATGCAAAAAAAAGCGATAGCTGCATTTGTCACAAGTGGAAAAAATTTAAATCTGTATGGTACTTTACTCCAATTGGCTCATTCGCCGGCTTAAACTCAACGTTGATTCTGATTCCGCAGAACTGGGTTCGGTGTGAAAAAGTATTTGTTGTTAACATTTATTTTTTCATTTGTTTTTCCAGTTACGAGTCCTTTTTTAAAGCTGATCGTTTTGTGTTCATTTTGTTTAGTTCCTTTTTCGTAACAGATTTAATGTTTAGTAAAGGGCTTCGAAAAAAATCGCAGTGTGAGATAGGCAAGAAGTAAGGAATGTAGCAACATCAGCACGGAAAAAGGGCACTCCTTTAAAGGCAAGGAAGGGCAAAAATATTTTAAGTCAAGTGACAGCGATTGCTGTATGAGTCGTAAGATTTTTGAATCAAGCACGTGCAACGCCGGGCCTGGCAGTTAGATATAAGAAATGAGCAAGACTGTATCACCAAATCAGGCTGCTGCTGTCGGCTACTGCGAAAAGTTGTAAACAACGAGAAGCACCGCCCTCATAGCCGCCCACTGAACTAATGGCGGATGATAATTAAAAATAAAAAATGCCGGATACTGTTGCCAGATTAAATAGTGATATTTTAATTACGAGTAAATGTATGCGTGGTGTAGTGTTAATCAGTGCAGAACTTGATAATCGGTGCACCAAGTTCGAATTCCAGGAGAGTTAGTTGTGTCAAATTTCGCACGAATTTATCATAAATTACGACTAACTTTTGCCCACCGGAGTTAAACAAATTCGAAACTGGTTAGTACTTAAGACACGGTCTCAATGTCTTATGTAAATGAAGGCATAGACAGTGTTATCTTATATGTAAAGGCGAGCGGACACATCTAACCTACGCTGAGTAAATCGCTGGAATCATCGACGTGGCGAGATCTATTACGTCTGAGTAGTGATTTTAATCCTTACTTAGAGCTCTATATTTTCGGCCTTGTGCCACATCTAATCTACGCTCAGTAAATCGCTGGAACCCTAGACGTGGCGAAACGGTTAGTAAGCTTGTCTGGCTAGATCTATTACGATTGAGTAGTGATTTCGATCCTCATTTGGAGCTCTATACTTTCGGCCTTGTGCCACATCTAATCTACGCTCAGTAAATCGTAGGACATCTCGACGTGGCCAAACGGTTATCTCGCTAGATCAATTACGACAGTTTTTAATACTTTCACAATTCCTGTATTTTCGAGCAAAGTCTTAATTGACCTAGCGAGATAAGCTTGCTAATCGTTTTGCCACGACGAGGTGTCATGTAATATCCCGATCTCCATAATTTCGGCCTTATGTCACATGCAATCTACGCTTAGTAAATCCCTATATGTAAAGGTCAGAAAGCTGATCTCGATGGTTAATAATGGTGCCTTTAATCGTCACTTGGTGTACATAGGCGTAATGGCGTACATACATCGTTGTCGTTACGTAATAAATACAGGTTGTCTATAAAAATTATACTCATTTTTATGAAGTAAGGTTCAAGTCAATTCGATTTCTTTTCAGATTTACACGTCAGTATTACTAATGTCATTCAGGCTTAGCTTCGAAAAAGCAAAGTTCATTCAGAAATACAAATACATATACGAAAATTCTGTTGAAGATCAAAGACGGGCGTTTCATTCAGATCCACCCACGCGGCTTACAACCTCACGGATTAGAGATAAGCTTGAAGATGATGGTAACCCACAAGGTGTGCACTAGAAACCGTTTCGGAAGAGCACGAATATTCACAACCCCTCAGAAGGAAGAAACGATGATGGAAAGTTTTCTTTTTTTTCACTGACGTCCAAGACAGCCATCGAAATGTTGATTCCAGCTTCCATTACGTCGCGTTGTCAGCAATGTCTGGAGGATAACGAACATCAATGCGATGAAAAATTCTTAAGATAATGCATTTATAATAAATCATGTCTTCATATGCATTATTTAAATTAAATATGGTGGAGTAATGGATAACAGCTCGGATGGGGGAATCGAAGAGCCGAGTTCGAATTCCAGTCGAATCCATTACATTGACTTTACGTGCTAATTGGGGAATCGAAGAGCCGAGTTCGAATTCCAGTCGAATCCATTACATTCACTTTACGTGCTAATACCCTTTGGAAAGGTATGAATCCTTTTCTTCTCCCCCCAGCT
>OZ010580.1:118142854-118162854 GCA_963932145.1 Acanthosepion lycidas
GCGTTCAGCTCTCGACTCTTCATTAAAACACCCAACTAAGAGAAGGGAAACTGAATCATTTAAAATCATGTTTAATTGTTGTAAATAATGTCCTTAGAATGAATCGCTTGAAATATTGCCAACAAAAGATAACTTATCTTTTTTTTATTGCGAATTATTCACGTAAAGAAGGGTGAACCTTAAAATCCCAAACATTATAATAACAACCTCAGCGGCACAAAGAAGACGGCTTTCAATTATCCCAAGCAGACTTGGAATAATAATCACTCTTCTATTAGTTTGGTGCAAAAATAATGTCGTTTTTGACGTTTTTTTTAACGTCAAAAAGCGACATTATTTTTTTCCCCAACCTAATAAAAGCCTATCTATCTATCTATCTATCTATCTATCTATCTATCTATCTATCTATCTATCTATCTATCTATCTATCTATCTATCTCAGTCGCTTCATTATCTATCTATCTATCTATCTATCTATCTATCTATCTATCTCAGTCTATTCATTATCTATCTATCTATCTATCTATCTATCTATCTATCTATCTATCTCAGTCGCTTCATTATCTATCTATCTATCTATCTATCTATCTATCTATCTATCTATCTATCTCAGTCGCTTCATTATCTATCTATCTATCTATCTATCTATCTCAGTCTATTCATTATCTATCTATCTATCTATCTATCTATCTCAGTCGCTTCATTATCTATCTATCTATCTATCTATCTATCTATCTATCTATCTATCTATCTATCTATCTCAGTCTATTCATTATCTATCTATCTATCTATCTATCTATCTATCTATCTATCTATCTAAGTCGCTTCATTATCTATCTATCTATCTATCTATCTATCTATCTATCTATCTATCTATCTATCTATCTAAGTCGCTTCATTATCTATCTATCTATCTATCTATCTATCTATCTATCTATCTATCTATCTATCTATCTATCTGTTATTACTATAAATATTATATTTTGTCTGCAGAGATATCCAAATAAAGGTCCTTGTTTTATGTTTTTAAACTGTGAAATTAATATCTACCGACCAAATGATAACAATTTGATTAAGAAAATTTAAAAAATAAACAGAAAAAAACAGAGATACCAACTCAAATGCGTATATCCAATAAATATAATCCTTATAATAATAACAGCATATATATATATATATATATATATATATATATATATATATATATATATATATATATATATTTTGTGTATTTTGTCAGTAAGAATTTTTTAAAACCTGTTTGTTTGAATAATATCGAATATTTTGGTAACTTTTTCAAATCTGAATTCATTGTTTTATGGAATCGGAAAATTTACTGAAGTTCATGACTATTTTTATTTATTTTATTTTAAACAGGGATGTTTTCATTTCTCTTTCTACGAAATATGAACGTTGGTAAATTTACTGATTGCATAAAACAACTGTGTCTGAAATTGAAAAGCGTTAATAAAAACCTCGATAGACAGAACTTGTCGATATTATTTAAGCAAATACGTTGAACGTTGAATTATCGCTAACGAAATACACCTCATTTAAATTTTGACGAATAAGGACACTAACACAGCGAAACTTCGACATTCACTCATAGACGATTGACATTGCTTTTAAATTTCTGAAGATCAAAGTTGACTGAAAAGGAAGAAGCCGGAAGAGAGTCCTACATGTTCCGCATGTAACACCCAGCGGCTTGATATCATCAAAGGATGTTAACTATTTCTTCTTTTTGTGTACATGCAGAGTTTTTCTTTAGAGAGTGGAATGGACTCGGTGCAACACCAATTACCAGTTTTGTATAGGACACAGGTACGAGTCTCCCAGGAAATTAAACGAAATGGTCGAAAGCAAAAATGATTGCATTAATAAAAAGAATTAAAATATTTTAGTTTGTCTTCACCCCAAAGTACGCATAAAGCCGAATTTACGCACAAGGTCGAGTTTAACGTGGGTGTCCCGAGCCCGTAGGCTCGGCCAAAAAAATGCCCGTAAAACCCGTATTCTCCGCTTGAAGCATTTCTTGAACAGACCTTGCTTGATAGCCTAAGTCACAATTTAATCATGCAATAATAGCTGGCCACTTGTATTCGAGAATACCCATCTACTAGGGTGGCTAGCCAATCCCTATTGTAGACGCTCGGCCAGGCACATTTGTGTTTGCTCAACACCCACAGAGCCCACCTGTGGTTTATACGACAACTATGCTGGGCAGGCCTTAGTTTCTGGGAGAGAGAGTGTTAATCAAGTTTGATGAATAAGTCCAGCACAGCTATAAGGGTTCCGTCTACCCAATTTCACTCACAAGGCTTGGTTTTCAGGTACTTTCCAAAGGTGCCCCACGCTGGGATCGATCTCGATCTATTTCGCGAACTTCAGGAAGTCTCCTACCTGACAAATCGACCACAGTGAGATTCGAACCAAGTCTCATGGTCAGAAAGCGAACCACACAGCTACGCGCCCAACAAATCATACGATGATCATACTAATCAACATCCGTCCTAGTTGTCGGGTTGATTTAAGCAGTAAGTTTTAATTTATGCGTACTTTGGGGTGAAGACAAACTAAAATATTTTAATTCTTTTTATTAATGCAATCATTTTCGCGTTCGACCATTTCGTTTAATTTCCTGGGAGACTCGTACCTGACGTGCCATACCAATCAGCTACAGAGAAAGCATCTGGTTAGCAAAGTTTAAATTACTATCTATATATTATGGTCCAGGTTAGGACCAAGGAAGAACAACACGAACACAAGAGTAGAAATAACGAAGGTATATTACACGAAATAATAATACAAGATGTGGAAGGTGTTAGTATGACTGTCAGTCTGGTTTGGAGTGAACTACTATCGGCTCGACTCGATTCGATATTTACTCCCCACCCACGGGTAAAAGATGTGGCACAAGGCCGAGTTTAACGTGGGTTTCCCAAGCCCGTAGCCTCGGCCAAAAAATGCCCGTAGAACCCGTAGAAATGGGATCGGGTTGGTCAACCTCCCCGAACGAGACTCTGCCCTTCGGCGGAGCCTCGTCCGGGTTCCTCTCTGCTCAGAGGCAGAGAGTTCGACCGTCAAGCCGAGAAGCTCTTGAGAGGCGTAGTATACTTAGTGTTAGGAAGAGTTAATTCTGTAGTTATAGGTAAGGACTCATGACACTATAAAATTACTGTTTATATGGACTTTGCTAACCAGACGTTTTCTCTGTATCGGGATAGTATAGCACGTCAGATCAATTGACGGTTTCGTATAGGACACAGGTTCGATTCCTGTCGGAGAACACATATTTTCTACGAAATTTCTCGAACATTCAGGCCCTGTAAATGTAATTAATACTGTTTATTGAAAAAAACAGAACATTTACTTAAATAAATAATGTAGAAAAAGAAAATATATTAAATAATTGTCGGACTTAATTCATTCCATATATATATATATATATATATATATATATATATATATATATATATATATATATATATGTGTGTGTGTGTGTGTGTGTGTATTGAATAAATTACGAATATTATGTATGCTTATTTTGATTATAATCCTTTCATATTCGGGAATATTTTTCCGTATATTATAATTAAATAAGGCAACAATTTCCCAAGTACTTTTTTGCGTTATTTAATTGTAATATACGGAAAAATAGCGGTCAGTTACGACTTCTAGTTTTGCGACTAGTTCGTTTAGCGACAGCACATTTAGCGACCAACCTCTTTAGCATCCAACACATTTATTGACCAGCCTATTGAGCGACCAGCTCGTTTAGCGACCAGGCTGTTTAGCGACCAGGCTGTTTAGCGACAAAACCCTTTTAGCGACCAATCTCTTTAGCATACATCGCGTTTAGCTACCAGCCTATTGAGCGACCAGCTCGTTTAGTGATTGGGCCGTTTAGTAACCAACCCGTTTAGCAACCAACCTCTATAGCATTCCAACCCGTTTAGCGACCAGCCTATTAAGCGACCAGCTCTTTTAGTGATTGGGCCGTTTAGTAACCAACCCGTTTAGCAACCAACCTCTTTAGCATCCCAACCCGTTTAGCGACCAGCCTATTGAGCGACCAGCCTATTGAGCGAACAGCCTATTGAACGACCAGCTCGTTTAGTGATTGGGCTCTTATGCAACCAACCCGTTTAGCGACTAGCCTGTTTAGCGACCAGCCTATTTAGTGACCAGCTCGTTTAGCAACCAGCCCGTTTAACGTCCAGCTCGTTGGAACGAAACCCAGTCATTAAGTAAGGGGTGGCTGTATTTGAAAGGCTGATTTTGAAGTTGGACACAAGGATATTTGGCGCGGTAATTTCTTTGTGGTTCCCGTTTGACCATGATTAAAAATGGCCATCGCAATTATCGTTGCCTCCAGTATTGCTTTTAGATATAATTGGTAATATGATTCGAGAAATGTCTATATTTCTTGCCATAGGGATTTTTGCAACGAATAACTAAGGGGGAGGGCCATTTAATGGATCCGCAATTGTTTTTTTTCTTCTTTTATTCGTTTTATCCGGGTGTTTTTTTGTTGCTGTTATTAGGTTGGTGCAAAAATAATGACGTAACAATGTCGTTTTTTGACGTGATTTTTAACGTCAAAAAACGACATTATTACGTCATTATTTTTGCAACAACCTAATACACAGCCGGGTGTGTACCGTACCAGATAAGCATTACGTTCACCCAATCGACATGCGGGTAGGTCAGAGGAGAGAAATAAATAAATAAATAAATAAATAATTCTGACTTTCGAGAGGGTGCGGGGAAATGTGTGGAACAAACAGTTTCTGATTTCAAAACAATTACGTCATTAGTCACGTGCCGCATTTCCTATCCGGATTTCTCTGTTATTCCGCCCTCTCGCTCTCTGTCTATATATGGCTTTCAGTTTCTGTCTCTCGGTCTCTTTCTATTCTCTCTCCCTATTTAGGCATTACTGTTTCTAATTACTCTCTCTCTCTCTCTCACACACACACACATTCTCTTCCATCTCTTCTTATTTGCATATAACTGTTTCTCATAAAGTCGCCGTCTCTCTCGTTCAGTCTCGCTCCCAATCCTCCTCAGCCTGCTTTACCTCCTCTTCTCGCTTTTTATTCATTTCTGTTTATAACGAACTGGCCATCTCTGTTTTCGATGTTTATTTTTCCCGTTTTTCTCGCTGCTATTGCGCCTTGGTCTACTTCTTTCCTCTTCAGGCAAACACACTCTCTCTTTATCGTTCACTTATTCTCTCTCTCTCTCTCTCACTCTTTCTTTGTAGATTTCTATTTTTAACTAAACCGACGTTTCTTTTTATAAGTCTCTCTCCATTTTTCTCGTTTCTATTCCGCCTCGGTTGACTTCTGTTCTCGTCTGTTTACAGATTTTTTTTTTCTAACTAATTTGGCGTCTCTTCTTTTAAGTCTCTCTCCGTTTTTCTCGCTTCCATCACACCTCTACTCTTCTCTTTATCTCCCTCTCTCTTTGCTGATTTATGCTTTTAGCGTCTCTCTTTCGTTTCCTTTTTGGTCTCTCTCCCAATTTTTGATTCTTCAATTTCTCTTTCTCTCTCCCCCTCTCTCTTTCTATTACCTTCTTACATATTTTTCTTTCTTACACACATGCTTTTCTCGCCACCATTCCTCCTTTGTCCTCTTCCTCTCTACTTTCTTTAATTGTACATTTTTGCACTCAACATCTCTCCTTTTAGGTCTCTGCTCATTTCTTTCCCAGCAGTTCCTTCGTCAGTTCTCTCTCTCTATCTGTGTCTCTCACTTCTTTGTAACTCTCTCAAAATAACCCTTTCTCGGTATCTCCCTGTTTTTCTGCCTTAATATCTCCCTCAAATCTCTCTCTCTCTCTGTCTCTCTCCTCTTGAACATTTCTGTTTTTAACTCTCTTAAAATAACCCCATTTCGATATCTCTCTGTTTTTCTCCCTTAATTCTTACTTCAGCTCTCCCCCGCCCCATTCTCTCCCTCTCTCTCTGTCTGTCTCTTTCCTCTTGCACATTTCTGTTTGTACCTCTCTCAAAATAACCCCTTCTCGGTATCACTCAGTTTTTCTCCCTTAATTCTTACTTCAGCTCTCTTTCCCCCCTCTCTCTCTTCTGTGTCTCTCTCCTCTTGCACATTTCTGTTTGTACCTCTCTCAAAATAACCCCTTCTCAGTATCTCCCCGTTATCTCGCTTAATTCTTCCTTCAGCTCTCTCTCTCTCCTTGTCTGTCTCATTCTCTGTCTCTCTCCTCTTGTACATTTCTGTAACTCTCTCAAAATAACCCCATTTCGATATCTCCCCTTTTTTCTCCCTTAATTTTTGTTTTATCTCTCTCTCTCCCTCAGTAGCAAGGTTTATGGTATTAGGTTGGTGCAAAAATAATGACGGTTTTTGACGTTAAAAAATACGTCAGAAACCGTCATTATTTTTGCACCATCCTAATATTATCCTCATCGTTAGGCTAATACAAGAGATCGACCAGCTAAGTCAATTTCAACGAAACTAGGTCCTTTATGATGTGCTAAGAATATTTTTCTCGCCAGAATCTGTTTTGCAATAATAAATTTATCCTTTGTCCGTGCATCGAATATTCCGGCCGCATGAAAAATTAAATAGAAATAAAATCCCAAGTGACAAAACTAGGATTTCAAATTACATTTTGTGCAAAAAGGTTTGTATTTGCAATGGAAACATAAAACACCTAGCCAAATTCCCCGCACCTTGCTACGTGACACACATTTTGTTTGTAAGAAATTGACTGATTTTAAATCATTGTTATAATTTGTGGAGAAAAATGATGCACTTCAATATTACTCAATGATCTTGTGGATGTGACCTCCATCTTCTGGCTTTCTCCTTTTATATTTTGGTTGTTGTTTTGTTTTATGGCATAGCAACCTCAGTAGATCATTTAATGTCAACAAAATTCTTGAAATAGATTCATAGTGATAGTTTGGTAAAAAAAAAAGGTGTGTATGTATATATATCTATATGAAACATTTTTCAATTACTCATATTCTTTTAATGCAATCCAACTTCTTTTAGTGAATTTACAATCTTGAATGGTTTCATTTTCGTAAACATTTTTTACATTACTCACTTGGTTTTGTATGTTTTGTTTTGTTGCATATCAACCTCAATGGGTTATTTAATGCCGACAAAATTCTTGAAATAGATTCATAGTGATAGTTTGGTAAAAAAAAAAGGTGTGTATGTATATATATCTATATGAAACAATTTTCAATTATTCATATTTTTGAATACAATCCAACTTCCTTTAGTGAATTTACAATCTTGAATGGTTTTATTTTCGTAAAATTTTTTTAAATTGCACACTTGCTTTTGTATATTTTGTTTTGTTGCATATCAACCTCAATGGGTTATTTAATGCCGAGAATTATTTTTTTCCTGGTGATATTTTCTAATTATTGCTGGCAATAATTTTTTTTTTATTACAATGTATTTCTAGTATATTTTTACACAAGTTTGGGTGTTAATTATTCCTCCATATCCGGGACATAAACAGATGCTACCACGTCTGCATAGGGTGGACTTGAGAACACCAGCAATTAAGAGGTGATTCCACGCTCCTCAAAGCCTCCTGATCAGAGGCCTTGCTGTTGGACGTAGTTTATCGTCATACCAAGGACGCTTTTATATTTTGGATAGAAGTTATTCTCTTGTTAAAATTTAAATTTAATTTTAAATCAAAGGAAAAAAATTAATGTAAATCAAAGGAAAAAAAAACAATTCACTGTGTGTGTGTAAAAGCTGCTTGATCTGTCCCTTTTGAATTTGATGCAATATTTGGTTAAAATCAGCAGATTTCAACATTGATATGACAAGTGAATTGTCGTAACAAATATGTATCGTTAAGACACTACCCACTGATTGGTGATTTCTTGCTCAAAAGGTCAAAAGCGATAATATCCACTACTCATATTATCCGATTTCAATTTTGTACACAATACCACGATAGTTCAAAGAGGCATGAACTTGCTATTTGGTAGTAGTAGTAGTATTGTTAATGTCATAACTATACAGAGGTACTTTTAAACATTTCGTTCAAGAGAAGCGAGAATTGAATATGAACCAAGTTATAAATATATGGCCAGTTAAATGGATCGAGAAGACATAACTAATCAAAAGTCAGTACTACAACTAATTTGACTGTATGCATGAAAAATCTAAAAAGAAACTACAGTGGAACCTCGGTTTACGAATTTAATTCGTTACTGAAGGCCGTTTGTAACCCGGAATGTTCGTAAACCGAAACTATTTTTCCAATACGAATCAATATACCAAAACGGAATTACAGTGGAACCTCGGTTCACGAATTTCATTCGTTCTTGAAGGCCGTTCGTTACCCGAAATGTTCGTAAACCGAAACTATTTTTCCAATAAGAATCAATGTAACAAAAAAGAATTACAGTGGAACCTCGGTTCACGAATTTAATTCATTCGTAACCCGAAATGTTCGTAAACCGAAACTATTTTCCAATGTAGAGAAAAAAGTCACAATACAATAAGAATGGAAAAGAAAACACGACACAACACACGTATGTATACAATAGGACCGTCGACTCCGTTCGAGTTAATTCGGTTCAGCAATGTTGTTCGAGAACCGTTATTTTGTTCGATAACCGAGGTATTTTCAGCTCGAATTTTCTGTTCGAAAACAGATTTGTTCGACATGTGAGACGTTCGAGAACCGAGGTTCCTCTGTACCTTGATTACTGAATAAAGATTGACCAGTTCTATCCCATGACAATGCAACGCCCTGACAAAATTGAAGAGAATTGGTTAACAGTTTTTCAGGTGGTTGTTTCCAGAAGATCTCTATTGATCCTATTATACGAACTCAAATTAAGTCACAGTACCTCGAAAGTTCAGCGAAATATCTGGCTGTGATTTGGAGTTTGTATTACACTGACTATTGAACAGGTACGTGTTACCTGTCCTCCTGTATGGCAGCGAATGCTGGACAATCACCTCACTGATGAAGAAAAAAAACATGAGGCAACAAAAATATGGTCCTACAAAACGATGCTGAGGATACCATAGACCGAACATGTGAGCAACAACGAGGTTTTGGAGAGAATGGAAGCAAAAAGGAAACATATACTTAACACCGGGAAGAGACAGTTGAAATTTCTGTGGCATGTAATGAGGAAAGAGGGTTTGGAAAATTTGATACTCACAGGACAGACTGAGGGAAAGAAGGACAGAGGAAAGCAGCGAGTAACATATTTGATGGGCTTGAGGAAATGTAAATTAGAAAAAGGGTTGGGAGAAATAAAAAAAAAGACAAAACTTATTAAAAGCTACAAGGGTCAGGAAGATGTGGAGGGCTATGATCGCCTACATCTTGAATGAAAAAAAGATTACATTGTGTAACAAAATCTGAACTTTTTTTGTATTTAGTCTGTAAGTGTTATTTCCAAAATGCTTCCGCCTAGAAAGCCATGGAAATGGCTATTATTCCCTTGAAACTTTGCTTTTGCAACCTGGACAGCGATGTTTTGAAATTTACCTATTTTCCATTATATTCCTGAAGGAGAATTTTCAAGAACTTTCGAGAAGTTTCTAGAATATTCTGGCAGTATAAATGCAGGGAACTTAAGCTCAACTGTTCAATTTACTTCTAGCTGCCCACGTTCAGACAAGTAGTCGTTGGTAGATTCATTCGTCACAGATGGCACCATGTAAGCATGTCTTTGGTGAATTTATCAAGACAAGAACGAAAATGTTCTCTGTGACATCTGTGAGGCTTACAAGGCATACTTCGTCATCAAAACAAGCCCTGAGCACCTATTTATACTTGATACCTCTGCAACAGGACTCTAGAAGGTTGGATGGAGACCTTTGCTTGTTTCGATAATGTAATTTTGAAATGTAAAAGGTTGGGAATTTTTTTTATTTAAATTTAAAAACAAATTTTTTTTTAACCAGTGCTATTGAAAAAAATGTATGAAATATGCTTCAACAATCGCGCCTTAGTGTCCACAATATCATGGATATTTTCTATACCGGATTACTGGAAAGAACCATGAAAAGACGAAATATTAAGGATGTTTAGTATTCAAAATTCCGTATTTTTGTGCTACATTAATTGGGGTCCAAAGTCAGAATTTTACATATTCATCGCACGATTTTTAGAAATTTCAAAAATGTATTTTTTAAGGAATTTTTCAATAACACTGGACGAAATATATTTCTATTTTTATATTATATATATATATATATATATATGTATATATTGGCTCCTGAAAATTAATTTCAGTTGAGCTCTCTGGGGGAGCGGTGTGGGTTTGTAAACAGTGACTATTATACTTGATATAGCGAGACTCTTCGACAAAAGCGAATTGAATCACTGTCTCTCACTGTGTGTTTATGTAAAAAAAAATAAAATTCACTTTCCACCCCACTGTGCGCCGACGGCCTAGTGGTAGAATCCCCGACTGACAGCAATTCAGTCGGGTTTCGATCCTAGCAACCGGAAGTGCTGCGAAACAGTCTGTCTTGGGATGACTTTATATATAAATATTTATATATATAAAGTGAAGTTTGTGCAATGTTAAAAAGCCATTATGTATTGTATCTGACGGCATATAAGGCGCACTTAAATTTTACTAAAAATATCTTTTAAAATCACCCTACGTCTTATATGCCATATAGAGGTTTAAAATTCGCGATAGTCGACCGAAATTAGCTCCTGGCAACTCCTATTAGCTTAGACTTTAGAGTACCTTTCATATACCTATTGTCATTATTTAAAAGACTGTTATGCAGATTAAAAGTATTAACATTGATAATATTCATTATATTAATTTCATCACGTTTAATATTAGTAATTTGTTTCATTAAAATTATATGTAATAAATTCAAATTATATATTTGTATTTTTATTTCATTAATATTTTTCTTGCAATAACTTCCGGTTGCATTGGTATGAATACAATGAGAATTTTTATATCCTAATTATTCCAATAAGACGCAGGTTGTACAGATCATATACAAGAAAAGTTTTGACTGAATTTTAATGGTAACTGTATTGTTTTGCGCAATTGTAATAATTGCTTGTTTTTATTTTGTTTTCTTACCTTTGGATATCATAAAGTTTTTATAGTCTTGTGTTCTTTTTTACCTATTATTTTTCATTTAATTGTAATCATGGCTTGTTTAACTGAAATAAAACCTCATAAATATAGCCTAAGCTGTATCATTTACTAACAATTTTACTAATTTTACTAATTACCAATTTTTCTTGATTTGCTCTTTTGAAATTGGGGTGCGTCTTATACATCCGGGTGTCATATACCATCAAATACGGTAATTATTATTATAAACGAGACTATTTTTGTGACTTTGTCGGTTGATTCGTTTTCTACGGCTTATCAACTCTTTTCAGGTTATTTAAAGCCAGGAAATATGTTTACATTGTAAGACCTTTTCTGAGATAATAATAGTTTAATGATACAAGACTTGCTAATTAACCCATAGCTGAGGGAGAAGAGGCAGATTCATACCTTTCCCAAGAGTAATCGTAATTAGATATAACGAACCCAAGTGGAAATGAAACTCGGTTCTCCGACTAACAATTCCTAGCCGTTATCGATTGCACCACCTGCACATCCAAGGATGTGGTATTTCCAAGCGGCCACCCATCTAGCTACTGACCAACTCAACGTTGCTTAACGTACAGAAATTAATGTATCGACGTGGGCGTAAATCTTTGTGGCTTTGTTTCACATTCATGTAAACATCAGTTGATTGGGCGGTTGTCGTATTTAAGCGTTAGTTTTGCAGGTCGCTCTCAATTGGATTAAATACCTCAGTAATATTGTACTGTGCCAGACTAGGGGAAACGGCCTGTATTAATAATGATTGCTTATGCGAAGTGAATTTGTGGTAATACTCGTTTGTTTTTACGAAGTCGTTCCCAACCGTTTTTTTTTTCAACTGTAAGTCTAGTTTAAACTTTGCAAGATCTGTGAAAAAGAATGAAAAGGATTCAGTGTTGCGTTAACACCCTACAGCTATGGATTAAATAGTTGTGTAGATTGCTCTATTCAGCCTTGTTTGGCAGCCATTCTACGTGAAGGAATATTCTGAATTAACAAAACCTAGGTAGACTTAACCTACCATTGAAACACGTCTAAAGGCAGAAAAATGCCGACAGGAAACAAACCCTTCCTCAGATTACAATGGTTGGGCGTGGCGCCAATCACTCTAACTTGTGAAACAATTCGATTACAGAAACCTCGCGAAGAGGTGTTAAATACCATAAGATACCAGACATAGCAGTGAAGACAAGGATTTACACTCGAGTTAGCACGCAGAAGATCGGATGTAGTAAGATTTTATACATTCGACTTGTTGGCTGTCGGGATATATTGCTGCGGAGATTGGTACTCTCACACCCACTTCCCTGTCCTAAATCACTCAGTTTTAAATCATTACGGCTTTTTTTGTAGAGTATAGGGCCCGGCAAGAAGCGATGGGCGTTTAAATCCTATAATGGCAACGGTTCAGGAGATGACATGTGAAATTATATGCTTCGGAGGATTCTGTAAAGTCATACGTCACAGGAAGCATGAACTTAGAATATACAACGTCGACTCAATAAACAAACATCTGACCCACTTATAACAGGTCGGCCTTGTATTACATGTAAAGTGAGAGAAATGTAAAACAAAAACAAAAAAACTAGTAAGTTTGATAAACATTTGGTCGAATTAAGGTCATGTAAAAAGCTCAAACTACAAAAGCACACACACATACAGACACAAACCCGTCCTGGGTATAACGATAAACTATGTCCAACAGCAAGGCCTCTGATCAGGAGGTTTTGAGGAGCGTGGAACAACCTCTTAATTGCTGATATTCCCAAGTCCACCCTGACCCAGGTGGTAGCACCTGTTAGGGTCCCAGCTATGGGTAAATAGTTAACCGCGAAACTGAGGTAAAAAGTGTAAAAATAGGTTTTAATACCAGAGATACTTTCTAAAAAATTATTACTAGAAATAAATTTTTGAAGAAAGAAATCTATTACGAGCAATACGTTCTTGAAAAAAAATATTACCAGCAATACATTTTTGAAAAAAAAATATTACCAGCAATACATTTTTGAAAAAAAATTTTTTACCAGCAATACATTTTTGAGGGTAAAAATATTACCGGATTAGATTTTTGGTAAAACAAAATATTACCAGGAAAAAAAAAAGTTGTCGTCATTAAATAACCCATTGAGGTTGATATACCGTAAAACAAAACAAATCAAACTAAACAGACACAAACCTACCATTATACCTTTATTATTTTTCTTTCTTTATCCTTGAAGGGATTACGGCCAAATCCTGTTGAAACATCGGCTCGCGTACGATCACCGAAGTTAAGCAACGTTGAGCCTAATCAGAACCTCGATGGATGCCCGCTTGAGAATACCACGTGGTATGAGCTTGGATGTTCGTGCAGCACGGAATTGGAAGTCAGAGAGCCGAGTTCCAATTCAAGTCGGGTTCTTTATATTTACTTACGCACAGCTATCCGTGGAAAAGGCATGAATCCGTCTCTTCCCCTCAGCTATGGTTTAATTAGTAGAACTTGTATCAGTAAATCTTTATTATCTCCCAAAATATCTTACAATCCAAAACTGTTTTCTGGTTTTAAGTAACCTGTAAGCGGCTGATGAACAATAAAATCACAAATCAATCTATTAGTCAATTCTCTATCCTTGTCTATACAAACACTACTTGGTCTCGTAGGTTCACCTGTCATAATTCATAAACAAATGCTTTATAGCAAACCATGGCAGAAACATGAAATTTACAATAATATAAGACAGCGACTTGTAAATGTATAATATTTAACGGAACAAATTGCTAACTAAATTGCTAATTTTCGAAGTGATCAACAAAATCATGATATGGGATATTAAAAGCTTTCAACAAACTTCTATCCTTTGTGGACTCTTAGCAACATTTGCACTTTTGCCAAGCCTCCCCATCCTTGTTCTTCTGGAGAATCTAAACGCAAAGAATATAATGAAAGCAAGAGAAATGGGGATGAAACAGCCAATAAACCGCTTAAAAGTTTGCTTAGAAGGAAAGAAAAAAGAGAACTATTGAAGTCTGCAACATTACTCAAATGACGTTATGAAGAGCCATGTCATAAAAGAAGAATATGTAAACATTTACTTAGTATTTTCTTCTAAGCACACTTATTCACACAGTCGTATACATGCACACACACGAATGCATACACACCCATGAACACACACAGATACACATACATACACACCCAAACATGTAGATTGGCTAATGCAAATTTCGATGCCATTATAAAAGTAAAAACCGAACTCCTGATAAATTGATTTTCTAAAAGTACATCGCGGAGCGAATTATGCAGGGAGGCGGCCTGTCAACAGGTCGGGGGCGGGGTACCTGGCAGAACGGATCTGATGCTGCAATACTCGTAATTCGTAATGAAGCTAGGGGGAAATCATTGATGACCTCTACAGTTTAATTTTTAAATGTATTTAAAAAACAAACACACACACACACACACACACACACACACACACACATATATATATATATATATATATATATATATATATATATGAAAACAAAACAATAAGCTAAAACTTAGAGGAGGAATTTACTCTATCGCCTGTAATAATTGTCACAAAAATGCATGAGAAACACCAAGGAATTAAATAAAAATGATATGAACACAAAAGGGACATTTTACAAAACAACACATTAAACGCATTAGAAACTGACCACATTTGTGATATAAAAGAATGCTGCTCTGATCGACGGAGAAAACAATTCACTAAGATAAGAGTGGCTTGATCGCTAGATCATCCGTGGTAAATTTACGCCAACCCCTGAAAACATTTCATCAGTCCTGGCAGATAGTTAATGAGGGATATCTAATAACAAAAAGTTATGGAAACAAAAAGAAAAATAATCTAAATGAAATCGTCTAGATTATATACCCAAAAGACAAATAAAAATAATTAAAAATTTAGAATTTCCAGCATCTCTCGTTCGTGTGCATGTGTAGTGGCACCAACGTAAACACACACGCACACGCACACGCAAACACGCACTTACACACACACACACACACACACACACACATATATATATATATATATGAATATATATAATAGTTGGCCATTCGTATTCGAGGATACCCGTCTACTAGGGCGGCTAGATAATCCCTAATTTAGTGGCTTGCTCAGGCACATTTGTGCTTGTTCAACAATCACAGAGCCCACCTGCGGTTTACACTGCAACTATGCTCAGCAGACCTTAGTTACAGTTTATGGAAGAGATCGTGTTATCCAGCGTGATAAACAATCTGAACAAGGCTAGCACACTCAGACCCTCGGTGACGATGACTTGTAACTTCGTGCTATCAAGGCTATCGTCGGACCCCTAAGTGTTCTATCTAACCAGTTTCACTCACAAGGCTTGAGTCAAGCCGTGGTATGGTTTCCAGTTACTTTCCAAAGGCGCCGCATGCTGGGATCGTCCCCCTCCAGTCCTATAACATCAGGAAGTATCCTTCCTGACAAATCAACCGCTCATATATATATATATATATATATATATATATATATATATATATATATATATATATATATGTGAAAATATTGTAGAAAATAGGAAAGAAACTGGTTTGGTAAATAATCCAAAGTTCCTTAGTATTTTTGTAATTATTTTTAAAAAATAGTGCTCGATACAAAAGTAGAGCATAAATATAATTATTTATTTAAAAATATGATTGCAACTCGCTACATAAGAGGTCTCATGTTTCTAAACAAGAGCCGAAAACTTCAAAATAATATTTGAATTAACTTGAGTTGAAGTAGGCTCTGTTCCATCTTCAAGCGAATTTTTTTGGGAATGACTTATTTCTGAAATTTACGAGTTTTAATAGTATGGTCGTAAATTTCAGAAATAAGTCATTCCCAAAAAAATTCGCTTGAAGATGGAACAGAGCCTACTTCAACTCAAGTTAATTCAAATATTATTTTGAAGTTTTCGGCTCTTGTTTTGAAATATGAGACCTCTTGTGTAGCGAGTTGGAATCATATTTTTAAATAAATAATTATATATATATATATATATATATATATATATATATATATATATATATATCATTAGTACATTGTGAGTAATCCATTTATTTATTTATTTGGGTTAATTCATAATTTATAAATACTTTATAAATTAACCCAAATGAATAAATAAACAAACAAGTCACTCATGTCAAAATAACCGAAAAAATGGATTACCCACAATGCAACATTTACACATATATATAAATAGTCGAGAAAATCCAACACCAGCGGCCTGGCGATTGCGTCTAGCATGAAACAGTCTGTCGCCTCTGAGTGTTGATTTCAATTTTCAGTTTTATACTTATATTTACATACACTCTATCGCTGATATTGAACACTTTATCCCATAAATATAGGACAACTTAAATCTATCTATCTATCTATCTATCTATCTATCTATCTATCTATCTATAGGGTGTGTGTGACTCGCCAATGATTTTTATTTCCATTTTCTCTAAAATTTCGTTGTTACCCACAAATGTAGTTCTACAGAAAGATGCTGAGAATATCACCAACGGAGCTTGTTAAGCAACGGGTAATTTTTAACTAAATTGGAAAAATTAAAGATGTTTATACCTCGAATAAGAATGATACATGAAATTTCTAGGACATGCAATGAGGAAAGTAGGCTTGGAAAATTTGGCACACGCAGGACATATCGAAAAGAAGGAAAAAGCGAGTAATCCTACCTAATGATGCTGTGTAGATGAATGACAGAAAAGAGTAAGGTTATAGTAAGCGCTACAACGGGTAGAATATTGTGGAGAGCCATGATCATCTTGGAACGTAGACAAAAAAAAGGCATTCATTGGAGTATGAATTTGCTACCAATAGCTAGTGAAACAGTAGCTAGCTAGAAAGAGTCACGTAGAGATATGTAGATATATTCTTACACGTTAACCCTCTACCTTGAGTGGCTTTTAGGCTTTGTACAGAGTGAAATTTATTCTAGATATATACGGTAAAGAAATACTTCCCACGTATTACTCACAGAAGTACCTTCCACATTAAAGTAAGACATTATCTAGCTGAAGACACCATTGCCGCTAATGTCTTATCACTATATGGGAAGTATTTCTTATTTGTGCCGGCGGCAAACTCAAGTGCTGCCCAGGATGACACACTCTGTAGTTATACTATTGGGTCCACCGCTTTCACACCATCTATAAGGAAATTTTTAATTTAGAAAGTGATTACCTTCCAGTGTTGAAACACTGTAGTAACTCTCAGTTCTAATTAGTCAAGCTTAGTTAATAAAATAACTTTGCATTATTTCTAAACAGTAATCATCATTAACAAGACGTCCTTCAGAAAGGAATGGCCCTCTGATTCGATTTTTTTTGACAAAGCGCCAACTCTAAGAGAATATTTCATATTCAACAGATTCCTGTAGCTTTTTCGTCTCTCAAATACAGCGCTTATGCCTGTTGATCTTTGCAAATAATGTGGAATGTTGTTTGACTGGTAAACATGAAATTGTTAAAAAATAAAACAAAAAGAAGTCATTTTGAATTTTCAAGAAATTGAAAAAAAAAAAAAAAATATTGAATTTTCTTCAAAAAATTAAATAAAAAAATAGCTGAAACAAAAATTGAAAAAAAGAAAAGCTAAAACAAATAATAGATACATTTTTCCAAAACCAGGAATCTATTTCTGTTCTTCATCAATGTTCTCGATATCATCCAACTCCATATTTAAACAAATGACATAACCAGTTACTCCGAAAAATCAATCAGATCTAAACAAAAAAAGTGAACTTGGCAACTGTCCTTGAATATGATCTCCAATCAGTGCTTAATGGATGAAGAAATGGCTTGCAAAAGTTATCACCTGTAGTACAAAACTGCTTTAATTTAACCATTAAAGAGAACTTCTTCTGAATGTCATCAATATGGCTGATGCTAACCTCCAAGTCTGCAAGACACTACGCCTTTTGGGCCACACGTTTTCCAATGACAAAGACGTGGAACAACTATATCGAATGAATTTTTTTCATCTACTGCAAGGAACGTTCGTGCCAGATGTTTTTTTAAAAAATTTTCGTCAGAATCCATCTTGGACATTTAGAAAGCTACCATTCGCCCGTGCATTGAATACTGTTACCATATCTGGTGTTGTGCTCCTGATGTACATCTCAGGACTCTTGGGAAAATTTAAAGAAGTATCTGTAATGGTATCGATCCTGATTTGGTATCTTGACTTCCTCACCAACGTTGTGTGGCTTCCCTCTGTTTTTACTGTAAACATTTTCATGGTAACTGCGAGCTTTTTTCCCCGTTGCCCCGTGAATTCAAACGTGCTACTAGACCGGTAACGAGGTCTCACCGTTTTAATGTCGTACTAGCTAGATGCAACCGCCACTTCTACTCAAACAGTTTCTTTTCTTGCACTTCTCCCTCGTGGAACTCCCTTCTGGTTTCTTGCTTCTCCGATAACTACAATCTTCACACATTTAAAAATGCAACATAAGTCACCGTCTTCTCTCATCTTAAATCCTGTTCAGGTCAGCTTTGCTGTTATATTATTTGCCACCTGTGTATAATTTCATCTTAACCAATTGACCATCAATCATTGTGTTGGTTATCTACAACTACATCTATCAGGTCGGTGCAAAAATAATATCGTTTTTTGACGTATTTCTTAGCGTCAAAAAACGACATTATTTTTGCACCAACCTAATAATTAGATCCACACATATCCGGCTAGTGCGGAAAACTCTACGAAACAACTACATCTTGCCACTTGGAATGTACGAACTCTCCAGGACAACAACTCAACACCAGAAAGAAAAACAGCTCTAGTCGCATTGGAGCTAAAGAAGTACAACATTGATATAGCTGCACTGAGAAGTAACAATCAGTCGACGACATAAAACGAGAAAGCAAAATAAGACATCTAACAATGTTCCTGCTACACTTGGATACAATACATTCTCCTCGGGCACCTCGAGTTGGCGTAATGATTAAGAAAGCTTGTCTATCTAGAACAATTACGACTGAGTAGTGAGTTCGATCTTTACTGGGTGCCCCATACTTTCAGCCTTGTGCCACATCTAAGCTAACCCTGGAAAATAACTACAATACATTCTGATGTACTGTTTGTGGTCTTTTGTGCAATTCTCGAGCCGATCTCAGAAGTCATGCCCATCATAGACATGCAGATAATTAGTTTGTGGTTGTTGGAACCTCATACGTCGAACTATATTAAAAATATGATTCCAACACGCCACATAAGAGTTCTCATTTTTAAAAATACTAAAGAACTTTTGATTATTTACCTAACGAGTTCTTTCCTATTTTCTATATATTTTCACACACACACACACACACACACATATATATATATATTATTTGATTTGCATGAGAAATTCAGACAGGCTGTAGTTACAATGCTATAAGCATTTTAAATTGAGCACGGAATTTAAGGGCACCCTGTACACCGATAATGTTTCTGATGGTTGTCGGTTTGTGCCGCTCCTGATCAAACACTCAAATTTTATTTTTAATTCTTTATATATATATATATATATGTCTTTTTAAGCTCTGAAATACTTGCGGTTTTCTAAGTAAGCTTTGTAATTTTCTGTGGTTTCTTTAATAGTGAATATTGTTCTTTGCGTGGGTGTGCAATGCTTAATTGTCGTATTGAAAACATTTTTTTCATTTAACTTCTCATATTTTTCTGTTTGAATTAATGTGTAAAACATCGACATTTTTAATATCCTTCGTTTGATGTCTTAATTCTTATATATATATATATATATATATATATATATATATATATATATATATATATAAGATTTATGTTCAAAGTTTAATCAGACCAGGAAACAGTAGTATTAACAAATGCTCAATAAATATGAGAAAAAATAAAAT
>OZ010580.1:118167854-118230354 GCA_963932145.1 Acanthosepion lycidas
ATAAGAGAAACCCGGATATAAAAGAAACCCGGATATAAGAGACTTATTATCCAGTCATGGCAACTCTCTTATATCCGGGTTACACTGTATTACATTTATAATACCAAACAGAGCTGGTGCACAGGTCTCATATTCTCCTCGAATTCATCCTATGATTTATACTATGACTATCCTGAATCTATGATATGACCCCCACCCAACTGTATGATACTGCCACTGTACTAGATCTTAGTTTCCATAAGATTATATTCACAAATATTAGTATTAATATAAATATTAAATATTATAAATATTATATATATATATATTAATTATTAACCACAAGAGAGAAAGATTATTATTAAAATTGCTTTGTTTACGTCCAGATAAGAAACTGAGCAAATATGAAAAATTTCGAGAGTCTATGTTCTTCGTAGGACAGTCCGTCTAGAGTACGTCTGCTCTAACGACGGATCCCTCTGCCCATGTGGACGCGGGTTCGACTCCTGGCGAATTAGCATACCTTTCTATAGTAAGATCTCTCGAATATTCAAGACGGTAGACGAAAATATACTGTTTGATAAATAAATGAGACGTCCACTCAAATACGAGTATCCATATATATATATTTTCATCTTCAGGGCTTACTTTTTTCCCATACATAAGCAAACATTAAGACGGAATATGTATAGACCGAAACAAGATTTTTTTCGGGTACGACTGTGTTCTTAATCAAGGTGTGGAAAATAAACAGAGAAATCGAGAAGACTCACCCAGGGTGTTTTTTTTTTTTGTTGTTTTTTGCCTGGTGTGAACTCGTTGTAGATGATATTATTAGTAAAAATCTAACCCCTGCTTGATTCCTCGCGTGCGAAACTTTTTTTTTCAAAACAACGCATTCACACCAGGCACAAGAACCCTATTGATGAATCTTCCCGGTTTCTCTGTTTATTTCTTGCACCGCTGAGAAAGGACACAGGGGTGCCCGAAAATTCCGGACTTAGAACCTTAATCACCGTGCTTCGTTTCTGTCTTGTGGTTAATAATTAATTTTTCGTACTGATCACATTAGTACACTTTCGTTTGCCCTTTTTTTTATTAACCAACCTATCTATTTTAAATAGTATAAGAAGCATGCGTGAACTCTTTCTTCTGATATATATATATATATATATATATATATATAAATGGCCTGACGATTGCGTCCAGCTTGAAACAACCTGTCGCCTCTGAGTGTTGACATCAATGTTCACTTTTATATTTATATTTACATACGCTATATCGATGATATTGAGCACTTTATCCGATAAATACAGCACCTCTTAAAACTATATTTCTTCATATATATATATATATATATATATATATATATATATATATATATATATATATATATATGCATATATATGTATTTATGCATTGAATACGACAGATGAGGTGCTTTTATTTAGTTTCTTATGCAATTTCTCATGCGATCTAATAATTTTTTTCTTTTCGGATGATAAATTATATAAAAACTGAATGTTCTTTTTATTGGTGCACTTTCCTCTATATCTTTAGCCATTTTCATGGATTAAATATTTTAACTGTTAATTAAGAAATAGTTTTTTTTGCATGTATTTATATATATATATATATATATATATATATATATATGTGTGTGTGTGTGTGTGTGTGTGTGTGTTTGTCTGGAAATATATAGAAAATAGGAAAGAACTCGTATATGTAAATATATGTATATATATGCTTGTAGCATTTTAACTACATCCTGTCTGAATTTCTTATGCAAATCAAATAATATATATATGTGTGTGTGTGTCTGTGAATATATATAGACAATAGGAAAGAACTCCTAGCCAAAGTACCATCTACAATCTAAAGTTATTTAATATTTTTGTTATTATTTTTAAAAAATAGTGCTCCATATAAAAGTCGAGCCTAAATAAATAAATAAATAATTATCTATCTATCTATCTATCTATCTATCTATCTATCTATCTATCTCTCTCTCTCTCTCTCTCTATATATATATATATATATATATATATATATATATATATATATATATATATATATATGTATGTGTGTGTGTAAAAATATATAGAAAATAGGAAAGAACTCGTTAGGTAAATAATCAAAAGTTCTTTAGTATTTTTGTTATTATTTTTAAAAAATAGTGCTCGATACAAAAGTAGAGCCTAAATAAATAAATAATTATATATATATATATATATATATATATATATATATATATATATATATATATATATATCATATTATATTATATATAAATATATATTATAATATTAAATATATTATAAATATTAGTATTCATTAATACATATTTATTTTATAACCAAATTATGTCGAACATTTCAACTCGAAAAATTGAAAATAAATATATGTAAATACAAATTAAAGCTATAGATGATTCCATCTTAAAAAATCAACAATGTTTGGTGGGAATTTCTAACGTCAACTTGAGATTTTTCTTAATAAAAGTTGAATAAGTCTGACATATTCAACATTAAGTACAAAAAATAGTGAAATTTACACCGTGTTTTTTCGAAACTTATGAGCAAAAAAAATCACGGATTTGGACGAAAAAAAAAAAAAAAGATCCAGGAATGACAACAAAAACCGCGAAATTATTTAATCTTTTAATAATAGTCATTTGTGCCTTTGTTTAATTTGTAACGTATATAAATGTAGGTAGAAAAAACTATATATATTATTATATATTATAATTATAATTATTTTTATATATAAAAATATTGATAAGATAGTAAAGATCACAAAGTACTGCTTGGGGTCTGCAATCAGATCGAGGGGTGCGATGGTAGTACGCAACGGCCTTGTTGCCAAAAGTAAACCAAACGAAATTCACAAACTAAAAAAAAGAAAAAAAAAAAAAGAAAATCATATATAAATGGCGACATAAAACCTAATGACATTATATTAAGTTGGTGCAAAAATAATATCGTTTTTTGACGTATTTTTTAACGTGAAAAAACGATATTATTTTTGCACCAACCTAATATAATTATAAAAATTCCATGACTAATGAATTAAGATAGAAATTTAGCATATCGCAATATATAAATGCGATCAAAGGCACCTAAAGAAGAGCTTAACAATTGAATCAACGTCAATCAAAAAGTGCAGATAGCGCAGGGATCGGCACGGAGGCAGACACAGACGAACCGACCTCAAGTCCTGCCTCGTCTGTTGCGCTCACAGTCTCATAACTCCGTTGAAAAAGAGATTGAATCCATCGCTCCCCGCTTTGATTTTGGCATAAATTATACATCAAACTGGGCCGTTGATGCTTGGGAAGAGGTGAAATCTATAGGATTGAAAATTATGCATCCAAGACCGTGGAGCATTCAATGGGAAAAGCATCATCCATACCACTATTTTCACGGGAATTTACTCATAATAAAGAAAAGAAATCAGAGGAAGCCAAGATCGCTTATGTCCTGCAGAGATATGGTATATATATATATATATATATATATATATATATATATATATATATATATATATATATAATGAAAAACAAACCACTTTAATGTACCATTACGATAATGTATTTCACCTAAATAAATTATCGTAATGCTACCTTAAATTGGTTTGTTTTTCATTATATATTAGCTCTGTCCTAACATTGAGCTCTCAGGATTTCATCCTCTTTGGATTTACCAATTCGGTTTACCAAGTTCCTTATAACTTAAATATATATATATATATATATATATATATATATATATATATGTATATATATATATATATATATATATATATATATATATATATATATATATATATGTGTGTGTGTGTGTGTGTGTGTGTGTGTATGTGTGTGTGTGTGAAAATATATAGAAAATAGGAAAGAACTCGTTAGGTAAATAATCCAAAGTTCTTTAGTATTTTTGTTATTATTTTTAAAAAAAGATACAAAAGTAGAGCCTAAATATAATTATTTTTTAAAAAATATGATTCCATTGCTACATAAGAGTTCTCATGTTTCAAAACAAGAGCCGAAAACTTATGTAGCGATGGAATCCTATTTTTAAATAAATAATTATATGTATATATATATATATATATATATATATATATATATATATATATATATGTACGTATGTATGTATATATGTTTAGATATATGATTATATATGTATGTGTATATTAACCACGGATATTATCAATATCTATGTGACATCCAACCGTTACGTCAAATCGTGACGTCAGCCGATCCCGGGTCTTGCCCTGCTGTCACGGCCCCAATTGTGGCATCCAAAACCGATCCAGAGTCTTATCCCGGTCGCGGCGCCAATTGTGATGATCTAACCTTTAAGTGATTCGGATGGGAATCTGGTTAGATTCGATATCAGCCTCGTCGTTCCCAACTCGCTTCCAACGTCTGGTTACCGAAGTAACTACTTTGATCTCCAGTCTGCCTACCCACGTTGTGAATTGATCTTAGGCAGACGAAATCAATCAGCGTTGGGGCCGTACTGCAAGCACGAGTTCGAATGAGGGCGGTATCGCACAAGTACGGGCAAAAAAAAAATAAAATAATAGGTCGAAAATGGTATCAAAAAAAGGATAACAATACTTTATATCTGGTTGCTGGATACATAGAACTGCGTCTATCTCCCGACCCGCTATATGGATTGTGACGCGTGGTTTTCAGGCGATATTTGCAAAGCTTATTTTGGTGGTGTGAGTCTAAGTCGTTCTTCAAAAAATAAATTGTTCTTGGTTTGAAGATGAGTTCGGAAGTTGCGCGAATCTTGGTCAGCTCTTCGTGGTGGGTCTTCAGAGATCTCAACTGGAACTCTCTCTCGAACTCAAAACTAAACTCAACTGAAACTCTAACTCTACTTTTGCTCGCTGCGAATTTGCTTATATGGACGCCGATTCAAAACCGGGGGTGAGCTCGTCGGGGTTTGAGGTTCCTTGATAAGTCTAAATCCATAAACCCCTTCTTTTGTCTTCGGTCAGGAAAAATTCATTATTTCCATTTTTGGAAGTCTTCTCTTACACCCACCTTCTCTTATTTTCATATGGACATCTTCCCACTTCTTCGTAGTAATCCCTCATACTTTTACTCACTGCGGCTGCCTCTTTGCGTCACATGATCACCTCCGGCTGGCTGGTTAGCGTTCAAGCAATGGTCGATAAACAGTGTGGGCGTGACTAGACTAGCCTTGTTCTTAAAAAAATATATATTTTGTTCAAAGAAAAAAAAAAATTATCTTTTTCTTTTCCTTTTCTTTCCTTTGTTTCTCTCTTCTTCTCTGGCCGCCAAGAAGACAATACGACCCGTAGAGTGACAATCTCAATTCTTATCCTAACGTCACGGCATATGGAATTCTTCAATCAGATTTTCGCCAGCACCAAGAGGCTAGTCAACCAGACACACTCATTCCTCGGTGCCAACGAAATATTGTTTCGCTGTCATATTCAAAGTCCAACACAGCCCAGATGTTTTTTCTCTCAATGACACCTCCCATCGACAAAGACCCAACCTAGAGATGACTCTCTTTGTGTGTGGTCAACAGATGACCTATTAAATTGTTTTCAGACAGCATCATGACACAAGTAAACCTTTATCTATTTAAAACTCTGTAACCACCTGGTGTTTGTCAATTAGCTTTATGACAATGGCCATAAGAATTTTCACCATTCTTCATTTATCAAAACAACATTTTCAAATGTCTCTTCTCGTAGGTGACTTTATCTTTAAAATTTTCCTCGCAGGGAACCCCACCACCCGCGACAGTCCGCCTGTCACAAAGACGCAGTTAATTTTTTATCTATCTAAACAAAACAATGTATTAACCTGGACCCTGCCAGCCTGCTCCAAGACAATGGCCGACAGAACCCCCACTAGTGTCTTCCATTATCAAAATAACATTTTCAAATCGTATTTCTCGTGGGTGGCCTCCCATTATCATATAAGTTAAGTTTCGCCTCTCTTTTTTCTTTCTTTTTTTTCTCTTTTCCTTTCCTTCTTTTTGCGCCCCTAAATGGTGTCACATCTATCTATCTATCTATCTATCACTCTCTCTCTCTCTCTCTCTCTCTATATATATATATATATATATATATATATATATATATATATATATATATAACGGGTGTAATGGCAAAATTCTCCGAATCGTGCAACATCATGGAATAACTGTCCATCCTATAAAATGTTTAATATCCAAAAGAAAAACAACAAAAAAACAAAAACAAAAAAAAAAAACGACTAAACTAATTGAGTCACTTTTTTCCAGGTTCTCAGGTAAGACGTTTGGCCATCTTGATACCATTTGTCGTAAGAATCACTAAGAAGTAGAACAGGTTAAGGTCATTTTATGTCAACCAAACTACTTCTTCTCAACTGCGCAATGACGAGAGGAAAAAGATGATTAAGGCCTATTGCAATGGTACCAACATTCATACCCTGGCTTCCGTCTTCAAAGTCCATTCAAGAACTATCAAGAGAACGGTGAATAAGTTTTAAAAAGAGGGGACAGTAAAGACGAAAACTGGACCAGGAGGTCAAAACAGCAAGAGGCATTATCATTTCAACTTAGAGATAAATACATTCTTATAGTTCAAAATTGAGACTAATAGTGTTATAAAAACTTCGGAGAATTCCATTAAGATATCTGTAATCATGGTTCAAAGCTTGATCTAACAATTGGAGAATTTTGCTGTTACAGTCGGTATAAATATATTTAGGAGTGAGTCAATGTGCCATATGTTGTATATATTTAGGAGGAGGAAGGGACAGCGAACTCAAAGTTTTTCTCTCTCTCTCTCTCTCTCTATCTATATATATATATATATATATATATATATATATATATATATATATAGGTAACTCTATTCGTTTCGAATTTTTGATTTGCCAATAATCAAATCAATCTCGAAGGACGATTCCCTGAGGACCACTTAGGTGAAACCTGGGTAGGTTTGTCTGGCTCACTAGGTTTATATATATATATATATATATATATATATATATATATTAGGTTGGTGCAAAAATAATGACGTAATAATGTTGTTTTTCGACGTATTTTTAACGTCAAAAAACGACATTATTACGTCATTATTTTTGCACCAACCTAATATATATATATATATATATATATATATATATATATATATATATATATATATATATGTCATTCGCAGACAGTACAGCTCCTCAATGCGTCTAGACAACCAAATGCCTCAAGCCCGGACCAACCGATTTGGTGTCAGTCAGAGCTTCTACCACTGAGCCATCTTCACTCGACAGAATGAGTCAGCCAAATCTAGCGTATTGTTTTTACAACGGTAAACAAACGTCAAGCAGCCAAAGTGCTCCATTCATTTGACTGAAGTGCTTCGCATCTACTAATTTCTAGAATTAGTTTGTCATCGTAGTTTCCATAGTTTCAGCTATCTGATGTCAACACCAGAAATAAACTACAGGTTTTACTTAAAATTAATAATGGTGACAATTTGTATTTACCGAAGGAAAACCATAAAATGCTTCCCTTGTTGAGATAAAAAAAAACATTCATATCCGGAGGCTGCTAAGATCGGAGAACGAGAGTACGAACGAGATTTCATTTAATTGTTTAATGCTGATTACAGTTTATTGCTACAATTATTCTGTTTTATTATTGTTTGGGTTCGTTAATCTCTTATTTTGCTTAATGTGATCTCCGACAATGACTTTTATCGCAGTTTATTGTCACAATTGTTCAACTTATATTATTACTTGTTTTTGTTAATCTCTTGTTTCATCTAACAAGATTTACGATCAGAACGAGTTTTCTTTTCATCACTTAATATTTATTACATTGTATGGTAATAATTATTCTCTTTTGTTATTGCCTATAATGTTCTTAATGCCTTAATGCACATAAATTATAAAGTATACAGGGAGAGGCAGAGGGATCTATAATACAGAAATACGTTCGTTCCCTTTGCCTTAAACTAATAGGTTGGTGCAAAAATAACGACGTAATAATGTCGTTTTTTGACGTATTTTTTAACGTCAAAAAACGACATTATTACGTCATTATTTTTGCACCAACCTAATATATATATATATATATATATAGATATATAGATGTTCCAAACCTGCGGAGGGTCGTTTAGGGACCCTGTGGTACGTAGTGCACCAGGTCTCTGTATTCGTCCCTTTAAAAAGTGTGGATGGTCCTGCACGAAACCTTCACCACTAGAATCAAATCTCATGTGCTGTTGTCGGGCTGTCATTCAGACTAAGAGTTGGTCTGCTATATATATATATATATATATATATATATATATATATATATATATATATATATATATATATATATATATATATATATATATATATATATATATATATATATATATATATATATATCTTCTCACAAGTTCAATTGAAGAATATACACATATTGTGTCTACTTAATTTTCACTTGTCTTATTAGATTTGCAAAGGATCAGTATAAAAATAAATGAATAATAATTATAACAATATAATTATTTTATTCAATGAAACATGTTTGAATGAAAATAATATATATATATATATATATATATATATATAAAGAAAGAGAGAGAGAGAGTGAGAAAGAAAGAAAGAAATTGAGTGCTCGTGGTAATAAAACTATATAAAACATAACAGCTAAAATTTTGGTTCTTCCCCGGTAACATAACTTTTGCATCGTAGATTTATATATATATATATATATATATATATATATATATATATATATATATATATATATATATATATATATATATATATATATATATATAGTGTAAACCGGATATATGTATGTTCTGAATTTCGTATAATTAATGCGTTTTCCGACGGGAATCGAAACTGTATTCCTATATGGAAACCCCATTTTATTGCACTTGCACACACACACATGCACATGCACACGCACACACACACACACACACACACATATATATATATATGTATATATATGTATATAATAGAAGTAAAAGTTTTATCTTAGCTGATTGATGTTTTCTTCAGCATCACAACTACGGAGATTCATAGATAGACTATCCGGGAATTACTCCGTCCACTCGTCAGCGGAGATCAAAAATTGACTTCTCATGCTCCTGGATTTTTCTTTTTCATATGCACTTTTCATTGATGCAAGTTTAATTTCATAATGTATGTGTCGGTTCGCGCCCTTGCCCTCGTCTCTGCGCATGTGCGTAGGTGTAGAACGGAAATATGCATATCCTCTAAAAATAATGCTAATACACACACGTGTATATATATATATATATATATATATATATATATATATATAACTTTGAACGTTGTTTTTAGAGACTACTCATATTTGTGTACACGCTCCGTTTATTCATTAAACATTATATTTAACTAATTTTGGAATATTCGAAAAACCTTATTAAAGAATAACCTGCTTTTAGGTAGGAATCGAACCTGCATCTCCGTGCAATGTGAGGCCACCACTAGATCGATAGATCGCCAATACTTACTGTATACCTACTTTTGCCACGGATGGATTATATATAACAGAGATAGTGAACTTTCTCTGTAGAATTATTTGTTTTTTTATCGTTAATTTTGGTCAGACCTTGTATCGGTTAAACGCTCTCTTTCAAGTTTTTTTTAGATAGAAGCTGGGAGATTCCTGACTCTCAGAATATATATATATATATATATATATATATATATATAAAGAAATATAGTCTTAAGGTATGCTATATTTATGGAATAAAGTGCTCAATATCAGAGATAGAGCGTGTATAAATATAAAAGTGTGTTTTCATGCTATATGCAATCGTCAGGCCTGACGATTGCATATAGCATGAAACAGACTGTCGCCTCTAAGTGTTGACTTCTATGTTCACTTTTATATATATATATATATATATATATATATATATATATATATATATATATAGAGAGAGAGAGAGAGAGAGAGAGAGAGAGAGAGAGAGAGAGTGAGTGAGGTTGTGAATGCTTCATCCGAAATTCTTTCACGTTTATTCGGATTTTGCAATACAGTCTGTTTAATTTGTATATAGCATCTATGAAATGCGGCAACTTGGGAATTGAACTGAAGCATAACCACGATATCTTTTTATATTTCATAGTTTATACATATATACTGTCATTTTTTGGTAGTTGGTCAAGACATGCCTACTATGTCAGTTTTCATGACTTTTTGGTGACCAATATACTAAAGTTGACCTGTCTCTGCCTCTTGATGCAAATCAAATTTGATATTTTTACTAGGAGAAAGTTTTGTTTTTTTTTCAAAATGCATACAGTTTGTATTGATTGCTTTTGGCACTGCATTCACCAGCCTTTGTTAAAACATTTCCCAGATATTTAAACTTCTGTACATATTTAATACAGGTTGAGAACCTTTACCCAAAATTATTGGGATTGGAAATGCTTTGGTCTTTAGTTTTTTTTATTTTTTTATTTTGGAATACAGGCTATTTAATTTGCATATAGCACCTATAAAATGGAGCAGCTTGGAACTGAATGCCAAGATTTTATGTACATACGGATACAGGTAATGACATAAGCCATGTAATGCTCACATGGACTTTTAAGTGGTGAAATTAAGATTTCAAGTAAAAATAATGTTTTGTATTTTCCATACATATACAAACAAACATGATCACTACTTACAAAATTATATAAATGCAACACCAAACACGACTTCTACATCATATGCAAAAAACTGGGGGGGAGAGGTTGCATCATTGAGGACATTACTGACTGTAAGAAGGAAATACTTGTAAACTATCAGTCTCTACTAATGATGATGTTTTTAAAAAATCTTACAATATATACAGGTAAAGTATTGATATAAAAACTAAACATAGATTTTGATTACAGTAAAATGTAATAAAAACTGAAAAAATGCCAGCATTATATTTGTAATACTGCAGCGCAATAATAATGCTAGGAGTAGCCATGTTGCTTTCAGGTAATTTTCCATTTGTGGCACCTGAAAAACCTTATGATTTTTAAGGTTTTCGGATTTGGGATTTTTGCTCAACATCTATTGACATCTCAAATTCATAGCCTGCATATTGGACTTTTTTCGTTCGGTTTTCTTAGTTGATAGTCCCTCCTTGTCGCTTTCCTTCACTATCCTGTCTAGGAAGTCCTGTGGTTTTCTTATGTCATCTGTGTATCTTATATTGTTAATATTATAACCTCTAATGATTAATCCAGGTACGGTCTCTAGCTCCTTTACAATAATTTCATTGTAGAGGTTGAACAAATCTAGTGAGAAAACATATCCTTGTCTGTTTTATATTGAAATACAGGCTATTTAATTTGTATATAGCACCTATAAAATGGAGCAGCTTAGAAATGGGAACCAAGATTTTATGTACATACAGATACAAGTAATGACACGAGCTATGTAATGCTCACATAGACTTTTAAGAGATTAAAATTTCACCATTTAAAACACCAAACACGACTTCTACATCATATGCAAAAAACTGGGGGGGGGGAGAGGTTGCATCATTGATGACATTACTGACTGTAAGAAGGAAATACTTGTAAACTATCAGTCTCTACTAATGATGATGTTTTTAAAAAATGTTACAATATATACAGGTAAAGTATTTATATAAAAACTAAACATGGATTTTGATTACAGTTAAATGTAATGAAAACTGAAAAAATGCCAGCATTATATTTGTAACACAGCAGCGTAATAATCAAGCTATGGATAGCCATGTTGCTTTCAGGTAATTTTCCATTTGTGGCAATTCATGTCAGCACCTAAAAAAACTTTCGGATTTTCGAGGTTTTTGGATTTTGGAATTTCGGATAAAGGATAATCAACCTGCATATTCGGTTGAGCTCTCTGGGGACAAAGTGTGAGTGTGTAAACAGTGACTATTACTGCTAGTAATGCAAAACTCTTCGATAAAACGAATCGAGTTCTCTCAGTCACTAGCGTATTTTTCTAAAAATAAATACGCTTAAATTCACCTTCATCCCTGCCGTGCCCCAACGGCTTAGGGGTAGATTCTCCGACTGACGTCAATTCTGCCGGGTTTTAATCCTAGCTAGAGGCAACCGGATGTCTAGCCACACTGATCAGCTGTGATACAGCGAAAGTCTGTTTGTGGATGACTATATATATATATATATATATATATACATATATATATACATACATATATATATATATATATATATATATATATACATATATATATATATATATATACATATATATATATATATATATATATATACATATATATATATATATACATATATATATATATATATATATATATATATATACATATATATATATATATACATATATATATATACATATATACATATATATATATATACATATATATACATATATATATATACATATATATACATATATATATATATATACATATATATATATATATACATATATATATATATATACATATATATATATATATATATATATATACATATATATATGTATATATATATATATATATTTCCATTAGAGGAGGCACCGTGGAGTAATGGATAGCGGCTGGCTTGAGGAATCGGAGAGCCGAGTTCGAATTCCAGTCGAATCCATTACATTCACTTACGTGCTAATACTCTTAGGAAAGGTGTGAATCATCTCCCTCCAGCTATGGGTAAATAGCAGGACAGACTGGTTTCTTTAGCCTTGGATGGCAATTTGTCTAAGAGAAGGACAACTCTGAATTCAAAACCTGCGGAGGATCGTTTAGGGACCCTGTGGTACGTAGTGCACTAGGTCTCTGTATTCGTCCCTTTAAAAAGTGTGGATGGTCCTGCACGAAGCCTTCACCACTAGAATCAAATCTCATGTGCCGTTGTCGGGCTGTCGGTTTCCTAGGAACTGATCTGCTTGACCCTCATACGTCGAATTCGACGGGAGAGTCGAGTATAAGATATATTTATATATATATATATATGTGTGTGTTTTGTCTGTGTGTTTTCGAAGAATTTGTTTTGCATCCCAATTAAAAATAAACTGTCAAAATGTCATCGTTTTGTTCGTGTACATTCGACCGACTTGCTCTTTATCACGAATAAAATCTTTTCGCCAATGTAGACTATTTTCGGAATGTTACAATTAAAATTTAAATATGCTTGTATATTATATTTCGCTTCATGGAAATATTCTGCCCATCTTATTATATTGTCAATGTCTTATCAATTTACAGTTGAGCTGGCTAGATGTAACCGTAAATTTAATGCTAACAGTTTCTTTTCTCGCACTTCTCGCTTGTGGAACTCCCTTCTAGACCCATGCTTTCCAGCCAACTTTAATCTGCAAAAATTTAAATGCAATGTCAGTCGCTATCTAGAGTCCTTCTGATTGCTCTTTCCTCTTCCTGCTCATTATTAATGTTTCTGTTCCTAATTCTACCACACTCTGTAATCCCTTGTGTCTTAAGAGCTTTACTGTCTTGCTTGGGGTGATGCCGATTTGAAAAAAAATAGGATTATTGATAATTACTTTTAATTCCATGTCTCTTCTAAATGTTGGCAATCAAGGCGATCCGTTCTTTCTACTATTTACGAATTGCCACGACCTCTTAGGAAAGAGTTCGTTGGTAGCACGTCCCATTCAACATGATTTTCATTCAGAGGTGTCCTACTAGACTGGTTTCTTTGTAATGCCTGTGGGTCCTTATCTAACCAACTCTTTAACTCTGATGTTAATAAATAGTGTTAATATGCATTAACTATTACCAAGTTACACATTAAAATATTTTACTAACAGGAGATAAATGTATTAAAAACACATTCAGAATAACCTGTGGGGATTATCACCACTTGGTCTGCCAGAACACCCGCTAGGCGGCGCTGTTATAAAATAACCCATTCTCATTAACTTTGCTTCTTCTTACGGCCAGATCACGTTGAAAAACCGTCCCCCCTTAGTGCACAAGGGGGAACAAGGCACGAGGCACTATTACTGAGGTATTTAAACCAATTGAAAACGACTGTGACCCTTAAACCCTACTCAACAACAACTGTCTGGTCAATTGATGTTTACATGTGTGACAAAAAGCCACAAAGTTTTACGCCCCAAATCACGTTGATACACCAGATCCCGTATGAAAAACAAAGTTACGCAACGTCGTGACTAGTCAATACTAGATGGGTGACTGTTTGGGGATCTTTTTTTTATCTAGTCGCTTCCTTACCTAGTATTTCACGCAGGACCCTGTCTGGGGTGTTAAACTTCCATCGTAACAAATAAATAAAAAGAAAGGAATATTAAAAAGACTGATTAAAAATAAATATTAGGTGTTTATCCAAATAATTACTTCATACATACTTTACGCATGTTATTCAAAATCAGAACGTATTTTTAGATTGTAAGCTTTTTAAAGTTAATGATAGCTTGTAGGCAGGTACGGTGGGGTAATGGATAACAGTTCACATTGAGGTATCGGAGAGCCGAGTTCGAATTCCAGTTGAATCGATTATATTCACATTTTTTTAAAAAAAAATGAAACCCCTATTTCTTGCTCCATCTATGGGTAAATAGCAGGACAGACTGGGTTCTATAACCTTGGGTGGAAACCGGTCTAGGAGAAGAAAAACTCTGAATTTAAAACCGGCCTGGAGTGGGTTGGGCTTCGTCAGACCATCTTGCTCAAGAAACACCACCTCTACCGCGGCTGCAGTACACAGGTTGCCCCTGCACGAGATAAAAAAAATAATGGTTTAGTGAAATAGGCTTACTAATTAACCTATAGCTAAGGGAGAAGAGGTGGATTCATACCTTTCTCAAGGCGTGATTGAATTTTGAGAACCCAACAGGAATTGAAACTCGGCTTCCCGATTAACAATTCCAAGCCATTATCCATTACACCACCCGCACATCCAAGACTACCTCATGGAATTCCCATACGGTCACCTATATAGGTATTGATCAGGATTGACGTTGCTTAACTTCGGTGATCGTATGGGAACTGTTGTAAGCTAGACACTACAGGTATGGGGGCACATTGTAAAGATTTTAGCGCGTCAGCGAAACCAGTTCGAACTTCACTGAGAACGGTGCAAATGAGTCAGGTAACACTGGTAGTGGAGATAGAGGGAGAGATAGAGAGAGAGAGTGGGAGAGATAGAGAGATGAAGAGTGAGAGAGAGAGTGAAAGAGAGGAGAGGGAGAGAGAGGGAGAGAGTAACAGAGAGAGTGAGAGAGATAGAGAAAGGGTGAGATAGTAAGAAAGAGACAGAGAGAATGAAAAAGAAAGAGAGAGTGAGAAAGAGGGAGAGAGTGAGAGAAATACAGAGAGAGAGTGAGAGAAATTGAGAGAGAGGAAGAGAGAGAGTTAGAGAGAGTGAGAGAGTGAGAGAGAGAGAGAGAGGAAGAGAGATAGAGTATCGGAGAGAGAGTGAGAGAGAAAGTGCGAAAGTGAGAGAGATAGAGAGAGAGAGAGTGTGTGTGAGAGAGAATGTAAGAGAGAGTGACAGAAAGAGATAGAGAGAGAGAGAGTTTTAATTTTGTACTCTGTATGTACCTGACTTTAAAATTAACAGTTATCAGTGTGGAAAGTGGAATCGAGGAACCTCGCCTAAATTCCGATCTAGCCACTTACCTATATTTCTCAATAACGTTCTTTCGAAAGGTATTTCTCCATCGCTTCTTGTCTCCACTGCTGTAGGTTAAAATGGAGCGCAGACTGCACTCCCTAGCCAGAGACAGCATATAGTCTCGAAAATGGAAAATTTTGAGTTTAAGATCGGGCAAACGCAAGAGAAAACCACTCCACTATCTTTCCCAAGAAGCCGTGCCGCTTTCTTAAGAAAAAAAAGTTGCATTATTTACATTATTTGGTCTGTTATCCTCATCTTCATTGCCATATTCACAACATTTCGACCGTTGTACACCCGGCCTTCTTCAGGTGATTGGTATTTCGAAATAAACGCTTTAATTCGTCGACCGGGTTAGAATGTTCTAGTTCCGCGTGCCATGCCTCTTCCGGATGTCTCAGTTATTTCCCTTTAACTCAACTATCCAAGTTTTGCTTAACCACTGCTGTAGCCTGGTATTGAACTCACAACCCTTTGGATCTGGACACGGGATCTAACCAACATCTTTTTCCAGTGAAGAGGACCGGAGCGTACAACGGCCGAAACGTTGTGAATATGACAATGAAAATGAGGATAGCCTTCTGTTTGTTTGTTTTGTTTAACGGCATTCCAAACTTAGTGGTCATTTTATGCCGAAAATGATTTTGGTATAGCTGGCAACATTATTTTTCCAAAAATGTATAGCTGGAACATTATTATGTTTTTAAAAACAAAAACGAAAACGTATAGCAGGCAACATTATTTGTTTTTTTCAAAAACGTATAGTTGGCAACATCATTCTTTCAAAAACGTATAGCTGGCAACATTATTTTTTTCTTTTTTAAAAAACATCATCCTTTCACAGTGTTTTGACCCCAGTTACAATTCCATTGAATAAGATTTTGTTAAAAGACATATAGCTGGTAATATTTTTCTTTTTTAAACGTATAGCTGGCAATATTATTTTTCAAAAACGTATAGCTGGCAATATTATTCCTTCGAAAACGTATAGCTGGTAATACTACTTTTCCAAAACCGTATAGCCGACAACCTTAATTTTTCAAAAACACTCTTTCTGTTGGACGTAGTTTATCGCCATACCCATGGACGCGGATGCAGTTTATCGTCATACCCAGGACGCCGGCTAGACTGGGTGTTCACTATTTGCCCATAGCTGGGGCCCTAACAGGGATAGCAGTCTGAATAATGTAAATAATGCAAGTAATCATAATACTTAATCTCAGAGATATAGACAGAAAAAGAGTTATTATTATTATTATTATTAATAATAATAATAATAATAATAATAATAATAATAATAATATTTTTTTCCTCAAAAAATGCTCAGTCGAAAATTTCTAACCTTAGGAAATGAACATACCCCCCAAATTCAAAAAGAAATACAATAATAATAATAATAATAATAATAATAATAATAATAATAATAATAATAATAAAGAGATCTGTGACGTCCTGAATGGATATCTGTCACAGGAGTTAATCACTGCCAATGAGGGTTTACTGAGGTGTGATTAACGTACCTATACTGTAAGGGGGGCTATGATTTTCCACATTTTAGATGCGAGATGTTGCTCAGCCCCGGGGGATCCCAAGTCTTCGGCAGCACCTTCATTTTTGCACTAAAAAGGTTGAATCGGTTTAATACCGGTGCCATCGTGACAGTGGTCGCTGGAATTGGGCAAAAATCAATTTTTTTCTCCTTGGATCATATGCATAGGGATGTATATAGCGCTCCCCACGATAAAACGACCTTGTGTCACATCCAGCCTGGGCGGGGAGTCCGGGTAAATATGCTTGAAAGGATATAGCATTGGAAAAACAAAATCCCATCAGGTACTTGCGTACTTCTCTTGGTATGACGGTTCGATTCGAAAGAAAAAAACGCTTGTGCGCTTGCAGCCGCCGGGCCGGCTGTTAAGAGTAAATGCATCTGTTTGCTTTGGTATTACGTTTCTTTATTTCTTCTCTGACGAAAGTCATACGCCTATCAGTGGGCTGTTGGTTGTTCTACTTTAAGGAGAACGCAAACAAGACTTGCGTCTCTTTTCTTTTTACAACTTCCGTTGAACGTTGTGTACGTGTGGCTTGAACACTGAGGGTCGTTGGTGGGTACGAGGAGTTGGATTCGTGAAGCTTTGACGTCACTTCATGTGAGAAACTCGTCAGAATACTATCATCAATGTGACACAGTTCTTTTGTCTTTTTAACTTTCGCTTCTTTTCGCTTCTTTCTTTCTTTCTTTCTTTCTTTCTTTGTTGTCACATTTTTTTTTCTTTCTCATATTGTTCCTTTCTTTTTCCTTATAGTTCATTTCATTTACTATCACTTTTTTTTTTTTACTTTCTGTCTTTTCTGCATAGTCTTTCTTTCTTTTTGCTTTTTTTTTTTGCTTTCTTTTTCTTCTTTTTCTTGTTACTTTCGTTGTTTTCTTCATTTTCTTTTCTTTCTTTTTACTTCCCTTTTAATTTCTTTACTTTCTCTCCCATTTTCTTTCTCTTCTTTTTACGTTTGTTGTTTCATTTCTTCTTTCCTTCTTTTTCTTCCTCTATTTCTTTCTTTCGTTCATTCTTTCTTTCTTTTCTTTTTACTATCTTTTCATTATATTAGGTTGGTGCAAAAATAATGACGTGATAATGTCGTTTTTTGACGTTAAAAATACGTCAAAAAACGACATTATTACGTCATTATTTTTGCACCAACCTAATAGCATGCTCCCCATATTTTCATTTTGCCTTTCTTTCTTCCTATTTTTCTTTCTTTCTTTCTTTCTTTCTTTTATTTTTATTGCTTTCTCGTCTTTCTTTTTTACCCGTATTTCTTTATTCTTTCTTTTACTTGCTTTTTACTTTCTTTCTTAGCCTTGTTTTGATTATCGTTAAACATTTTCATTTTTTTAAATTCCTATTTCTTTTTCTTTTTTTTTTTTTTTTGCTTGTAATTACAGATTACTTTATTTAATTAAAATATTAATCACATTAAAAAATTACTCACATAAAATTACCTGACTTAGCATCTCCCTTAATTCAACCAGACTTTTTAGATTAAAATTTATGTCGGTTGTTTAATTAAAATAAATTGCAAAACTAACGATATTTTTATTTTTATTTTGGTTTATAAATACTTGTTGAAAATATATATATATATATATATATATATATATATAAATTTACATATATATAAATATATATATATTTATATGTATATATTTACATATATACATATAAATATATACATACATACATACATACATACATATATATATATATATATATATATATATATATATATATATATATATATATATATATATATATATATATAAAAGAAACATTGAAGTTAACACTGACAAGTGACAGACTGTTTCATGCCAAACGCAGTCATCAGGTCTGATGATTGCGTTTGCAATGTCTGTCGCTTCTGTGTATTGACTTCAATGTTCACTTTTATATTTACATAGGCTCTATCTCTGACATTGAGCTCTTTATCCCATAAATATAGCAGATATATATAAATATAGCTTAAAACTATATTTCTTCATATACATACATACATACACACACACAAACACACACACACACACACACGCACACACACACATATATATATATATATATATATATATATATATATATATATATATTATTTTCGCTAGTATTTGTGACGTAAAAACGAATAAAAAGAGAAGCGGAAAAACTATTCTGAGACATTTTTCGCCCTCTGATTTTATCAAGGCAAATATCTTGATAAAATCCCTCACAAAAGGAAACGCTTTGACTGAGAATAGTTATTTCACGTTTCTTTTTATCCATATATATATATATATATATATATATATATATATATATATATATATATATATATATATATATATATATATATATATATGTATGTATTCAAGCAGAGTTGGTTAAATAATTTACACATATTATGCCTATTTGTTTTAGTTTCAATCCCTTCAAATACACGAATTAATTTCTCGCTGGTTGTGGAAATTTGACAAAGAAACATACCAAAATTTTCTTTCAAATAATTTTTTTTTTAAAGTTTTGAATTTACGAAGCTAATCTGATACACGTCCACAGATATTTTAGCTCCCTCAAGATGGTCGCAATTGAGGTTGTAAGTACTTGTGAAAATAAAAATTATTTAAAAGAAAATTTTGGAAATTTCTTAATCAATTTTTTACAGCCGCGTGTGTGTTTGTGTGTGTGTGAGAGAGAGAGAGAGAAAGAGAGAGAGAGAGAGAGAGAGTGGGGGGAGATAAAAAATATATGTACACGTACGTAGAATTGAATGTACGTATAAATATATTTCTTCCACAGGTGTTATAAATACTGGTATGAAATAGATTTATAAATATATAGTAGTTAATATACATAGCATTTAACGTTGATAGCACAAATCGGAGTTTCGTGTAGTCTGTGCAATCTTCAGGTGCAGATGCAATATGGCCGTCATTCCGCGTTTTCGTTGTGATGATTCAACATTTTGAATCCCCACCACAAAGATTTCAACAACTGCATGAAACTCAGAGTCTTGTTATCGACGATGGTTCTTATGCATATTCACTAATAAAAAAAAATATATATATATATATATATATAGTCGACTCTCCCGTCGAGATTCGGCGTATGAGGGTCAAGCAGATCAGCTTCCAGGAAACCGACAGCCCATGAGATTTTGATTATAGTTGTGAAGGTTTTGTGCAGAACCATCCCCACTTTTTGAAGGGCCGAATACAGAGACCTGGTGCACTACGTGCCACAAGGTCCCCAAACGACCCTCTGCAGAGTTCTCCTAGACCAAGGCTATACTATAGAACCCAGTCTGTCTTGCTATTTTACCCATAGCTGGAGGGAAGGGGATTCATACCTTTCCCAAGAGTATTAGCAATGTAATGGATTCGACTGGAATTCGAACTCGGCTCTGCGATTCCTCAATCCAAGCCGCTATCCATTACTCCACCGTGCCTATATATAAAAGACAATAGGAAAACTGTAATATTAGCCGGCACGTTTCGTTCAATGCGGACTTTTTCAAGGCAAAAACGAAATTAATTTATTGAAAACAAAGTAACTATTAACAACAAAACAAAATGTCCTCAGCAACTGGAAGAATTTAGAAAACGCTATTGTATTCCTAATTTCAACTGAAATGTACGTCAACTACAGTAACGTGTGCAAATATTGCTTTTATTGTTGTGTTGACGGATTCAACCATTTTCTTTTGATTTCTTGATACATTTGTGTATGTTTGCTTGGGACAGTAGTAATTCTGTTAGGAAAGGTGATATTTTGTTTTGTTATTATTACTTACTTTGTTTTAATAAATTCATTTCGGTTTTTAGCTTAAAAAAGTCCACACTGGGTGAAACGCGTCGGCTAATATATATATATATATATGTTAGATGCCGTCGACAATGTGTTTTACAATTCTGTTGAAGATTGAGCCTCGCCAAAATTATTTTTCCGCTAATAGACAAAAGTGAGATATCCCTATGGTTATTGCATACTGTTTTAAGACTCTTTTTTCTTGTAGAGGTGTTGAACGGAAGCATTTTTGAAGTTCTGAGGAACATGACATTATCTTCAAATTTTAATCAACAGATCGTGCAGTAGCTTACAAAGTGTATGCCCTCCATGTTTGTAGATTTCAACAGGGATAGCCTCCTCGCCGGGAGATTTTCTTGACGATATTTGCTTAATAGAAGCTTGCACTTCCAGAAAAGTGGGTTCCAAGGATAACTCAGGAATTTCAGGCTATTTTGTTACAGCGGACAGAGCTTCATCATCTGTGATTGAGGTGCTTTTGAGCACTGTTTCAAAAGGATCCCTCTAGCGCTGAAGTATGGCTTTTTTTTACCAGTTAGGAGAATATCCCCGTCATTGGCTAGAATTGGAGAGATACCATGCTTTTAAACCATCATAAACGCTTTTGAGTGCTTTTTGTCAGCAGCCATTTGGAGTTAAGCAGCCTTCATTTGTCTCATATATATATATATATATATATATTAAGCATTTCACCCCTAGCAAGGCGGGAAGCCATTAGCATCCAAGGGGTAACAGAGGATTTGGAGCGAGAGCAGATAGGAATGATAGAGAAGAGAATGAGGAGAAGGACAGTGGATAGATCAAGGCAACTGGAGATGTCGATTGACATTACATTTGAATAGTTGGAGATTAAAGCTCTCAGGAAAACTGGAAGGGAGTTCCACAGGCGAGAGGTGCGAGACATGAAGCTATTGGAGTAGAATAGGCGGCTACATTTTACAGTTTCAACAGTGAAAGGGTGAGAGCGGGATGCCAGCCTCGTAGGGCGCTTGAATTCATGGAGTCTGGGAACCAGCGAATGCAGCTCATCGGAGCAATTACCATGAAAGTATTTGTAAAAAAAGACAGAGAGATGCAACGGCACGTCTGTGAGAGAGAGACTGTAGACGAGATGCCAGATCAGGGCCAATTATATTGTATATCCATCTCCGGATCTTATCAGGAACCCCGAGGCAAACAGAAGGGGCCGTAGACCATATATGACAGCAATACTCCATGCAAGGATGAATGGTTGATTTGTAGATCTGAAGGATTGATTCCGGGAAGAAAAATTTACTGGCGTAGCACAGGGAGCCAACTTGGGAAGCAATTGACTCAATGTATTTGTTCCATATCAGGTCAGCAGTCAACGTGAGACCGAGCAGCTGCAGAGACGTGCTCTCGAGAAGTTGAGCGTCAGACATTTTAATGTGAGGCAGGGAAGGATCTCGATGCTGATTAATAGAGAGCAGTTTCGTTTTTGAGGCACTAAAGTTGACCAGCCAATTCCTGCCCCAGTTCACAACCGATTGGAGGTCCTTTTGGAGACGCACGGCCAGGTCAGTTTTGTCAGTAACACTAGATTTGTTTTTGAGGCAGGAGTAAATTGTGGTGTCATCCGCGTAGATGCCAACTTGGGAATCTATAATACAGTAGTAAATGTCTGCAGTTGGAGATTCGACTCCAGCTGTGCTGATCAAGCTCCTAGTCCGGGCAGAGAAAATCCCCAGACGAGACTATGTCGAAGGGCAGAGTCTCGACTCGGGAAACAGCTACCCGGCCCCGTTTTATACGCGGTCTACAGGGAATTTTTGACCGAGTTTACGAGCTCGGATATTCCACATTGTGCCAGACCTGACCGCGTGGGGCGGTTGGTAGATATCCTGCAGTTGTAGATTCGTCTCCAGTTGTTCTGGTCAAACTATCTGCCTCTGGACAGAGAGGATCCCCGGCCGCGGCTATGTCGAAGGGCGGAGTCTCGTCTCGGGAAACAGCTAACCAACCCTGGTTTATACAGGGTATACGAGGAATTTTTGGCCGGATCGACAGGCTCGGATATCCCACATTAAATTCGGCCTTGTGCTACATCTGACCGCGTGGGGCGGTTGGTAGATATCCTTCAGCTTTAGATTCATTGTGAAATTCACTTTTAGCAGTTGACTACTACTTCTACGCGCCGCTGGCAAATCTTATATGTGTTGTTCTTGTCCTAAGTATTATTGTTCATTACCAACCATCGTTTGATTATTCTATTCAGTAATCTTCCCTAGTTTAAAACACTATTTAAAATATCTGTGATCTTAGGTGTGCTTTTCCTTCAAAAAATATTCATGGTTTAGTTTGTTTTACGGCATATCAACACCTCAATGGGTTATTTAATGCCGACAAAATCTTTATTGCTGGTAATCTTTTTTTCTCAAAACTGTATTTCTGGTAGTATTTTTTCTATCAAAAAACCTATTTCTGGTAATACTTTTTTTTTTTAAATGTATTTCTGTTAATAATATATTGCTGGTAATAATCTCTTCAAAAATCCATTGTTGGCAATAATTCTTTACAGAGTGTTTCTGGTATTAAAACCTATTTTTAAACTTTCACAGTGTTTTGACCACAGTTGAATGGGGGTTATCTATTTTCCCATAGCTGGGACCCTAACAGGTGCTATCACCCCCCCCTGTCAGGGTGGACCTGGGAACACCAGCAATTAAGAAGTGGTTCCACGCTCCTCAAAACCCCCTGATCAGAAGCCTTGTTGTTGGACCTAGTTTATCGTTTTACCCAGGACGCTCAAAAAAATGCCATTTCTGACCTTAGGTCTTCGGTTGGGACCCGGAAAGAAATGATTCTACACCAGAAATCAAAATAATAATAATAATAATAATAATAATAATCGTTGTGTCAATGGATTTAATAAGAAAAGGTTCTGATAGATTTTTTGAAGTTATCTTTTGTAGTACTTAACTTAAAAATATCCAAAACATTCTCCTAACAAGTTCCTCTCAAACCCTTACAAAGGGCTTCATCTATGTAAAACGTGTGTAATCTTAGGTTTCCTTTTCCTTTTCTTTTTTTGTTGAAAATGTCATGAAACCATTTCTGATCTATGATCTCTGGTTGGGACGTGGAAATAAACGTCTATACAACAGACAAACGCGGATGTAGTTTAACGTCTTACCCAGGACGAGCAAAAGCTCTGGGTGAAAATGAAAAACCACATGGAAAAAAGATACTACTACTACTAATAATAAAAATGCATGTCATACAGTGACGTGGCATGAATAAAGGTAGAGTAAATGGTGTTCTTTTAATTTTGGATCTCACTACACACACCGACCGAACTATACAAGTTAATCCACAAGATATTGTCATAGTAGCAATAAAAAAAATATAAATTATATTTCGTCGATATTATTAAAACGACTAATAAAGAATGATCAATGAAAACATAAGCGGAGAGAAAAATTTGGCTGCAAGTTTGGAGGCAGCATTTCTACCGTACAGTGTGTGTAAAAAAAAAAAAAAGAATGTGCCTCAAATAGTAGACCAAAACGGTTTTTTAAACGCTCGCCACAATATTAATATAACAAATACTTCAAAAAAAAAAAAAAAAAAGAAAAGAAAAAAAGAAAAGAAAAAGAAGCCTAATGCTGCCGCATCTGTACAAAAGAATGTAAGACCTTATCGAGACTAAAAAGCCACATACACGCTCCTCTATATCTGAGAATCGGTCAAACGAGAGGATTACTCGAAAACGAGACGCAGCTATCAAAACACACACACACACACACACACACAATCTCTCTCTTTCTATCTCTTTCTTTCTCTCTCTCCTCCCCCCTCTCTCTCTCTCTCTCTCTCTCTCTCTATATATATATATATATATATATATATATATAAGTGAACATAGAACACTTAGAGGCGACAGTCTGTTTCATGCTATATATATATATATATATATATATATATATATAGAGAGAGAGAGAGAGGTGGGGAGAGAGAGAGAAAGAATATATATATATATATATATATATATATATATATATATATATAAGTGAACGTAGAAGTCAACACTTAGAGGCGTCAGTCTGTTTCCTGCTATATATATATATATATATATATATATATATATATATATATATATATATATGAAAGTGAACATAGCAGTCAACACTTAAAGGCGACAGTCTGTTTCCTGCTAGATGCAATCGTCAGGTAGCTTCTAAGTGTTGACTTCTATGTTCACTTTTATATTTACACACGCTCTATCTCTGATATTGAGCACTTTATTCCATAAATATAGCACACCTTAAGACTATATCAGGCGGTTTACTTATTCTAGATTATTCTATAATTCTCGTTTTTAATATTATTCCTTCCGGTCTAGCAGAATTTAGCGGAATTTTCTTTTCTAATTAGTAATAGATAAGAACAAAACACGGTGCGAGAACAATCTAACCCCGTAGATTAAATAAAAGCCACAGTTCAAAATTACCTAAAGGTTATCCGGATCGACTGACTACTGAAGAAGGCCGAGGGTCACAGTAACCGAAACTTTTTGATAGTTCGAATGTGAATATTGCAAATAAATGTTTTCATATAATGACGTTAGTTGCAAGATTCAATCGCCCATCGAAAGCCTAATCTATATTCGGCTTTGCAAATAAAAAAAAATGAAAAGCTTATTAAAATGAATTTCTGACGTCAGTAGGGCACGACATGGAATCATTTTGAATCGCTATGGTAGTTGTGTTGATAAAAGTGCACGGAATAGCCGGTGGTAGACGACGCCCAGATATGTACCGGTTACAGGAGGACTCAATATCTTAACGCTAATGCCTGTGTTGACAATATTGTCGTGTCAAGACATCAGATACCGGCCAATGAAGGCAGTTACTGTCTTTGTTTTCTTTTAAATAACGTTCCCACCCACGTTTGACGTGATCTAAGGTAAAAGGCAAAAGAACACCAAACATGGTCAAACATATTTTCCTTTTCTTATGCTTTCATTCTTTCTTTCCTTCTTTCTTTCTTTCTTTCTTTCTTTCTTTCTTTCTTTCTTTCATTCTTTCTTTCCTTCCTTACATTTTCTGGCTTGCTTTCTTCTCGCTTTTTCTTTTTCTTTTTTCTTTTCTCCTTTCTTTTTCTCACTTTTTCATTTCCTTTTATTTTTTTCCCCCATTCTTGTTTGCTTGCTTGCTTCTAGTTTCTGTTAGATATTTCTTTCTTTCTTTCTTTCTTTCTTTCTTTCTTTCTTTCTTTCTTTGTTGCTTGCTTTATTCTTTTCTTTTTCTTCATTTTTTCTTGCTTGCTTTCTTCTTTTCCTTTTTCCTTCCTACTTTCGTTCTTTCTTTCTTTCTTTCTTTCTTTCTTTCTTTCTTTCTTTCCTTCCTTACATTTTCTGGCTTGCTTTCTTCTCGCTTTTTCTTTTTTCTTTTCTCCTTTCTTTTTCTCACTTTTTCATTTCCTTTTATTTTTTTCCCCCATTCTTGTTTGCTTGCTTGCTTCTAGTTTCTGTTAGATATTTCTTTCTTTCTTTCTTTCTTTCTTTCTTTCTTTCTTTCTTTGTTGCTTGCTTTATTCTTTTCTTTTTCTTCATTTTTTCTTGCTTGCTTTCTTCTTTTCCTTTTTCCTTCCTACTTTCGTTCTTTCTTTCTTTCTTTCTTTCTTTCTTTCTTTCTTTCTTTCCTTCCTTACATTTTCTGGCTTGCTTTCTTCTCGCTTTTTCTTTTTTCTTTTCTCCTTTCTTTTTCTCACTTTTTCATTTCCTTTTATTTTTTTTCCCCCATTCTTGTTTGCTTGCTTGCTTCTAGTTTCTGTTAGATATTTCTTTCTTTCTTTCTTTCTTTCTTTCTTTCTTTCTTTCTTTTCTTTTTTCTTCATTTTTTCTTGCTTGCTTTCTTCTTTTCCTTTTTTCCTTCCTACTTTCGTTCTTTCTTTTCTTCCTTCTTCCCGTTTTTTTTTTCTTACCTTTTCTTTTTCTTTTCTTTACTCCGTTCATTCTTGCTTGCTTGCATTCTTCTTTTCTTCTTTCTTTCTCCTAATTATTCTTTCTTTCTTTCTTTCTTTCTTTCTTTCTTTCTTTCTTTCTTTATTTATTTCTTTCTTTCTTTCTTTCTTGGTTGCTTGATTTATTCGTTTTTGCTCTCCTTTCTTTCTTTTTCGTTTACTTGCCTTTTTTCTTTTTTGGTTCCCTTTTTTCATCCCATTTTCCTTCAATTTTTCCTTATTTTTTTTCTCTCTTGATTGTTTGCTTTTTTCTTCTCGTTTATTCCTTTTCTTCTTCCTTTCCTTATTTCTTTTTTTTCTTTCTTGTTTGTTTGCTTTTTGTCATTTCTTACTTTCTTTTTCTTTCTTTCTTTCTTTCTTTCTTTCTTTCTTTCTTCCTTTTTCCTTCATTTTTTCTTGCTTGCTTTCTTCTTTTTCTTTTTTCCTTCCTACTTTCCTTGATTGATTGCTTGCCTTTTCGTTCTTTCTTTTCTTCTTTCTTCCCGTTTTTTTTTTCTTACCTTTTCTTTTTCTTTTCTTTACTTCGTTCATTCTTGCTTGCTTGCATTCTTCCTTTCTTCTTTCTTTCTCCTAATTATTTTTTCTTTCTTTCTTTCTTTCTTTCTTTCTTTCTTTCTTTCTTTCTTTCTTTCTTAAAACTACATTCGCTATCCCATTTTTTTTTTCAATTTTGCTTTCTTTATTTCTGGATTCAAAGAATGAAAGCCAATAAAGCGAAATGCGTGTGTAGCGAATGAAAAGAAATCTGCGATTAAAATGGAATAAATTCGGAAAGTAAGTAAAAAATTAAATATAAAGAAAAATTGCAGAAAGAATAAGTAAATAAAAAAAAATAGAGAATAAACAAAAAAGAAAGAAAGAAGGTGTGATAAAAACAACAGGGATGAAAAGAAAGAAAGAAAGTACAAAATGGAAGAGAACAGAAACTGTTGAATAATAAGAAAGAAAGAAAGAAAGAAAGAAAGAAAGAAAGAATAATAAGAAAGAAAGAAAGAAAGAATAATAAGAAAGAAAGGAAGAATGAGCAGAATAGAACAGACTGTTGTGGGAAAGAAAGAACAAAATGGAAGAGAACAGAAACTGTTGAATAATAAGAAAGAAAGAAAGAAAGAAAGAAAGAAAGAAAGAAAGAAAGAAAGAAAAAGAAAGAAAGAATGAGCAGAATAGAACAGACTGTTGTGGGAAAGAAAGAAAGAAAGAACAAAATGGAAGAGAACAGAAACTGTTGAATAATAAGAAAGAAAGAAAGAACGAAAGAAAGAAAGAAAGAAAGAAAGAAGAAAGAAAGAATGAGCAGAATAGAACAGACTGTTGTGGGAAAGAAAGAACAAAATGGAAGAGAACAGAAACTGTTGAATTATAAGAAAGAAAGAAAGAAAGAAAGAAAGAAAGAAGGAAAGGAAAAAGAAAGAAAGAATGAGTAGAATAGAACAGACTGTTGCGGGAAAGAAAGAAAGAAAGAACAAAATGGAAGAGAACAGAAACTGTTGAATAATAAGAAAGAAAGAAAGAAAGAAAGAAAGAAAGAAAGAAAGAAAAAAGAAAGAAAGAATGAGTAGAATAGAACAGACTGTTGTGGGAAAGAAAGAAAGAAAGAAAGAACAAAATGGAAGAGAACAGAAACTGTTGAATTATAAGAAAGAAAGAAAGAAAGAAAGAAAGAAAGAAAGAAAGAAAGAAAGGAAAAAGAAAGAAAGAATGAGTAGAATAGAACAGACTGTTGTGGGAAAGAAAGAAAGAAAGAACAAAATGGAAGAGAACAGAAACTGTTGAATAATAAGAAAGAAAGAAAGAAAGAAAGAAAGAAAGAAAAAAGAAAGAAAGAAAGAAAGAAAGAAAGAATGAGTAGAATAGAACAGACTGTTGTGGGAAAGAAAGAACAAAATGGAAGAGAACAGAAACTGTTGAATAATAAGAAAGAAAGAAAGAAAGAAAGAAAGAAAGAAAAAAAGAAGAAAAAAAAAGAAGAAAGTGGTACAAATTGATAAAAAGAAAGCCGGCTAAAAGCATAAGAGATAAATTGAAAGAAAGTAAGTAAAAAAGAGATAAACATTATTTTAAATTAAGGAAGCCGATAAAATGTCAAAAAAATCAAACAGACCGGAAAGAAAGAGAAATACCTCAAAATCAAGAAAAATAATTTTTTATTAAAATAGGAAAAAAAAAAAAATGACGGAAACAATGAAATTAAAAGTAGAATGATCAAAATAGCGGCAGATTAAAAAAAAATTGTTTAAGTAAATTTACAATAAAGATACAATAAAAAAAATAGCGAAATGGAAAAAATATATAAAAAAAAATACAGAAAGCAAATGGCAGAAACTTTTTTTTTTTTAAGCATTCAACCCCGACCAAGGTGGGAAGATACTAGTATGCAAAGGGTTACAGAGTTGGAGCGAGAACAAAGAGTGATAGAAGAAAGGATGAAGAGACGGTTAGGGGATAGATCAGGGCGTCTGGAGACGTCGATTGACATTACATTTGAATAGTTGGAAATTATAGTTATCAGGAAAACAAGAAATGGAGAGGGAGTTCCACAGGCGAGAAGTGCGAGACATGAAGCTGTTGGAGTAGAAGAGACGGCTACATTTAACAGTTCCGACAGTGAAAGGGTGAGAGCGAGATGCCAGCCTAGTTGAGCGCTTAACTTCATGAACGAGGCAAATTCACAACGAAGCAATTTGACAATTTACTGACAAAATTGACACTAGACCTGAATAGAGACAAAAAAGAATTAAAGTAGCATATGTGAGAAAACGGCATTATTTTTGGACCAACCTCATACATGGGCGTCACCGAACGAATAAAAAAAGCGTATTTAACAAAAACTGTCTTACGACGACAGAGCGATGACGTCATACGTGAAAACCGTGTTACGACGGAAAACGTCGATGTTTCATGCGGCTCAAGTGAATTTAGATTTCTCACTGCTTCAACATATTCATACAAATAATTAAATAATAATAATAATAGTAATAACCAGCCTATTAGCCGTGTACCTTTAGTGGGCAAACTAGAGACCTTTATCTATTTTCAATTGCTTAAACATCTCATACAGCAGGATCTTTCAGACAAGCAATATGGTTTTCGTTTCTTTAGATCAACCGCTGATGTGTTAATGATTAACGATTACTGCTAAAAGATTCTATCGACCTTTAGACAAGACTGATCAAGCTGGAGCTGTTGGTTTGGATATCTTGAAAGCGTTTGACAGGGTTTTTGGCATACCGGGTTTCATTACAAGTTGAAAGGTTATGGTATTTCTGCACGAAATACAGTCTTTCTTATCAAATCCCGAAATGATTATCCTGAACGACAAGTCTTCTAGATTTTTTTGCATCAATGCAGATATCCCCCCCGCCACCAGGGCTCTGTCCTTATGTTGCTTTGTTCTTCATTTTCATCAATGACCTTCCTGATGGCAGCAGTTCTCAAGTCGGTATCTATACTGATGACATAACTTTTGACTTTTGTCTTAATATGTCTGATCAGTTCGATAAGGTCAAATTGGTAGCTGATCTCAAAAACAACCGAAAATCAGCTCTTAACTGGGACGAGGAATGGATTGTTAATTTTAACGCCTCCAAAATGAAACTTCCCCTTTCTTAATCTGATCAGCATGGTTGATGCTTAAGGACAGAGCATTTGGGAACACTTCCGTTAATGTAAAACATTTAAATTTATATTGGTTTAGAACGTAATAATTTCTCCAGTTATCAACAATTAAAAGTTAAGTTAACAACTTCTTATTTAAAAAAAAAAAAAGTGTATATGCCTCCAATCTCATATTAAGATTTTAACATCTGGTTATGCTTTGTGAAAAAAGAAAAGCAGGAATTATTGGCTCGGTAGGTTAATAGTTATAGCATTGATGTATGTTGCCTCCAAGAAACCAAAATCAAAGAAGGACATCGTCAGATGTATATTGATCTGAGTAACCTACAGGGAAGAGAAGTTATCATTATTTACACTATTTACAATTGGACTATTGTTATCACATCGTTTTGCCTGTGGTATCCTTCAGCTTTCATCATGTGCATATCAATCTGGGTAACTTATGAGACAATGGCTGAGTGCAGGGGTGGGCAAGCTTTTTGAAAGTATGTGCCAAAACCGGCCATATCTCTGGTACAAAATCTTTCCACGTGCCAACAAATTTTTTTTGAGAACATATTATTTGATATATGTGAAGAACTATTTTAAATGATAAAAAATCACACTACAGCAGTAAAGACATGGTATTGTAGGAAATTAAGTAAATCATGTAAGGAATGGATTGTTTATTTTAACACCTCTAAAATGAAACTTCACTCTATTAGTCATCTGAGAGATCCTATTCTTCTTCCGATCAGCAAGGTTGATGGTAATGTCCGGGAGAGTGACTCGTTGCGCCGTCTCGGGTTAAAATTCTCGGCTGACATGAACTGGAAAGATTACATCGAATCCATTGCAACGTCTTCTGCTTAAAATGTTCGTTCCCTGTGTCTTGCAAGACAATCTCTAGAATATAATGTAGCTGAAATTTTATGGTTGGGTAAGGAATATTAAATACCGTAATTCTCCATGTATAATACGCCTTCATCCATAATACGCACCACTAAAATTGTGCTGAAAGTGTTGGAAAATGCTTCTACTCACGCATAATACGTACTCCATGTTTGGTAATCAAACCCTATAAATTGTACCTTACATTACAGCCAGCGTTTCCGACTCTTATTAGAAAATGGTTTTAAACAAAGAATAATTATTCTAATTTAGTTTTATGATAATTCTTATTTTATTTTACATTTGTAAGTATTGGTAAGTACGTATGATTGTATTTGACATCCTTATGGGGTCGCAATCTACGAATGTTAGTGTCAAATTGTCGTATATCTGTGGTGAGTAGTCATTTCGTAACTGAAATCGACTTATGAAGCGTCAATTTTAAAATACTTTTTGTAGTTGTGCATAATACGCACCCCTGATTCTGCTTATTATCTTTAAGGAAAAATGAGTATTATACATGGGGAATTACAGTAATATTTTCAGACTATTATTTTTAAATGGCCGTGTATTTTTCTCAGACTTTCTAAGGCTGAACTTTGCGGTCAGATAGTAGACAAAATACAGAAGTCGATTTTGATTGGCTGAGCCGAACATGGGAATGAATTATAGATTTAAGATTTTCGAGAGTTGCTCTTTGGACGTCAGGCAACTAGCCGTCTTAGATTGCGTTTGTGCAGACTGCTCTCCCCCTGTGAGGATAGGTCTTTCGAGAGTTGGTTGTTAAACGTCAAAGGAAATGGACGTGTGACGTTTCATGTTTGAAAGCGGCTCCCTAACAGGGGGTCTAGTAACCCTCACTTGATAGAAGATGTATCCGTAGACGTGGTTAATGAAATAGTAGTTTAGTTAAAATTCTCTTTGTTGATGCTAACCATCACCGACCAGACGAGATGAGAATCCCACCTCTCACTGACGAAGGGTATATAACAAATCTATCTTACGTATTGTGCAGACCCTCCTCTCCCCCTGTGAGGATAGGTCTTTCGAGAGTTGGTTGTTAAACGTCAAAGGAAATGGACGTGTGACGTTTCATGTTTGAAAGCGGCTCCCTAACAGGGGGTCTAGTAACTCTCACTTGATAGAAGATGTATCCGTAGACGTGGTTAATGAAATAGTAGTTTAGTTAAAATTCTCTTTGTTGATGCCAGCCATCACCGAGCAGACGAGATGAGAACCCCACCTCTCACTGACGAAGGGTATATAACAAATCTATCTTACGTATTTATAAGTCTATCATTTGCGCATGCTTTGAACATTACTGCCACATATAGTCCGGTTATATAGGGAAGGACGAAATTATTCATACACCCATCAATTTGAATATTTTTATGCATTTCTCAGAAACTAACGCCCGTATGATGCCATGTCTTTTTTATATGCTAATGAGTACAAAAAGGGAATATAAAACTCAATTTTTAGAGCAATATGTTAAATAAATGAAATTTGACAGCCGAATTATTCTAAATAGAAAAAGACAAAATTATTCGTACAGTAGAAAAAATCGTTTTAAGTGGATTGATTCGTGTAAGTATAATTTACATAATTATTTTATCAGTGAGACCTTCTAGACTACTTATTTGGTAGAACATGTGTGATAATTCCAGCAGAGAACATACACGTGGGGCATAGAGTGTCACCATTGTTCTTCTGACGTTCACAATCAAATAAAAATAACTCAGTTTGCGCCACTACCAGCTGTTTAGCACGACCGTTACGCCTTGCCATTACCTCATATATAACGGACTATACCGATTTGATCGCACGGAAAAGACATATCCGAAACGCTACTTGGTTTCAGTGAGAAAATGAAGTGAGAAAAGAAAGAAAAACAAAGAAAAGAAGCTACAAGTGTTTATCGCCTCCTGCTATAGCTAATAAATAATCGACTATTATGTTTTGTGGAGCGACGGAAAATGCTTCACAGAGACGCTATTTGGTATAAGAGTGAAAAAAGAAAGGAGACACAAGTGTTTGCAGTGTCTTGCCAATACCTCATAAACAATGCACTATTCTGTTCCGTCCCAACGCTACTTGGTTTCAGTGATAGAAAAAAAGAAATAAAGAAAGAAAGAGAGAAAGAAAGAAAGAGAGAAAGAAAGAAAGAAGTCGTTATCGTTTTTTCAGTAAAATAGAAAATTTATCCACTGTGTCATGTGTTCTCATGTGTCCTCATGTGTTCACTGTGCCGTGTGTCCTCAAGGACACACGGCACAGTGGATAAAAGCGTTGGTTAGATCCAGTAACAGACCCAAAGAGTGTGAGTTCAATACCCGGTTAAGGCAGTGGAGAACTTTCAAATAACTGATAACTGACATCCATCAAACATGGCACGTGGAACCAGAACAGTCTACCCCAGTGATCGAAATAAAGGGTTCAGTTCGAAATTCCAACCACCTGAAGAAGGCCGGAGCGTACAACGGCCGAGACGTTGTGATAAATATGGCGACAAAGATGAGGACAATAGTCCGAATAATGTAAATACTGTACATAATACCTCATCTCAGAAATATAGACAGACTCAAAATAGAAAATATCAATTTCAAATCTTTCCATTTGCACCGTCTTACTCATTAAAATAAGCGACCGGCGTTCACATTAATGACTTTGTTAAAGTTGTTAAGCTCAAATATTACGTTGGTGCAAAAATAATGCCGTTTTTTGACGTATTTTTTAACGTCAAAAAACGACATTATTACGTCATTATTTTTGCACCAACTTAATATTTAACTATGCAATGGGTGGCGGTGGGGTTACTATGGATATTTTATTGTCGTAGAACTCGCACTGAGCTTACTCAGTCATTAATTTAATAATTAAGATTTGTCAGAAAATTCAAATAAGAAAACCGGGAAATTCTCACCCGTACTTCGAGTGAATCTAATTTTTAAAAGAAAAACCGCTTTGTTTGTCGCGCGCCCATTCAATGTTTGTTTGTGTGTTTGTGTGTGTAACTTTGCGTGGGTAATGTACATTTATATGTCTGCATTGTGAGTGAGTGACTTATACGCAACACACACACACACACACACACACACGCACCCACAAACAATTTGACTAAGTTTGAAATAAGAATAGAATAATAGTTTTTTTCTCCCACTCAGTCTAGACAATGTTTTTACTCGGTTGTTCAATAAAATAAGTGCTGATAAAAATAAATCCAATTTTAAAAATTTAGCGAATCAGGTAATTATGATTTTATTGAACTTTTCAGAAATTATCTAGTAATGAATAAAATTACATTTTAAAGCTTCTTTTAACATTTTTTATTTGTATAAAAACAATTTAAGAAATTACATTGAACAAAAAATATACATGCACACGCCAAACCGTACGTACACACAACTTGAGTGGAACTGAAATAAACTGCATTGTTGCGAGGCTGATTTCAATTTTAATATAGCAACAATCCTTGGTTAATAGGAAATCGTGTATATTTCATATTAAATGTAATATTTTTATCTATCTTTCTGAGATGAGGTATTGTAATAGTTTGCGTTATTGACATTGTTTTAACTGTTGTTCTCATCTTTATTGTCATATTCACGACGTTTCGGCTGTTGTACGCCACGGTCTTCTTCAGGATATGCCTATATTTCTGAGATTAGGTATTGTAATTATTTACATTATTTACATTGTTCGGACTGTTGTCCCCATCCTTAGTGTCATGTTCACGACATCTCGGCCGTTGTACGCTCCGGCCTTCTTCAGCTGATTGGAATTTCGAACTGAAACCTTTATTTCATCGACCACGGTAGACTGTTCTCATTCCACGTGCCATGCCTCTTCCGGATCTCTCGGATATTTCCCCTTAACTCAACTCTCCAAGTTTTTTTTTTCACCACTGCCGTAGCCAGGTATTGAACTCGTAACTCTTTGTGTTAAGTCAATAGACACAATATATATATATATATATATATATATATATATATATATATATATATATATATATTAGGTTGGTGCAAAAATAATGACGTAATAATGTCGTTTTTCACGTTAAAAAATGCGTCAAAAAACGACCTTATTACGTCATTATTTTTGCACCAACTTAATATTATTGGAATATTATCGGTCCTGACCTGGCATCCCGTCTTCAGATACTTTCCCATCACCGTAACCTGATTTCCTTCTGTCTTTTTTTACAAATATTTTAATGGCAGTCTCTCTAATGAGCCATCTTCCTTGTTTCTTCGACCGCATGAATTTAAGCGTACTTCTAGATTGGCAACTAGGTTTTATATAGGAATAAAGTGTCGTTGCCGACACTTGAGTTTGAACATAGATCGCCAGTGAGCAAACACGGGCGATTCCATTATTGAATTAAGTAGACCACGTGACCATAGAGGAAACGGATAAGTAGGAAGTCGCGTGACGTCGAAATGATCGCCATTTCTAGTCTATCCTTTATTATTATTCGAATCGCCATTTCTAGTCTATCCTCTATTAACATACGGACCGCTATTCTCTAATCTATTCACTATGATATTTCTCTGTTCAGATCAATATTCAGTGGTTACTCTTCGAGCAAGTATTATCGAGCAAGTACTATTAGTGCGAGTGTTATTCGAAGGCGTCTGACACCAGTATTGTTCGATGGCGTTACTATAGTTGTATCTGCGATTACAAAGTCTCTACTACAACGAGCATTACGAAAGTGACAACGAGAATTCGTTGACATTACAAAACTGTCAATGGGTTTTCGTTGACATTACAAAATAAGGTCTCACCGTTTTAATGTTGAAAAAGACAGAATTCTTCTAGATGAAGTTCTAGTCTAATAGTTTCTTTTCTCGCTCTTCTCACCTTACTAAAATATTTTTATTCTCATTCATATCCATTAGCTCCTGGCGTCTTAATGTCATTATCGCCTTGTGTTATATAGGAATAAAGTGTCGCTGCCGACACTTGAGTTTGAACATAGATCGCCAGTGAGCAAACACAATCGACCCCATTATTGAATTAAGTAGACCACGTGACCATAGAGGAAACGCATATATGGGAGGTAGCGTGTGTCTAATTGATCGCATGTATATTCTATTACGATTCGGATCGCTATTTCTAGTCTATCCTCTATACTGTACGGAACGCTATTCTCTAATCTATTCACTATACTATTTCTCTATTCGGATCACTATACAGATTACTATTCGAGTGAGTATTATCGAGCAAGTACTATTAGTGCGAGTGATATTCGAAGGCGTCTGACGTCAGTATTGTTCAACGGCGTTACTATAGTTGTATCTGAGATTACAAAGTCTCTACTACAACGAGCATTACGAAAGTGAAAACGAGTATTTGTTGACATCACAAAAGTGGTAACGAGTGTTCGTTGACATCACGAAATAAGATCTCGCCGTTTTAATGTTGAAATAGACAGAATTCTTCTAGATGAAGTTCTATTCTAATATTAGGTTGGTGCAAAAATAATGTCGGTTTTTGACGTTAAAAATCCGTCAAAACCGACATTATTTTTGCACCAACCTAATAGCTTCTTTTCTCGCACTTCTCACTCGTGGAGCTCTCTTCCGGTTTCTTGCTTCCCTGCCACCTAAAATCTTCAAAATTTTAAATGCTACATCAATCGTAATCTTCTGTTTTCTTGAACACTATGCTTTTATTGTCCTTTCTCCTTACTAACGTTTTTCCTTTTACTTTCACTCCCAGCCTCCGCTTGCAATTTAATTTAATCGCGTTATCAGAAAAATAAAATAAAATAAAATAAAAATAAAAATAAATAAATAAATAAATGAATAAATAAAATAAATAAAATAAATAAATAAAATAAAATAAACAGTATGCCGTAAATTTGGCTTCAATGTCAAAACCAGTTGTATGCATATCAGTCAGATGCAATGGCAGAAAATGATAGTTACTTGTCCGCTGTTAAGCTTGAGATACATGAAGTCCTTAGGTGTTCTGTCGACAGTCATCTTTGCAACATGACTTGCAATGTTGGATTTTGCTGAAAGATTGGCATTGGACACCCTATCTTCAAAAGTATAGCCACAGAGACAACTTTTGTCGGAGATATCCATCTGACTGAAAATGTGATTTATATTGGGTTCTACGATTCTAAGTCATACAACATAGCAAGAGTCTTCGGTAAAGCGAATCGAGTCCTCTCAGTCACTGTGTGTTTATCTAAAAATAAATACACTAAAATTCACCTTCGGCAGGTGTACCGATGGCTTAGTGGTAGAATCTTCAACTGACGCCAATTCAGCCAGGTTCGATCCTAGCTAGAGGCAACCGGCCGTCTCACCACACTGAAGAGCGAAACAATCATTATACTCCACACTTGTACTAATGATTATTCAGGGGATTGCAATAGCAGGACGTTTAGTAAGACCTGACAGGTAGACTTACGAATTTAAAAGCCACGAGGATATATTTCGCTGAAAGCCAATTAACTGACGATGCGAGGCTTAACACGCGCCGATGCACACTTCATTTGCTTAAAAAGGGCAACGTTCATCATTTCATTTTATAATTGAAGATAAACGTAATACACCTACTACTACTACTACTACTACTACTACTACTACTACTACTACTACTAATAATAATAATAATAAACTAATGACAAAAAATGGTAGAAAATTGCAGTCGCAAGGTATTATGGGATATCTCAGTTTAGACGGATAATCGCATTGATATCCATAGACCCGACCATATTTTGGTTAGTAAGGAAATTAGTAAGTGTCAAATTATTGATTTTATTCTTGCACGGGACACTAGAGTAGACAGCAAAGATTCTGAAGAGACTGAAAAATACTACTATCCTGAGTTTTTTTTTTTTAAGTTTTTTTTTTTTAAGCAATACACCCCAAGCAAGCTGGGAGTGCCACTAGCACGCAAGGGGTGCAGACGATTGAGAACAAGACTAAAGAGGCGCGTTTTGAGGAAAGAATACATAGAAGGACGGAGAACAACATCAAGGTATCAGATGTCGATTGACATTACACTTGCATATTTGAAGATTATGGTTATCGGAAAAGCAAGTAAGGGGAAGGGAGTTTCACAGACGGGAAGTGCGTGAGAAAAGGCTGTTTGAGACGGTTACATTTGACAGTTTTGATAGTGAAAGGGTGGGACGGAGATAGCTCGTTTAAATTCATGGAGTCTGGGAACCAGCGAAAGTAGCCCGTTGGAACAAATTACTGTGAAAAAACTTGTAGAAGAGACAGAGGGAAGCCACGGCACGTCTGTGGGATAACGATTGTAGACTAGATGCCAGATCAGGACCTATCATCTTGCATATTCGTCTCTGGATTTTGTCGAGGTCCTTGTGACGTACAGCGGGGGCACCATATATGACAGCTCACGGAGAATTGGAATTTAGTTTGTGGATCTATTCTGCGAGGATTCTCCGAAAAAGTTCATGAGTTCATCCGTTCCTAGGAGTCTTGTTGACACCATGCCACAAGAACAGAGTTTCCGTTGAATCTCTATCTACAAAAGGCAGGACGTGTGTGTGTGTGTGTGTGTGTGTGTGTGTGTGTGTGTAACGAATGCACGGCCGCAATTTTCGACGGATTTGCACCAAAATTTACATGCACATGCTCAAAGTTAGTGGAAAGGCCAAAACCGACTTTGCATTTCCCAACTCCTATTGATAGTGGAAATAATCGATTTTTTCATGCTTCTACGGCAGTTTTCATGTAGTTGGCGGCCATTTTGTACTGGCCAGAGTGAGAGCCAATAGCTGGCTGCCACGAATAGGCAGGAAATAGGCAAGAAGTAAGGCATGTAGCAACATCAGCACGGCAAAGGGCACTCCTTTAAAGGCAAGGAAGGGCAAAAATATTTTTAAGGCAAGTGATATCGATTGCTGTATGAGTCGTACGATTTTTGAATCAAGCACGGGCAACGCCGGGCCATGCTGCTAGTATGTTAATTATTAGGGCTGGACGCTTGTAACTGATTATGGCTGCCTAATAGGGTCGCTAACCAATCCCTGTTGAAGACGTTCGTTCAGTGAACCTTACTTGCAGTTTCTGGGGGAGAGCGCATTACCTGTTGCGATCAACAGTCTCAAAAAGGTCAGTATTCTTAAACCCTTGGTCACGATGACTTGTGTCTTCGTGCTATCACACCCACCGACATGTTCCCTAAATAGTTCCGTTTACCCAATTTCAATCACAAGCACTTTCCAGAGGTGCCGCACGCTGGAATCACCTCTCCACCCCACGAGCCAATAACATCAAGATGTGATCTTCCTGATAAATTGATCATGGTGAGATTCGAGCCCGGGTCTCATGGTTGGAAAGCGAACTTTTCTAACCACTCAGCCAATAATAATAATAATAATAATAATAATAATAATAATAATAATAATAATAATAATAATAATAATGCACCCATTACAGCCACAAAGAGACTAAAAAGGGTATTAAACGAAAATGCACCAAATTGCAGAAACGATGGAAAGGTAAACCGCTTCACGGTCAATACGCTACCCGTACCAAACAAGCTGGTGTAGACAAACTCCGTATCCATCAGAGGTTACATAGAGCAGGGTTAAAAGCTGAAACCCAAGATTTTATTCTTGCTGCACGGGACCAATGTTTGCTAAATAATAAATTACCAAACACAAATACTAAAAAAATTGTGTTGACCCCAAATGCAGATTCTGTGATAAATAACGAAAAACAATTGAACCTCTTGTACCAGGCTGCACAGTGTTAGAACGACCTGAATATAAAACTCGGCATAATAATGGGAGTGCAATGGAAAATATGCAACTTTTACGGGAAGGAAACTGCAAGAAACTTGTATGAACATCACCCAGACCCGGTTACAGATACAGGACCTGTAACAATTCCATGGGACTTTACAATACACACAGACAGAGCAATGGAAGCTAATCGTCCAGACATCGTAATCAAAGTCCACAAGAACAGAAAGTGCTTTCTTATTGACATTGCAGTCCCAGAAAATTGCAATGTATCTTTGAAGATCTTTAAAAATATCTCTATCTATAAAAGGCAGGATGTGTGTGTGTGTGTAACGAATGCACGGCCTCGATTTTCGACGGATTTTCACCAAAATTTACATGCACATGCTCCAAGTTAGCGGGAAGGCCAAGACCGACGTTGCATTTCACAACTCCCATCGATAGTGAAAATAATCGATTTTTTCTTGCTTCTGCGGCAGTTTTTATGTAGTTTGTGGCCATTTTCTGCTGGCCAGAGTGACAGCCAATAGCTGGCTGCCACGAATAGGCAGGAAGATTCTATTGGCCAGCGTGAGAGCCAACAGTTGACTGACACGAATGTTAACTAGCATGCTAGCATGTAAAAAAAATCGATAGTTGCATTCGTCACAAGTGGGAAAAATTTAAATCTGCATGGCACTTTACTCCAATTGGCTCATTCGCTTGCTTAAACTCAACGTTGATTCTGATTCCGCAGAGCTGGGTTGGGTTTGAAAAAGTATTTGTTGTTAACATTCTTTTTTTCATTCGGTTTTTCCAGTTACGAGTCCTTTTTTAAAGCTGATCGTTTTGTGTTCATTTTGTTTAGTTCTTTTTTAATTTAATGTTTAGTAAAGAGCTTAGAAAAAATTCGCAGTGTGAGATAGGCAAGAAGTAAGGCATGTAGCAGCATCAGCACGGCAAAGGCCACTTCCTTTAAAGGCAAGTAAGGGCAAAAATATTTTATGTCATGTGATAGCGATTGCTGTATGAGTCGTACGATTTTTTAATCAAGCACGGGCAACGCCGAGCCACGCTGCTAGTATATATATATATATATATATATATATATATATATATATATATATATATAAATAAAAGTATCTTAAAGTGGAAATGTCTAAATTGTGGCACATGAGGACATCAATATTTGCAGTTGTATTTGGAGCCCTCAGATCGATTGGAAAAAGTTCTGATAGACTCATGGAACTGATTCCTGGAAGCCCATGCCTTAAAGAAATACAAAAAAAAAATGTACTCCTTGTAAGTACAATTATCTGTATTTCTTTACAGCTCAGACATTACGAAGAGCTTTAACTATGTAAAATGTGTGTGATCTTAGTTTTTGTTTCTTTAACAAAAATGATCAGTGGAAAATGTCGTGAAGCTATTTCTGATCTTAGGTCTCTGGTTGGGACCCTGAAAGAAACATGTACACAACAGAAATCAAAGATAGGACCTGTAACAATTTTATGGGATTACACAATACACACAGACAGAACAATCAAAGCTAATCTCCCTGACATTTTTATTAGAGACCGCACACAAAACGAAATTACCTCCTTATTGATATGGCAGTCCTATCTTTGAAGATCTTCATAAAGCTATGAGAATACAAGGACCTTGAAATCGAAATCTCAAAAGTGTGGCACATGGGAACATCAACAATCCCTGTTGTAGTTGGAACCCTTGGATTGGTTGGAAAAGATTCCAGTAGACTCATTAAAGGGTTTCCTGGAAGCCCATGCCTTAAAGAAATACAAAGAATTGTTTTCACGAGTACAGTCCCCACCTTAAGAAGGGCTTTATCTATGTAAAATATCTGTTTTTGTGTGTTGTGTGTGTGTGTGTTGTTGACCATGTTTGCCGTACTCTCTAAATATGGAATCCGGTGAAGTCCGTAATCTGTTCAATATCAGAGGTCGGCAGTGAAGATTCAGAGAAAATAGCGGCTGTTAAGTAATTCTTTAAGTCTTCGATATCAGGTTGGCAGTGAGGATAATTTGAGAGAAAAAAACAAAATGGCTGCCTTTATATACGTCGGATTGAATATTTTGAACTTTCTGATTGGTTAACCCTTCTATTGGTGAACTATAAAATGAGTCAGCTCATTTTGGATAGCTCACTAGTATTTACATACCCAAAAAACTGCAACATGTTTGTGTGTGTGTTTAATTGGCCAGTGGAAAATGTCATGATGCCCTTTCTGACTTTAGGACTCTGGGCGGAACTCGCAAAAAAATGTGTACACACCAGAAATCAAAGGAACTAATAATAATAATAATAATAATAATAATAATAATAATACTCTGCCCGTATCAACCAAGCTGATGTAGACAAAACCCGTACCCATCAGTGGCTACGCAGTGCAGGGTTGAAAGCGGAAACTGAAGGTTTTATCCTTGCTGCGCAGGACCAATGCTTGCTAACTAGGAATTATCAAGCACATATACTAAAATATTGTGTCAGCCCAAAATGCAGATTCTGTGATAAATATCCAGAAACGATTGATCATCTTGTATCAGGTTGCACGATGTTGGCACCCACTGAATATAAAACCCGACATGACAGAGTGGGCCAATATCTGCACTGGAAAATCTGCAACTTCTACGGGAAGGAAACTGAAAGAAACTGGTACCAACACCACCCAGACCCAGTTACGGAGATAGGACCTGTTACAATTCTATGGGACTACACAATTCACACTGACAGAACAATCAAGGCCAACCGACCAGATATTGTTATTAAAGACCACAAACAAAAACGGTGCCTCCTTATTGATATGGCAGTCCCTGCTGACTGCAATGTATCTTTGAAGATATTCAAAAAGCTGTCAAAATACAAGGACCTTGAAATAGAGGTCTCGAAAATGTGGCATATGGGAACATCAACAATCCCTGTTGTAGTTGGAGCCCTAGGACTGGTTGGAAAAGATTGCAGTAGACTAATTGCAGGGATTCCTGGAAGCCCATGCCTCAAGGAGATACAAAAAATTGTTCTGACAAGTACAGCCCACACTTTACGAAGGGCTCTATCTATGTAATTTTTTTTTTTTTTTTTTTTGTCAGTGAAAAGTGTCATGATGCCATTTCTAACCTTAGGTCCCTGGGTGGGACCCGGAAAGAAATGTGTAAACGCCAGAAAGCAAAGAAAATAATAATAATAATAATAATAATAATAATAATAATAATAATAAAGTAAGTGCTACGAAGAACCAAACCTTCTCTCAGTTTATAGGTTAACATCAATCCATCGTTATAAGTAACAATATATCTGCACCGTTCGAATCGTGTCAATTTGAAAAAAAAAACATGGCGGAAAATACGCTGTTTATCAAGAAAAGAGCGATTTCATTTTGGAAATTCTAGAGGCGTCAGCTAAAGTTGACAGTATGTTACACCGAACGTTATTTTCAGATTGTCTCCGTCGCACTTTGAGTGAATTAAACTCCGATCTAAAGTATAAAAAGAAAATTGAATTAAAAAAGAACGCTTCTGCTTTTACTGTGATAGTAATTCCGAATTTTCTACGGCGTCACTACTCATCACGATAAAACCAATGACCGTTTCCTCATAGATGAAGCAGGAGGGTTGAAGCAATTGGTCTGCTGTTCTATGGAAAGATACTGAGAATAGCCCGAATGAAACGCGAGAAAGTTTTATGGCAAATGGGAGCGGTGAGTAATTCTAAAGAAACAGTTGACATTTCTCAGACAGAAAGAAGGCATGAAGTAACTGATGGGAGGCATACTGAAGGCAAGAAAGGCAAACAGAAATCACGACTAAAATCCCTAACGAGCTTGGATGAGTGGATGGCAGAAGAGGTCCAAGAAGGGATGATAAGAGGGAAACATTGCTTAGAGCTACAGAGGTTGAAACGTTGTGGAGAGACATCATCACCCATATAGAAAGAAAGAAATGGGCAGCTTGTTGAAGATTAGAAAACAGAAAGAAAGAGAACAGATTACAAAGGAAAGAAGGAAATACAGAAATGGCAAACAGTAGAAGATTAGAAAGCAAGAAAGAAAATTAAACAATGGAAGCCGTAAGAAAGAAAGAAAGAAAGAAAGAAAGAAAGAAAGAAAGAAAGAAAGAAAGAAAAGGTCAATGAGCTGGGGATTAGGAGATAGAAAGAAAGAAAGAAAAAAAAAAGAAAGAAAGAAAGAAAGAAAGAAAGAAAAGGCCAATGAGCTGGGGATTAGGAAATAGAAAGAAAAAAGAAAGAAAGAAAGAATGAAAGAAAGAAAAGGTCAATGAGCTGGGGATAAGGAGAAAGAAAGAAAGAAAGAAAGAAAGAAAGAAAGATAAAAAGAAAGAAAGAAAAGCTCAATGAACTGGGGATTAGGAGATAAAAAGAAAGAAAAAAGAAAGAAAGAAAAAAGAAAGAAAGACAGAAAAGCTCAATGAGCTGGGGATTAGGAGAAAGAAAGAAAGAAAGAAAGAAAGAAAGAAAGAAAGAATGAGCTGGGGATTAGGAGAAAGAAAGAAAGAAAGAAAGAAAGAAAGAAAGAATGAGCTGGGGATTAGGAGAAAGAAAGAAAGAAAGAAAGAAAGAAAGAAAGAAAGAAAGAAAAGCTCAATGAGCTGGGGATTAGGAGATAGAAAGAAAGAAAGCAAAAAGAAAGAAACAAAGAAAAGCTCAATGAACTGGGGATTAGGAGAGAGAAAGAAAGAAAGAAAGATAAAAGAAAGAAAGAAAGAAAGATAAAAAGAAAGAAAGAAAGAAAGAAAGACAGAAAAACACAATGGGCTGGTGATTAGGAGATAGAAAGAAAGAAAGAAAGGAAGAAAAAAGAAAGAAAGAACAGCTCAATGAGCTGGGGATTAGAAGAAAGAAAGAAAAACTCAATGGACTGGGGATTAGGAGAAAGAAAGAAAGAAAGAAAGAAAGAAAGAAAAGGTCAATGAGCTGGGGATTAGGAGATAGAAAGAAAGAAAGAATAATAAAAAGAAAGAAAGAAAGAAAGAAACCCTCAATGAGCTGGGGATTAGGAGATAGAAAGAAAGAAAACAAAAAGAAAGAAAGAAAGAAAAGCTCAATGACCTGAGGATTATGAGAAAGAAAGAAAGAAAGAAAGAAAGAAAGAAAGAAAGAAAGAAAGAAAAGCTCAATGAACTGGGGATTAGGAGATAAAAAGAAAGAAAGAAAAAAGAAAGAAAGAAAGATAAAAAGAAAGAAAGAAAGAAAAGCTTAATGAGCTGGGGATTACGAGATAGAAAGAAAGCAAAAAGAAAGAAAGAAAGAAAGAAAGAAAGAAAGAAAGAAAGAAAGAAAGAAAGAACGAAACAAAGAAACAAAGAAAAGCTCAATGAGCTGGGGATTAGGAGATAGAAAGAAAGCAAAAAGAAAGAAAGAAAGAACGAAACAAAGAAACAAAGAAAAGCTCAATGAGCTGGGCATTAGGAGATAGAAAGAAAGCAAAAAGAAAGAAAGAAAGAACGAAACAAAGAAACAAAGAAAAGCTCAATGAGCTGGTGATTAGGAGATAGAAAGAAAGAAAGAAAAAAGAGCGAAAGAAAGATAAAAAGAAAGAAAGAAAGAAAGAAAGAAAAGCTCAATAAGCTGTGGATTAGGAGAAAGAAAGAAAGAAAGAAAGAAAGAAAGAAAGAAAGAAAGAAAGACAGAAAGAAGGAAGATAAAAAGAAAGAAAGAAAAGCTCAATGAGCTGGCGATTAGGAGATAGAAAGAAAGAAAGAAAAAAGAAAGAAAGATAGAAAGAAAGAAAAGCTCAATGAGCTGGGGATTATGAAATAGAAAGAAAGAAAGAAAAAAGAAAGAAAGAGAGATAAAAAGAAAGAAAGAAAGAAAGAAAGAAAGAAAGAAAGAAAAGCTCAATGAACTACGGATCAGGAGATAAAAAGAAAGAAAGAAAAAAGAAAGAAAGAAATAAAGATAAAACGAAAGAAAGAAAAGCTCCATGATCTGGGGATTAGGAGATAGAAAGAAAGAAAGAAAAAAGAAAGAAAGAAAGATAAAAAGAAAGAAAAGCTCAATGAGCTGTGGATTAGGAGATTGAAAGAAAGAAAGCAAAAAGAAAGAAAGAAAGAAAGAAAGAAAGAAAGAAAGATAGAAAGAAAGAAAGAAAGAAAAACTCAATGAGCTGGTGATTAGGAGAAAGAAAGAAAGAAAGAAAAACGAACGAAAGAAAGATAAAAAGAAAGAAAGATAAAAAGAAAGATAGAAATGCTCAATGAACTGGAGATTAGTAGAAAGAAAGAAAGAAAGAAAGAAAGAAAGAAAGAAAGAAAGAAAGAAAGAAAAGCTCAATGAGCTAGGGATTAGGAGATAGAAAGAAAGAAGGAAGAAAGAAAGAAAGAAAGAAAGAAATAAAGAAAGAAAGATAAAAAGAAAGAAAAGCTCAATAAGCTGGGGATTAGGAGATAGAAAGAAAGAAAGAAAGCAAAAAGAAGAAGGATGCAGGAACGAAAGAAAATAAAAAATGTACGAGAGAAATAGAAAAAATGATTGAACGGAAACGAAAGAATAATTAAAAAAGAATAACGAAAAGAAAAGGGCATGGAGCTGACGATTAGAAGAAAGAAAGAAAGAGAGAAAGAAAGAGAGAGAGAATGAAAGAAAGAAAGAAAGAAAGAAAGAAAGAAAGAAAGAAAGAGAGAAATGGACAACAAGGTGAAAGTTAAAAAAAAATAGAGGTAGAACATTAAAAAATGAAGACGGAAAGAAAGAAAGAAAGAAAGAAAGAAAGAAAGAAAGAAATGAGTAACAAGAAAGGAAAAAAGAAAGAAGGAACGAAAGAAAAAAAATTAAGCAAAGGCAGCTGAATGAAAGAAAGCAAACAAGAAAGAAAGGTGAACCTGGTTGAAGATTTAAACGAAAGAAAGAAAAATCAGATGACAAAAGGAAGACCGAAAAAAGAAAGAAAGAAAAAAGAAAGAAAAAAGAAAGAAAGAAAAAAGAAAGAAAGAAAGAAAGAAAAACTCAATGAGCTGGTGATTAGGAGATAGAAAGAAAGAAAGAAAAAAGAGCGAAAGAAAGATAAAAAGAAAGAAAGAAAGAAAGAAAGAAAAGCTCAATAAGCTGTGGATTAGGAGAAAGAAAGAAAGAAAGAAAGAAAGAAAGACAGAAAGAAGAAAGATAAAAAGAAAGAAAGAAAAGCTCAATGAGCTGGCGATTAGGAGATAGAAAGAAAGAAAGAAAAAAGAAAGAAAGAAAGAAAGATAGAAAGAAAGAAAAGCTCAATGAGCTGGGGATTATGAAATAGAAAGAAAGAAAGAAAAAAGAAAGAAAGAGAGATAAAAAGAAAGAAAGAAAAAAGAAAGAAAAAAGAAAGAAAGAAAGAAAGAAAGGAAAAAGAAAGAAAGAAAGAAAGGTAGGAGATTAAAAAAATGAAGACCGAAAGAAAAGGGCATCTAGCTGACAATTAGAAAAAAAGAAAGCAGATTAAAAAGAAAGATCGAAAGAAAGACAAAATCAAAGAACTGAGGTTTAGAATGAAGAAAGGAAATAAAAATGAGGAAAAGAATAAAACAAAGAAAGAAAAGGACAACGAGCCAAAGATTAGAAGAAAGAAAAAGAGCAGATTAAAAAAGAAATAAGAAAATTCGATTAGAAAAGAAAGAAAGAAAGAAGACAGTTTAAGAAAGAAAGAAAAAAGGAAGAAAGAACGAAAAAACAAAGAACTGAAGGTTAGAAGAAAGAAAAGAGATAAAAAAAAAGAAAGAAAAAGGCAAAGAATAAAAGAAAGAAAGGGACAACGAGCCGAAGATTAGAAAAAAAGACAAAAGCAGATTTAAAAAGAAATAAACAAATTTGATTAGGAAAGAAAGAAAGAAAGAAAGAAGACAGTTTAAGAAAGAAAGAAAAAAAGGAAGAAAGAACGAAAAAACAAAGAACTGAAGGTTAGAAGAAAGAAAAGAGATAAAAAAAAAGAAAGAAAAAGGCAAAGAATAAAAGAAAGAAAGGGACAACGAGCCGAAGATTAGAAAAAAAGACAAAAGCAGATTTAAAAAGAAATAAACAAATTTGATTAGGAAAGAAAGAAAGAAGACAGTTTAAGAAAGAAAGAAAAAAAGGAAGAAAGAACGAAAAAACAAAGAACTGAAGGTTAGAAGAAAGAAAAGAGATAAAAAAAAGAAAGAAAAAGGCAAAGAATAAAAGAAAGAAAGGGACAACGAGCCGAAGATTAGAAAAAAAGACAAAAGCAGATTTAAAAAGAAATAAACAAATTTGATTAGGAAAGAAAGAAAGAAAGAAAGAAGACAGTTTAAGAAAGAAAGAAAAAAAGGATGAAAGAACGAAAAAACAAAGAACTGAAGGTTAGAAGAAAGAAAAGAGATAAAAAAAAAAGAAAGAAAAAGGCAAAGAATAAAAGAAAGAAAGGGACAACGAGCCGAAGATTAGAAAAAAAGACAAAAGCAGATTTAAAAAGAAATAAACAAATTTGATTAGGAAAGAAAGAAAGAAAGAAAGAAGACAGTTTAAGAAAGAAAGAAAAAAAGGATGAAAGAACGAAAAAACAAAGAACTGAAGGTTAGAAGAAAGAAAAGAGATAAAAAAAAAGAAAGAAAAATGCAAAGAATAAAAGAAAGAAAGGGACAACGAGCCGAAGATTAGAAAAAAAGACAAAAGCAGATTTAAAAAGAAATAAACAAATTTGATTAGGAAAGAAAGAAAGAAAGAAAGAAAGAAGACAGTTTAAGAAAGAAAGAAAAAAAGGAAGAAAGAACGAAAAAACAAAGAACTGAAGGTTAGAAGAAAGAAAAGAGATAAAAAAAAAGAAAGAAAAAGGCAAAGAATAAAAGAAAGAAAGGGACAACGAGCCGAAGATTAGAAAAAAAGACAAAAGCAGATTTAAAAAGAAATAAACAAATTTGATTAGGAAAGAAAGAAAGAAAGAAAGAAGACAGTTTAAGAAAGAAAGAAAAAAAGGATGAAAGAACGAAAAAACAAAGAACTGAAGGTTAGAAGAAAGAAAAGAGATAAAAAAAAAGAAAGAAAAAGGCAAAGAATAAAAGAAAGAAAGGGACAACGAGCCGAAGATTAGAAAAAAAGACAAAAGCAGATTTAAAAAGAAATAAACAAATTTGATTAGGAAAGAAAGAAAGAAAGAAAGAAGACAGTTTAAGAAAGAAAGAAAAAAAGGATGAAAGAACGAAAAAACAAAGAACTGAAGGTTAGAAGAAAGAAAAGAGATAAAAAAAAAAGAAAGAAAAAGGCAAAGAATAAAAGAAAGAAAGGGACAACGAGCCGAAGATTAGAAAAAAAGACAAAAGCAGATTTAAAAAGAAATAAACAAATTCGATTAGGAAAGAAAGAAAGAAAGAAAGAAGACAGTTTAAGAAAGAAAGAAAAAAAGGATGAAAGAACGAAAAAACAAAGAACTGAAGGTTAGAAGAAAGAAAAGAGATAAAAAAAAAGAAAGAAAAAGGCAAAGAATAAAAGAAAGAAAGGGACAACGAGCCGAAGATTAGAAAAAAAGACAAAAGCAGATTTAAAAAGAAATAAACAAATTCGATTAGAAAAGAAAGAAAGAAAGAAAGAAGACAGTTTAAGAAAGAAAGAAAAAAAGGATGAAAGAACGAAAAAACAAAGAACTGAAGGTTAGAAGAAAGAAAAGAGATAAAAAAAAAAAGAAAGAAAAAGGCAAAGAATAAAAGAAAGAAAGGGACAACGAGCCGAAGATTAGAAAAAAAGACAAAAGCAGATTTAAAAAGAAATAAACAAATTTGATTAGGAAAGAAAGAAAGAAAGAAAGAAGACAGTTTAAGAAAGAAAGAAAAAAAGGATGAAAGAACGAAAAAACAAAGAACTGAAGGTTAGAAGAAAGAAAAGAGATAAAAAAAAAAGAAAGAAAAAGGCAAAGAATAAAAGAAAGAAAGGGACAACGAGCCGAAGATTAGAAAAAAAGACAAAAGCAGATTTAAAAAGAAATAAACAAATTTGATTAGGAAAGAAAGAAAGAAAGAAAGAAGACAGTTTAAGAAAGAAAGAAAAAAAGGATGAAAGAACGAAAAAACAAAGAACTGAAGGTTAGAAGAAAGAAAAGAGATAAAAAAAAAGAAAGAAAAATGCAAAGAATAAAAGAAAGAAAGGGACAACGAGCCGAAGATTAGAAAAAAAGACAAAAGCAGATTTAAAAAGAAATAAACAAATTTGATTAGGAAAGAAAGAAAGAAAGAAAGAAAGAAGACAGTTTAAGAAAGAAAGAAAAAAAGGAAGAAAGAACGAAAAAACAAAGAACTGAAGGTTAGAAGAAAGAAAAGAGATAAAAAAAAAGAAAGAAAAAGGCAAAGAATAAAAGAAAGAAAGGGACAACGAGCCGAAGATTAGAAAAAAAGACAAAAGCAGATTTAAAAAGAAATAAACAAATTTGATTAGGAAAGAAAGAAAGAAAGAAAGAAGACAGTTTAAGAAAGAAAGAAAAAAAGGATGAAAGAACGAAAAAACAAAGAACTGAAGGTTAGAAGAAAGAAAAGAGATAAAAAAAAAGAAAGAAAAAGGCAAAGAATAAAAGAAAGAAAGGGACAACGAGCCGAAGATTAGAAAAAAAGACAAAAGCAGATTTAAAAAGAAATAAACAAATTTGATTAGGAAAGAAAGAAAGAAAGAAAGAAGACAGTTTAAGAAAGAAAGAAAAAAAGGATGAAAGAACGAAAAAACAAAGAACTGAAGGTTAGAAGAAAGAAAAGAGATAAAAAAAAAAGAAAGAAAAAGGCAAAGAATAAAAGAAAGAAAGGGACAACGAGCCGAAGATTAGAAAAAAAGACAAAAGCAGATTTAAAAAGAAATAAACAAATTCGATTAGGAAAGAAAGAAAGAAAGAAAGAAGACAGTTTAAGAAAGAAAGAAAAAAAGGATGAAAGAACGAAAAAACAAAGAACTGAAGGTTAGAAGAAAGAAAAGAGATAAAAAAAAAGAAAGAAAAAGGCAAAGAATAAAAGAAAGAAAGGGACAACGAGCCGAAGATTAGAAAAAAAGACAAAAGCAGATTTAAAAAGAAATAAACAAATTCGATTAGAAAAGAAAGAAAGAAAGAAAGAAGACAGTTTAAGAAAGAAAGAAAAAAAGGATGAAAGAACGAAAAAACAAAGAACTGAAGGTTAGAAGAAAGAAAAGAGATAAAAAAAAAAAGAAAGAAAAAGGCAAAGAATAAAAGAAAGAAAGGGACAACGAGCCGAAGATTAGAAAAAAAGACAAAAGCAGATTTAAAAAGAAATAAACAAATTTGATTAGGAAAGAAAGAAAGAAAGAAAGAAAGAAGACAGTTTAAGAAAGAAAGAAAAAAAGGAAGAAAGAACGAAAAAACAAAGAACTGAAGGTTAGAAGAAAGAAAAGAGATAAAAAAAAAAGAAAGAAAAAGGCAAAGAATAAAAGAAAGAAAGGGACAACGAGCCGAAGATTAGAAAAAAAGACAAAAGCAGATTTAAAAAGAAATAAACAAATTTGATTAGGAAAGAAAGAAAGAAAGAAAGAAGACAGTTTAAGAAAGAAAGAAAAAAAGGATGAAAGAACGAAAAAACAAAGAACTGAAGGTTAGAAGAAAGAAAAGAGATAAAAAAAAAAGAAAGAAAAAGGCAAAGAATAAAAGAAAGAAAGGGACAACGAGCCGAAGATTAGAAAAAAAGACAAAAACAGATTTAAAAAGAAATAAACAAATTCGATTAGGAAAGAAAGAAAGAAAGAAAGAAGACAGTTTAAGAAAGAAAGAAAAAAAGGATGAAAGAACGAAAAAACAAAGAACTGAAGGTTAGAAGAAAGAAAAGAGATAAAAAAAAAGAAAGAAAAAGGCAAAGAATAAAAGAAAGAAAGGGACAACGAGCCGAAGATTAGAAAAAAAGACAAAAGCAGATTTAAAAAGAAATAAACAAATTTGATTAGGAAAGAAAGAAAGAAAGAAAGAAGACAGTTTAAGAAAGAAAGAAAAAAAGGAAGAAAGAACGAAAAAACAAAGAACTGAAGGTTAGAAGAAAGAAAAGAGATAAAAAAAAAGAAAGAAAAATGCAAAGAATAAAAGAAAGAAAGGGACAACGAGCCGAAGATTAGAAAAAAAGACAAAAGCAGATTTAAAAAGAAATAAACAAATTTGATTAGGAAAGAAAGAAAGAAAGAAAGAAAGAAGACAGTTTAAGAAAGAAAGAAAAAAAGGAAGAAAGAACGAAAAAACAAAGAACTGAAGGTTAGAAGAAAGAAAAGAGATAAAAAAAAAAGAAAGAAAAAGGCAAAGAATAAAAGAAAGAAAGGGACAACGAGCCGAAGATTAGAAAAAAAGACAAAAGCAGATTTAAAAAGAAATAAACAAATTTGATTAGGAAAGAAAGAAAGAAAGAAAGAAGACAGTTTAAGAAAGAAAGAAAAAAAGGATGAAAGAACGAAAAAACAAAGAACTGAAGGTTAGAAGAAAGAAAAGAGATAAAAAAAAAGAAAGAAAAAGGCAAAGAATAAAAGAAAGAAAGGGACAACGAGCCGAAGATTAGAAAAAAAGACAAAAGCAGATTTAAAAAGAAATAAACAAATTTGATTAGGAAAGAAAGAAAGAAAGAAAGAAGACAGTTTAAGAAAGAAAGAAAAAAAGGATGAAAGAACGAAAAAACAAAGAACTGAAGGTTAGAAGAAAGAAAAGAGATAAAAAAAAAAGAAAGAAAAAGGCAAAGAATAAAAGAAAGAAAGGGACAACGAGCCGAAGATTAGAAAAAAAGACAAAAGCAGATTTAAAAAGAAATAAACAAATTCGATTAGGAAAGAAAGAAAGAAAGAAAGAAGACAGTTTAAGAAAGAAAGAAAAAAAGGATGAAAGAACGAAAAAACAAAGAACTGAAGGTTAGAAGAAAGAAAAGAGATAAAAAAAAAGAAAGAAAAAGGCAAAGAATAAAAGAAAGAAAGGGACAACGAGCCGAAGATTAGAAAAAAAGACAAAAGCAGATTTAAAAAGAAATAAACAAATTCGATTAGAAAAGAAAGAAAGAAAGAAAGAAGACAGTTTAAGAAAGAAAGAAAAAAAGGATGAAAGAACGAAAAAACAAAGAACTGAAGGTTAGAAGAAAGAAAAGAGATAAAAAAAAAGAAAGAAAAAGGCAAAGAATAAAAGAAAGAAAGGGACAACGAGCCGAAGATTAGAAAAAAAGACAAAAGCAGATTTAAAAAGAAATAAACAAATTCGATTAGAAAAGAAAGAAAGAAAGAAAGAAGACAGTTTAAGAAAGAAAGAAAAAAAGGAAGAAAGAACGAAAAAACAAAGAACTGAAGGTTAGAAGAAAGAAAAGAGATAAAAAAAAAGAAAGAAAAAGGCAAAGAATAAAAGAAAGAAAGGGACAACCAGCCGAAGATTAGAAAAAAAGACAAAAGCAGATTTAAAAAGAAATAAACAAATTTGATTAGGAAAGAAAGAAATAAAGCAGATTAAAAAAAAAAAAAACGAAAGAAAGCAAAAACAAAGAACCAAGAAAGGAGATTAAAAAAGAAAGAGGGAAAAAAAAGAAAGAAAGAAAGAAAGAAAGGAACAACGAGCTGAAGTTTAGACAAAAAAGAAAGAAAGTAGATTAAAAAAGAAAGAAAGAAGAAATGAAAATCGCATCGAACTTTAGATAAGAAAGAATGAAAGTAAGACAGAATTCGATACAAAAGGAATGAACTGAAGGCCACAAAGACTTGAAGACCAAAAGAAATGATTCACTCGTGATTATAAATACTGATTTTTAAATCCAATCAAATCAGTCTAGCCTTTGCCACAAGGAAAATCGATGGAACACCTTCCTATCCTCCCGGCATCCAACCGGCATCCAACCGGCACATTTCTCTCCATTTCGACCCTTACACAATACTAATCTGATCTGCAATGTCATAGCGTTGACCTTTGTTCGTTGCTTTTATAATTCCTCGGTAATTCTTTAGTTGCTTTTTTATGATTAGATTTAATCCTCGTATAGACTGATTTCGGAGATTATCTTCAAAATCTTTGTTTGTACGCCTTTGTAGACTGTCCTGATCTTGTATGGACTGCAGATTATCCCTAGATCTTCCCCGCTCTGTCGTATCGTATAATGTCCAGATGCAGAGCGTACATTGTACATTTCTCCTAAACTCTGTTGCACCATGCATTTCCGCAAATGCACTGTTTGCAGAAATTCTGATGTTAAGAGATAATTAACGCATACAGTGTTTATAGTTTCATGTCATTGTTCACGTACTTAAAAATATTAAAAATAAAATTAAACGACCATGGCTCTCCCCAACTTCCAGTCTCTTGTAGCTCCTAATAAATTTTGTCTTTCTGTTACTTCTCCTGAACCCTGTTTTGCTATCCATTCACTCAAGTGTACAGATGATATTTTTAATGTGTTTCTTTGGCTAGACTTTTTCACAGTTATGACAAACGTCTCCTCGTCAAAGATGAAGAGGAGACTTGAAGCAACAGAAATGTGGTTCTACAGGAGGATGCTGAGAATTCCATGGACCGAACATTTGAGCAATGAGGAGGTTTTAGAGAAAATTAAACAAAAAGGAAACTTATACTTAATATCAGCAAAAGAGAGTTGAAATTTCTAGGGCACAGGAAAGTGAGCTTGGAAAATCTGATACTCACAGGAAAGAGTGAAGGCTCGGCAAAATTTCGGACAAAAATTGAACGTAGACCCCCGCATCTGCGGGATCGGGTATCTGTCTACCTCCACGGACGAGACTCTGCACTTCGGCATAGCCTCGTCCGGGTTCCTCTCTGCCCAATGGCAAAGAGTTCGACACGGCAAGAGCTTCCCATGCTGACAGCTCATGCTGCCAGCTTAGGCAGCATATTACGATATTTACCTGCCTCCCCATGAGGTAGGATGCAGCACAAGGCAAAACTAAATGTGGGGAAATCCGAACCCGTGCGCTCGGTCAAAAATTGCCCGTAGACCAAGCATACGCGGTATCGGGCGTCTGTCTACCTCCCCGTACGAGAATCTGACCCTCGTCCGGGTTCCTCTCTGATCAAAGGGAGAGAGTTCGACACGGCAAGAGCTTCCCACGCTGACAGCTCACTCTGGCAGCTTTGGCAGCATATTGCCCCCACTTATAATACGTATTTATGAGGATTGTGACATACCCATTGGTGTTCATAGGTACTGTATAATGTTAGGCTGGTGCAAAAATAATGACGTAATAATGTCGTTTTTTGACGATACGTCAAAAAACGACATTATTACGTCATTATTTTTGCACCAACCTAATAACAGTAACCTATGGAGAATTCCAAAATGTACCCTTTATTTAATCTACGGGGGTAGACACTTCTCGGCTCACACCTCATGTCTACGGATATATAGTTTATTTTTTATTTTATTTAGCAATAAAAACTAGACGATATCTCTAGACATAAGTAATTTTTTCTTATCTCTGTCAAGAATTTTGTTAAATTTTTTGTCTGTATCAGATTTGGATCTATATAACCTAGTCTGCCCTGCTATTTACGTACAGCTGGGGATAGAAGAGTTGGGTTCATGCCTTTCCCAAGTTTATTAGCACGTAAGTGAATGTAATGGATTCGACTGGAATTCGAACTCGGCTCTCCGATTCCTCAATCCGAGCCGCCATGCATTACTACACCGTTTAAGGGTAAGCCTCAGCTATAATTATTCACTAAGGAGGAAATACTGAATGTAAACACTGTAGGAAAGATAATTTTAAAAATTTCTAGCCGATTCTGATTGGTTGAGATGTCCGACATGTCGGACTCCAGAAATTTAAAAGTGCTGAAATTTAACGACTCTACATCTGCAACGTTTCTCATTGGGTCATAATTATTACTTTTTCTTCTAAGGAAACATTTGGCATTCATTGACCCAGCAGCCAATACCGTTTCTCATGGCCACTAGCTGCTATCGTGAAAGATAGATAGATAGATAGATAGATAGATAGATAGATAGATAGATAGATAATGTAGTGACTGAGATAGATAGATAGATAAATAGATAGATAGATAGTCTGCCCATTACCAATCTAAAACAGACAGACAAATAGATAGATAATGAGTAAACTAAAATAGATAGATAGATACATAGTCTTCCCATTACCAATTTATATAAAACAGACAGACAAATAGATACTGAGTAAACTAAGATAGATAGATAGATAGATAGATAGATAGATAGATAGAAACAGTCGGAGATAGATAGATAGATAGATAGATAGATAATGAAGAGACTGAGATAGATAGATAGATAGATAGATAATGAAAAGACTGAGATAGATAGATAGATAGATAGATAATGAAGTGACTGAGATAGATAGATAGATAGATAGTCTGCCCATTACCAATCTAAAACAGACAGGCAAATAGATAGATAATGAGTAAACTAAAATAGATAGATACATAGTCTTCCCATTACCAATTTATATAAAACAGACAGACAAATAGATACTGAGTAAACTAAGATAGATAGATAGATAGATAGATAGATAGATAGATAATTAATAGTAATGGTAATATTATCCGTTTCCCTATAAGGAAACATTTGACATTCATTGACCGAGCAGGCATACTGCTTTCGGTTGAAATTTATAAAATCTTTCACTTCAAACAGTTTTTTCAGGAAAATGTGTTTTAAAGTCCAGCAGCTGTTATCGCTCTTTTCAGTATTGGTGGGAATTTCCTTCCTAACCTTTTGTTTGAATTAGTGTGGAAAATCAACGTCTTAATTATTATTATTATTTTCTCTTCGATTTACATGTGCTATCCATTTTAGTTTTTGCCGCTGTTGGAAGTCCTTGAGTGATGTGGTTTCTGTTATTTGCTACAGTTCTTTGCTTGTGATTCTGTAGCGCCAGTCAACAAGGTTCAAAGAAAGAAGACCTTTGCCAAGACCCTCGGGATACACTCTGTCAAACACTTTTTAACCACTGATTTTAGAAAGCGGCTGTATACATTTGGCAGTTTAGATATTTCTGAACGAGTTTCTTTTTAACCAAGCAAGACCGGAGTGCCACTAGCACGTAAGGGGTTACAGAGAGTAAAAGTAAAATGGTGTATTTGAGGAAAAGATATAGAGAAGGACGGGGAGGAGGATCAAGGCATCAGAAGATATCGATTGACATTATATTTGAATATTTGAAGATTATAGCTATCAGGGAAGCAAGTAAGAGGAAGGAAGTTCCACTGTCGGGAATTAGGACCAAAATCCTGGTCATAAAGAAAGAAATTATCCCATAAACCCTTAAAGAAGTTCTCTGTTTCTTAATATAACTAATATTTGCTCTGTCTTTACATTGAGCTCTCTGGATAATATCCTTTTTGGAATTATCCATACGGATTATAATACAAAATAGCTTTATTAACTAACTAACTATATATATATATATATATATATATATATATATATATATATATATATATATATATATATATATTTGTGTGTGTTTGTGTGTGTGTGTGTGTGTATACACACACACACACACGTATATATATATATGTGTGTGTGTGTTTGTGTGTGTATATACATATATACACACACACACACACACACACATATATATATATATGTGTGTGTGGGGGGTATATGTATATATACATACACACACACACACACACACATATATATATATGTGTGTGCGTGTGTGTGTATGTATATATATATATATATATATATACATACACATATATATATATATATATATATATATATATGTATGTATGTATGTATATATATATATATATATATATATATATATATATATATATATATATATATATATATATGAAGAACAGTAAGATATATAATCCGGTGTTCTTATTGACATTTTTATTTTTACAAAACAGTGTTCAATGTAAATTTACAGAGCATAAATATTATAAATTAACTGGTTTAAAATATGTTTTTTCGCTACATAGTAATAACCATGTTTCAAAAATGGAAGCTAAATACGTCAAATTTAATTTTGCAATTAAATTAAAAACATTAGTTCCATTGCATCTTCAAGCGAATATTGGAGTAACTTATTTTTTAAATTTACTGAGTTGTAAATGCACACAGAAATTCATAATTCACTGTTTCCAAGAATACAGAGAAATCCAATCATCCACAGAAGGGGTGGTAGCGTGTTCATTTTTATTAACTATTGTTGTATCAATTATGAGTTACGTTCGAAAAAAGAGTTAAGTTTAGGGAGTGTAGGGATGTATTTTTCAACGAATTCTGACATCCGTTAAATGCATGTCGTCTGGGTTTGTTGTTAAATTCTATTGTTAACGGCAAACATTCTTTCGGCATTTTTTCCTACTTGTATACTTAAAGATTTTTGGGGATGTTTACGTTAGAATACGTTTTATTTAACTACAGTTTTAAAATATTTTTACTATTAATTACTAATAGACTATATTTCTTTTTAAAACAAGTAAATCTAATAGAATTACTTAAATTATATAAAATTATTTTTTCATAGCAACTATAAGTATGTATATTACCAGCTCGCATTTTTTTTTAAATTTTATTTTTAAATATTATTTAAGGAAAATTTTTGACAATGACGGCAAAAAATAGCTATTTCCTTTCTCTGATTCAGTAAATTTTTATTTTTTATAAACTTAGTAATATATAGTTTCTCGTGGAACTAATGTTTTTAATTAAATTACAAAATTAAATTTGAAGGTTTTAGCTTCCATTTTTGAAACATGGTTATTACTGTATAGCGAAAAAACATATTTTAAACCAGTTAATTTATAATATAATATGTGTGTGTGTGTGTTCGTGTGTGTGTGTGTGTTTAAGCAGCAAACTCTCTTTTAGGCATGTCAGCGGTAGCATTTTTTAAAGCATTTCACCCCAAGCAAGGCGGAAGCGACACTAGTACGCAAGGGGATAGAGAGAGTGTAAGTAAGGGAAAAGACTGGGTATTAGGGGGGGTGGGGTTAAGGATATAAAGAAGAAGGAGGGAGGATATGAAGAAGAACAGGGATCAAGGTAACAGAAGATGTCGATTGACATTACATTTAAATTTTTGAAGATTATAATTATCAGGAAAGCAATTAAGAGGAAGGGAGTTCCACTGTCGGGAAATGAGAGAGAAGAATCTGTTGGAGTAGAATAGGCGGTTATATTTAACTGTTTCGACAGTGAACGGGTGGGACCGAGATGCCAACCTAGTAGCACGTTTAAATTCATGCAATCGGGCCACCACTGAAAATAGCTCCTCAGAATAGTTGCATGAAAATATTTGTAGAAAAGACAGAGGGAAGCCACATCACGTCTGTGAGAAAGTGACACTAGTCGAGATGCCAGGTCAGGACCTATTACATTACATATCCGTCTTTGGATTTTGTCGAGAACCTTGAGATTAATAGCGTGGGTAGCAGACCATATATGGCAATAATATTAAATGCATAGACGAATGGTAGATTTATAGATGTGTAGGCTGTGGTGATTGGACCAGAAAAACCTTCTGGTGCGACACAGAGAACAAAACTTTCCTTGCAGTAGATGCAGCTAGCAATTCAATGCAGTTGTTCCACCTCAGGTCAGTGAAAAACATGAGACCAAGAAGGCGCAGAATTTGGCGCCATGCATGACATCTATGTGGCATGGGATGCTGGAAAGTGGCAAAAAATGAGTTTTAGTGATGATAGAGTTACATTCTAATGCAAGAGAATTTGTAAGATGTTGTAACCTAGGCAAGGTTACTGAATAGAATAATCATACTCTCTCCGAAAGGTTTCGCACCCCTGCTTTAGACGGCCTATCAGCCACCATACAGCATTAATAATTGTTTTCGCAATTAGTAATTGCTTTCTGGCCATTAAAGATCTTAAAATGTATTGCGAAAAGCATACTGGTAACCAATCGCAAATTTGCGGTAAAATTAGCAAAGCAATTTATTTACTAAATTTTCCCAAAAATTCATTTAGTAATTCATTTACTAAATTCAATTTTCAAACCTTAAGTCGGCACATGGTCGGCAAAAGGTTGCCGACCTCTCTCCTAGCAAAGCGTCTTCTAATGTTTATTTTAGGCATAACGAACTGTTGCAGAGTAGATTCATCTGAAAGCAACTTTGCTTCAGTCTTCAGCTGATCGTGTACCTTGTTTATCAAATACTAGAAGCTTAGATTTCATGGCTGCCTTTAACTATGGTTTACGAGCCGGTTTGAATGGTTTTTAGAACAATCTCAGAAGACGAGAAACTGTCGCAGAATTGCCATTTGTAGCATTTTGAAACAGAGCAGCATTTGTCTTTAATGTAATGAATATGCATACACCTGGGTCCCCCCCCCCTTACAGTAATATGATTGGCTGGTGTCAGGCATAAATACGGACTGATGTAGAGGTACAGGGACGACGACTATTGCCTTCGCCTTTTGCCTACGCCTATTGCCTACCACTACAACGAGAACCAGTCCATTACGGTTACCTGCTAGATTGTCCTACTTGGTTACAATAGCCCCAAACCACTTTGCTATTTCGAACAAATATATCCCTTTCCGGGACATATCAGTCTTCTTACAAGAACTTGTTGGGGATCGTGAAGCAATGATTTTCATCACATGGCCATCTTTTGGATTGGGCGTCCACGTTTCCTCGTTTTTGCTAAGTGTCTCGTTATCTTTGGAAATTCACGACAGCAGCACAGATGTTCTGTTTCAACCTATTTTTACACTAGATCGGGATTCAGTGACCAAGCAGCCAATAGCTTTCATTGCTGCTGGATTGCAATGGTTACTTATGTGGCAATGTCAATTTTTTTTATTACTATACATCATGCGTGAATAATAGCTGATACAATAACAACAAGTTATTACATCATGCAATCTTATATGATGCAAAGTAATGCGAACTGGAAACTAGATTCTTGTATATATAAAAACTTAAACAAAAGATATGAAAAAAGAATAGTGCATTTTTATTAAATAAGTATTTTTTGTTTTAATCATTAAATTGCTTTGAAAATAGTGGGTGTATTTTGTATATTAAATTATAAAACTTTTTAATTTTTTAAAAATCTCAATGAAAAGTTCTTGTATTAAGCTACGGACTCTAGTTAAACCAACTATAGTTTGTACCTTCTTACCTGTTTGCACTCCCCCCAAAATTTGGTTTCGATCGGTCAATATATGACTGTTTTAGAGCGTGTGACAGACAGACTAATGGAAGTCACATAATTTTATATATAGATTGTAGTTGCTAAAAATGTTTGAAAGATTGAGATTACTTAGTGATGAGCGCAAAACATTGCCAAATTCGAGCTATTTAAAGCGCATGTCCTTGTGATTTGTTTATAGTTATCGCAAAGGCGAGGTGGGAACTGGATTCGGTTACATATAAAAACAAAGATGTGGAAAAGATGATTGCATTTGTATTAAATTAGTTATTTTACTCATTAAATCTTTTTCTAAAATAGTGAGAATATTAAAACAGTATAAATAAAATTACCCTTTCCCTCTGTCGTACGCTGATAGCTCAGGGTAGAAAATCCAGGTTTCGATCTCGGCTTGAAGCAATCGGATGTCACCCGCACTGATGAGCTGTGATAGAGTGAAACAGGCCTCTATGTCGTTAACATTATATATATATATATATATATATATATATATATATATATATATATATATATATATATATATATATATATATATATAAATTATATATATATATATAAATATAAATTATATATATATATAAATTACATATATATGTGTGTGTGAGTGTAGCATTTTAGATGTAACTAAAACATATACATATGAAAAATATTTGTATATGTAAAAAGACAATAAAAATAAAAATAAAAGGAAATATATATATATATATATATATATATATATATATATATATATATATATATTATATGTAAAATGACTATATGAAAAACAAAAGAAAAAATTATATGTAAAAGGGCAATTTGAATAAAAACAAAAGGAAAAATATACATATAAAATATATTTTATATGTAAAAGGACAATCTGAATAAAAACAAAAGGATATATATATATATATATATATATACATATATATATATAAATAAAAAGTAAGAACAGTTTGATATATAATTCGGTGTTCTTTTAAATATTTTTTATTTTTGCAAAATAGTGCTCAATTTAAATTTACAGAGCATTAATATTATAAATTAATTGATTTAAAATATGTTTTTTCCGCTACACAGTTCTAATCATGTTTCAAAAATGGAAGGTCCGAATTTAATTTTGTAATTAAATTAAAGACATCAGTTCCATTTCATCCTCAAGCGAATTTTGGAGTAACTTTTAAAATTACTGGGTTTTAAAGACATAGCTAAAATCATAATTCACGTTTCCAAGGTTACAGATAAATTCACTTCCACTAGACAGGGGTTTTTTGGGTGTTAAAGAACTCCCTTTGAAAATTGTTTTTCGAAAATGACTTGATCTTTTAAGATGAA
>OZ010580.1:118240354-118255354 GCA_963932145.1 Acanthosepion lycidas
TCAGTCATGTATCGAAAGATACATGATCGCTTAAGCGTGTATCACGCGTAGCACATAACTGACTGAGTAAACAAATGAATCAAATAAATTAGCGCCAAATCCTGTCGTTTTAACAAAAGGTAACATAGGTTTGGTTTGGTTTTAAAAAAAAGGAAGTAGATATTGATAAAGTAAAACTTTGGCCTCATTTTGTGGGAGGTTACGTCTTTGAAAGGGCATGCAACTGGCGTATTCTTTGAACCCGACGGACAAGGCGGTAATGAGTATATAATATCCTGTTGTTATTTTTTTTCACTCTTCCAGCTTTCAAATCACAATGCCCTTCCCTTTAACTAGACTGGTACACGGATTTCCACATCCGCCGCTCGAAGAAGACACGACTTGGCCAATCACGACTTAAAACCGAAGATCGGCGACGTTTCAAATCCATATAATTCCCACTTATGTAAAATCTCAGCCGTGTTAGAGCAGGCGTAATTATCCAAAGACTTATTGGGATAGCGATGGTTGCCTTCCAAATGTTAAGCAAAGTATTAAGAAAGAGAGAAATAATTGCTAGAAGCAAAGAAAACAGGACTGAACTGTGACGTAATATCAGTTCTACTCTATGGCGATGTTTCTCTTTGTTTCAAATCTAGATAATTCCTTTTTTTTTATTTTTTTTTTATTTGAAAACCTCAGCTGTGTTAGAGCCGTCGTAATTATCCGAAGGCTCATTGAAATATTCACAGAAGGCAAGAGATACAAAGGAAAACAACACATAACCTAGCTGGTGGAACAAGGTTTAAGAGAGGTTGCAAAAAGACAAAATTTACTGACATCTACAGAAAATTGTGGAGAGCTATGATCGACAAAGTCCTGAAGAGACACGGCACATAGAAAAAAAAAAAAAAAAGAAAAGAATTCCAAAACTTTGCTACATGAAATTCTTTTCTCGTATGTTTTTGTTTTTTTTTAAATTTTAAATACGAAAATAATTTCTTAAAATAAAATACAAACATAAGATAATTAATAAAAATAAAATAAAAAAGATTATTTTTTTTAAGGACTATCTCAAAACTGTTACAGAAAAAAAACAAAACAAGATAATATATTTGTCAGCAGGAATATTTTTTTTTTCTGAATGAGGAATTATCATTTTTATTCTTCTTTTTAGCTGTGATAGTAGCGGAATGGTTATCGGGTTAGAAAATGCAATTGGAGTATCGAGTTCAAATTTCAGCCGAAGTCTTTGAGTCCGCTTTTACACAAATATCCTTTGAAAACTATGGATCTCTCTTTTCTTTCTCACAAGCTAGGATCCAGTAACTGGCCAGACTAGGTAAAAGACTTATTTTGGATGTGAGGAGAAGGAAGAATGAATGCCATATCTCTATTTCAGGATATTATGAATGGTGCCAACGAAAAAGACAAGACTATTACTTCGGTGTGAAAAGAAATATAATATTCATTAAAAGGCATAAAAATAATAGGACAGAATACAAAATTTACAAAAACTTGCACAAAATTGCCCTTTGTGCGCCACACAATTAGGCAAGATAACACGTTCTAATTCCAGTTCCGTTGAACCCGTAAAAACAATAATTTTATCAACAAAATATTCCCTTCGTTGGATGTCAATTAACATACGTCGCTGTCATTCTGGTTTGTTTAGACAATATTTCAGTTCTACAAAGATAAGATAAATCTCATACTTTCATTAAAAGTTCAAAATCAGGCTTAATGCCACTAATTTTCGCAAACAATTATAGAAAGATAATCGTTTATCTCTCTAAATTTGTAGAATTTTCTCCTTATTTTCTCTGTGGTCTTCTTCCCGTTTACTTTGTCCCCGATCGTTTCTTCTTCTTCTTCTTCTTCTTCTTCTTCTTCTTCTAAATTTAGCTCCCAACAACGACTGTCTGTGAAAACCAAATCCCTTCTGTCTGTTGGACAAGCCTGACATCCTAAATAGCCACACAGCGGCTGCGATTTGAATCGGAAATTCGATACTATATATTCGCAATTTACGTTCGTAAACTTTATTTTGGGAAGTTTTAGCTGAGCCTTCTTTTTTACAAGTTTCGAAAAGCAAATTTTATACATGTCTCTTTTTTTTTTATAAATCTCCAGGTCTCATTTTAGCGGCTGTTTTACATCATCAGTTTGAGTCTCACAAGGTTTTACTAATCAAATTGAATCTATTTTTATCAACTGCCTATCTTCATTATAGCAGTTATTTATTTATTTAAAGAATATGTTAGTAACATTCTTCTTTTAATACATGCTTTTTTAAACACTACCCTTAAAATTAAGTGTAATAATAGCTGGCCACTCGTATTCGAGGATACTAAGGTGGCAAGCCAATCCCTATTGCAGACGCTCACTCAGACAGATTTGTGTTTGTTCAACACCCACAGAGACCGCCTGTGGTTTATACTGCAACTATGCTGAGCAGACCTTAGTTACAGTTTCTGGGAGAGAGGGTGTTATCTAGCGTGATCAACAATGTGAACAAGTTCAGCACACTCAAACCTTCGGTCACAATCACTTGTAACTTCGGCTCCCAAGTGTTCCGTCTACAAAATTTCACTCACAAGGCTTGGGTCAACCCGTGGTATGGTTGTCAGGCACTTTCCAAAGGATCCCCAACTCCAGACCGATAACATCAGGCAGCCTCCTTCCTGACAAATCAACCGTGCTGAAATTCGAACCCGGGTCTCATGGTCAGACGGCGGACGTTCTAACCACTCGGCCCCTTGGTGAAGGGTGGTCCTAGCATGGTGAAATTGTGGTCCTCTACTTCAACTTCATCAGACGAATCTGCAGGGTTTGACATAACAACCCGCTTACATAAGCCTTATGGAACAAAATGAATTAACAGTAACATAGACTACTGGTTTATTTGAATGTATATAGCGGTTATCGGCGTTGGCTTGAAAATTCCGGCCGAGAGCTTTGCGTTCGCTTTCGATTTCGCACAAATATCCTTGAAAACGTATGAATTCCTCTCTGAAAAACAAAAAAACAACCTCTTTACCTTTTTAGTATCTTCTGTTATGTGGCATGACTTTCCAATACCTAACCGATCATGGCTCTCCAAAACTTCCAAGTCATTTGTCACTCTGAGTAACTTTTAACCCACTCTTCTTTGTCCTTGTTTCTCGCTCTTTCTCCTTGTTTCGCTTGTCTTTAGTACGTCCTGCGTGTGTTAAATTCGCCATGCCTGCTTTCCTCATTATGTGTCCCGGAGATTTCAACGACTTTGCTTCATTAATTGCTCTTCTGGATATTTTCCATCGAAATACCGAAACTATAAGTGAAAGGCTAACAAAATGTCGTCTGTGGGAAAATGGCTGTAGGGTTGGAAATAATTATATTAATGAATCCCCCACAAGACCGCGTAGCTGCCTTTGGATTTTTAACAAGCCTGGATGTTTAGTATTGGGCAGCTAAACTCCAGATATGACAGCAATATTCCATTTTTGGTCTGATTTTTCTCTTGTCAAGATAGAACATAGCAAGTACTTTCTGGAACAATACCAAGAACTGATAATTTTTTCCAGAATTCAGACCAACGTTTCTCGACCTTTCTACCTTGGTGGAACTCTTGAAATAATTTTCATGTCTCAGAGAACCCCTGTATAAAAATCATTAAAGCGATAAGTATATTAAATTTAAAGTTGCAATTTCTATGGGTATGACGATAAACTACATCCGCGTCCTAGGTATGACGATAAACTACACCCGCGTCCTGAGTATGACGATAAACTACGTCCAACAACAAGGCTTCAGAAAATGTTTTCAAAAATATAATCTTGCTAGCTATACGTTTTTTGGAAAGAATAATGTTGCCAGCTATACGTTTTTCGGAAAAAATAATGTTGCCAGCTATACGTTTTTTGGAAAAAAATAATGTTGCCAGCTATACGTTTTTGAAACAATAATGTTGCCAGGTATGCGTTTTTGAAACAATAATGTTGCCAGCTATACATTTTTGAAACAATAATGTTGCCAGCTATGCGTTTTTGAAACAATAATGTTGCCAGCTATACGTTTTTTTGGAAAGAATGATGTTGCCAGCTATGTGTTTTTAAAAAAATAATGTTGTCAGGTATATGTTTGATAGTACTGGATATTTAATATATGTATAGGTATATGTGTATGTATGTATATGTGTATGTGTGTGAATGTGTATGTATATGTATATATATATATATATATATATATATATGTGTATATATATATATATATATATATATATATATATATATATATATATATATATACCTTAATTTGGCATTAAATGACCCACAGTGGTTCATATGCCATAAAACCCAACCAACCAACCAACCAACCAATCGAAATTTCTAATTAATTTCAATAAAACATTAGGTTACAAAGAATATTTTTCTAAACATTAAAGATTATTGAATAGTTAAGAATTATTGAAAAAAGTCACTGACGTCATCTTCTTCAATTATGTTTTAAAGATAGAGTCTCCGTAGAACAACATTAGCTGCCATCAGGCTGTCAAACATGTCGGCACAGCTACTGTTGAGTTAAAAAATGCATTTCTGAGATATTGTAAACTTAAGGTAAATAATTATTGTTTCAAATCAGATTAATTATAATTTAAGTCAGCTAATATTCCTCAAATAAAGTTTCAGAAAAGTATATTTTATTTTTGGAAGATTTTTTAATACATAGAATTACATTGCAATGTAAGCCGACTAAAAAAAAGGGCGCTAATCAACTATTTTAGCAAAAAAGAAAAAGCCTCCTTCCACTCAAATTAAATTAGTTTTAAATTAGTTTTTTTGAAAAACAGAAAAATATTTTGCTTATTGGAAATATTAATTTTAATCTATTACCTTGAAATTAAAACTAAAATAAATAAAAGCTTAAAGGAAGCTTTATCATTTTAAAAACTTTATTTTATCTTTAGGTATCGTTTTTTTTTTTTTTTTTTTTTTTTTTTTTGTGGAGGTACCTATATAAGTATGATTAATACCTATCTATTATATTAATATTTATCTCTTTTATATTTTTATTGTAATTCACATGTTAAACATGATATATGGACACTCGTCTTATACGCCATGATACACGAATCTGCTACGTACAGATCCTGTTCACTAAGCCAGTGATGGCGGTTTAACACTGACGTCATGTAGAAATCGCCAAAAATTTCCTATGATATTATAATTTTAAATACTATAAGATATTGAAACTTTTGTTATAATAACCACGGATTTTCAGTCAATATGCCGTCCGTGTTTAGGAAAATTACGAATATGTAATCAAACAGAAAATACTCAAAAATGAATTCAACTATTTAGGACTGTTTTTGTGGAACGACTAGCGACCACTTGCGGAACCCTTGGTAGTTAGATATAGATAATAAACAGGCTGAGATAGATACATAGATAGATAAATAGATAGATAGATAGATAGATAGATAGATAGTAAACATGGTTACATAGATAGATACAAATATATTCATCCTGATAAAAAATCTCTCCTCTCTTTCGCTCTCTCTCTCTCTCTCTCTCTATATATATATATATATATATATATATATATATATATATCGGAACCATATCATGTAGATAGATCGTTAATAGACATGTTTGGATAGATAGATAGATAGATAGATAAAATCATGTTTATAGATAGATAGATAGATAGATAGATAGATAGATTTGACTAGACAGATACATACTTTCATAAAAAACCATAGACAGATAGTTAACCTGTTTAAATATATATATATATATGTATAGATAGATAGATACACCTACCTAGGTTTCACCTAAACGGATCGTCAAGGAAAGTTCGTCGGTGTATCTAGGTCTCCTCTACGGTTGTATTGAGCTCTTTTGTTAGTTAGTTGTTTACTCGTATCGGGGTTTTTTCTTTGGCCTTCAGACCTGCATCTGTGCGATTTTTTTCGGCAGTAGTTCATGTGTGTAGCTCTTTCTTTTTTTAAAACCTTTTTTTCCCCTCGAGATTGATTTGATTATTTGCAAATCAAAAATTCGAGGGTTTTTCGAAACGAGTCTAGTTATCTATATTTGTATGTATGTGTGTGCATATATATATATATATATATATATATATATATATATATATATATATATATAGATAGATAGATAGATAGATAGATAGATAATGAACAGGTGTGATCCTGTTCATGAAAATACGGTAATTCCATAATGTCATCAGTGATTTTTACAAATGACATTACTACCGGAATGTCAAGATTGTGGCTATTAATTCTTCCTCTCATCTGCCTCAGCGTATTATTAATTGTGTATGTACACAACACGTATAAAGACATAGTAACGTGAACAGTGTAGGTGGGTTGCTACTATTTAAGTGTCATGGCGGGTCCTAGCCGTGAAGGTTAGACCTGGTGGAAGCAAAGAATGTCGTTCGCCTGAGGACTATCCTTTAATACGATTGATCCTGACCTGGCATCTGGTCTCCAGTCACTCTTCCGCCGACGGGATGTGGCTTTCCTCTGACTTTTCTACCAATATTTTCATGGCATTTGATCGGAGGAACTTTTTTTTTCCACTTGTGCTCTTCAGACAAACTACCATGAAAATATATACGGTAGAAGTCGGGAGAAGACCACGTTACGGCAAGTGAGAGCAGAGATGCCAGGTTAAGACTGATAACTTTGCAGTTTCTTCTTTCTGTACCACACATAAAACGTCTTGATTACATGCCACACCGTTGACATACCACATTGCTGAAATTGGCAAAAAAGAAAAAAAAGAAAAGAAAAAAAAAAGAAAAAAAAAAAGAAAAAAAGAAGCTTTTATGTTCGCTACTACCGTCGACCAATTTGCCGACATTTAACACACTTCTCTCTTAATGACAAAACAGGATGTACACATAACTTAGTTACCCAAAGCTAAATATTAGGTTGGTGCAAAAATAATGACGTAATAATGTCGTTTTTTGACGTATAACGTCAAAAAACGACATTATTACGTCATTATTTTTGCACCAACCTAATACCATATACAATCATATCTTTTTTTGTTGGTGTTTACCTAGAATAGCGGCAATGGGAGCCTAAAATGGGCTTGGCGTGCAAAGTTCAAATTTCGGCAGATTTCTGCGTTCATTTTCTCACACATGCCCTTTCAGCTTGAGACGTAATCATGCTGGTGTACTTTTTCTTCTTCCTCAATTAAATATGCTGTAATTAAAGACCAACAGACATTACTGTTTGACCGACTGCCGTATCAAGTGAAAAGGAAACAGACTATGTGGAGAGATATATGTTAAAACCTAAGTCTTTTGTGTTCATTTTAACGCACCTTTTGTGCTTCTACTATTAAATCTATTGTAATTGAAAAAAGAGACAGACATTATTTGCTCCACATTGCAATATTTGTTTTAATCGGTATCACCCCATGCAAGGCACTAAAGCCACTAAGACACAAGGGGAGGTTACATGGTGTGGAAGAATTAAGAACAGAAACATTAATAATGAGCTGCAAGAGAAAAGAGTAATCAGGAGGACAGTAGATAGCGATTGATATTGCATTAAATTTTTTGCAGATTAAAGTTGTCTGGAACGCATGGAGCCGGAAGTGATTTCCACAAGCGAGAAGTGCGAGAAAATAAACTTAGCATAGAACGTACATCTAGCCAGCTCTACTATAAATTGATGAAATATTGACTGCAATGGAGTAATGTCCTTGAATTAAAAAAAAAGGCTGGGTGCCATAATGAAGAGGTCATCCAAACAATTACCATGAAAGCATTTATTGAAAAGACACAAAGAGACACCCTTAAGGCGGTGAGAAAGTGACTGAAGCCGATTCTCCAAGTCAAGACCAATAATATTGTTGATTGTTCTGGGGAAGGAGCTGGTTGAAACTTGCTCCTTATCAATGGTATAAGAAGGGGATAATGATGAATCCACTCCGTGTACGTGGAATGGTGGATCCTATCTGTGAAGGCCTGGGCTGGTGGCGCCAAGGAATGCAGTTCGCCTGAACATCTGCCTCGAGAACAGCGATATAAGAGAAAATGGCTAGTGTATGAACAAATGGCTAGAGAAAAGTGATTGGAATGTGAAAAAACCCGCAAGGCTTCACGAAAGCCTTTCAAATCTATCGTGATTGGAATGTGAGTATTGGGCAACTCCAGCTAAGACATAGCAGCAATATTTCATTTTTAATATCTAGCTCTTGTAGAGATAGAACACAACAGGAGGACTCAGGTAATTTTTGGAGCGGTACAGGGAACTGATCATTCTTCCAGCTTCTTTAAGGATGGATCGTATATACGAGTGCACGGTGGAAATTTATAAAATATCATTTAATAATATCATTTATGGTTTACCATAGTTAAAAATTGTGAACGTCTATACACTAATTTTTGTTTTAATATTTAAAAAAAAATATATTTGTGTACAAACGGCTATTATGAGCTTTTCAATTTTTTATTCGTCAATGTACTTTTCACTTAAAAATATCATCAAAGCCCTGCCTTGAAGCAAAGCAGAATTTTAAACAATTTTTTAATATTATAAACTGTTTAATTAATTTAAAAAAAAAATTCTTGTAAAAATTAATTATTTATGGAAAAATATTCTTAAGACAACAGTGTCTTTAATAAGTGTTATTTATCAAACCAATTGATTTTTTTCTAATTAAATAATGTTTTAGTTTTGTTGCATTTGCAATTTTACAATTCAGAGCAGATTTTCGGTGAAAGAGGAAACTGTTTTGCAAAAAGAAATTGACGATTTACATTCTCCAAGGATTATTGCTTCTAACTAATTAAAAAAAAAATCCCCATCCAAAAAACTGGATTTCTTGAAATAATATGTAAGTTGGTGGCAAAAAAAAATAATATATATTTTACCAAGGTTTTCTAAAAAAATTCAAAAATAATTTCATTCAATTCTGAATATGTACTGAAAGTTTCATTTCATTCTACCAATTATTCTATTTTTGCAAGAATTTCCAAGTTTTTCACCGGAAACCAAAATTTCGAACGTGCTAGAAAGCTTTAAAAAAATTCAAAAAAAGATAAAAAAAAATATTTTGGTCTAGCCTCTTAATAATAACATAAACATTTTGATGATTTTTATTGAGTTTGGGGCTTTTTTTCATTGTGCTATGCTGTTTTTGTTTTTCCACGAAAAAGTGGAGGTACCTAAATTGAGAGTACAACAGTTCGTCATGACTGGAATAAAAATCTTGGGGTCTGCTCAGTGGTGATGAAAGGTAATGGCCTCGAATTAACCCCTTTACTCTATATTCTGGCTATTTAAATATAAAGGTTAGGAAGGAAAGTCCCATCAATATTGGAAAGAGCGCTAACTGCTGGACATTGAGAAGTCTGTTTTCTTGGAAAATTGTTTTTAGAGAAAGATTTTATAATTTTCAACCGAAAGCAGGTCAATGAATACCGGATGTTTTCTTATAGAGAAATCGCTAATCTTACTCATTACCATTACTCTTTACCTTTACCATTACTCTTTACCATTACCCTTTACATTACCATTACACTTTACCATTACTTTTTGCCATTACCATTACCATTATTCTTTACCATTACTCTTTACCTTTACTCTTTACCATTACTCTTTACCATTACTCTTTACCGTTACTCTTTACCATTACCCTTTACATTACCATTACACTTTACCATTACTTTTTGCCATTACCATTACCATTATTCTTTACCTTTACTCTTTACCTTTACTCTTTACCATTACTCTTTACCATTACTCTTTACCGTTACTTTTTACCATTACCCTTTACATTACCATTACACTTTACCATTACTTTTTGCCATTACCATTATCATTATTCTTTATCATTACTCTTTACCGTTACTCTTTACCATTACTCTTTACCGTTACTCTTTACCATTACCCTTTACATTACCATTACACTTTACCACTACTTTTTGCCATTACCATTATTCTTTACCATTACTCTTTACCGTTACTATTTACCATTACTCTTTACCGTTACTCTTTACCATTACCCTTTACATTACCATTGTACTTTACCATTACTTTTTGCCATTACCATTACCATTATTCTTTACCATTACTCTTTACCGTTACTCTTTACCATTACTCTTTACCGTTACTCTTTACCAATACCCTTTACATTACCATTACACTTTACCATTACTTTTTGCCATTACCATTACCATTATTCTTTACCATTACTCTTCACCGTTACTCTTTACCATTACTCTTTACCGTTACCCTTTACATTACCATTACACTTTACCATTACTTTTTGCCATTAACATTACCATTATTCTTTACCATTACTCTTTACTGTTACTCTTTACCATTACTCTTTACTGTTACTCTTTACCATTACCATTTACCATTACCATTACTCTTCACCATTAACATTACTCTTTACCATTATTCTTTACCATTACAACTAATCTTTACCATTACACTTTAACATTTCCATTATCATTACAGTTTACCACTACTCTTTAAAATTACTATTAGTCTTTACCATTGCACTTTACCATTACCATTGCTTTTCACATTACTTTTCACCATTACCATTACTGTTCACCTTTACCATTACTCTTTACCATCACTTTTTATCATTAACATTACTCTTTAGCATTAGTCTTTAATATCACCATTACTCTTTACCATTACTCTTTACCATTACTCTTTACCATTACTATTACACTTTCATATAACTTTGTGTAAACTATTGAAATTTGTTAAAACCAATATTTTTCGATCGATAACTAATCGATTTTCAATAATTTTATTGGTCTTCTAATGTTTACAAATACCAAATTATATTTTCAAACAACCGTCCTTAACGTTCAAAACCTACTCGAAATTAGCCAAAACAACTGTTTGTTAAAGCAAATTTCAATTTTTTTCAAATTTTTTTAAAACCCCAAATTTTTAATATAACTTTGTGTAAACTATAGAAAATTTTAAGATCAATATTTTCGATCGATACCTAATCGATTTTCAATAATTTTGTTAGTTTTCTAATGTTTTCAAACACCAAATTACATTTCCAAAGAACCGTGATTACCGTTCAAAAAATAGTCAAAATTAGCCAAAACAACTAGTTTTTTGACATCAGTTTCAATGTGGTTCAAAACTTCGTAAAACTCAAAATATTTAATACAACTTTGTGCAAACTATTGAAACTTGTTAAAATCAATATTTTCGATCTATACCTAATTGATTTTCATTAATTTTATTGCTTTTCTAAAGTTTTAAAATTCTATTTTCAAATAACCCTGTTTAACGATCAAAAGCTACTCGAAATTAGCCAAAACAACTAGTTTTTCAAAGTAAATTTCAATTTTTTTCAAATTTTTTCAAACCATACAATGTTTTATATAATTATGTGTAAATTATTGAAACTTTTAAAATTAATATTTTTCGATCGATATCTAATCGATTTTTAATAATTTTATTAGTTTTCTAATTTTTTCAAATACTAATTACATTTTCAAACCGCCTTGATTAACGTTCAAAAATTACTAGAAATTAAGCAAAACAACTAGTTTTTCAACGTAACTTCTATCCTGACCCCACTGAATCGATGTACTCTACAAGACCGGCCGTTGGTCCTCTCCTGATCCAGTATTACAGGTTCAATCAAAGTCACCTGTTCACAATGTCGAGTTGATTCCACTTTCCAGCCACGTTGTGATTTTTTTGATCAAGACTAAAAAATCGAACCAAAAAAATCGGACGAAAAAATACCTATAACTGTTATATAACGATAAAAAAAAAAAAAAAAATAATAATAATAATAAATAAATATTACGTTACTTAAAAATCGGAAACCGAAAAAGAGAAAATATACAAGTAAAATAAATTAACCCAAATTCATCCAAGTAAATAAATAAACAAACCAATGCCGATAAAGTTACCGTTAGAAAAAACAAATAAAAATAATCAACCAAAATAAACATAAATTAAAAACTGTTCCTGCCAAAATAATAGTTAGAATAATCTACAACAACCAACCCCAAAATCGAATAAATAGCTTTAATTAAATTCTCAAACCAAAACAAAACTATTAAATAAGTGACATAAACAAATTTTTACTACGTTAATAAAAACATCGATTAAAAATAAATAAATAAAATAAGAAACAAAAAATAAAAACATGCAAAATAATTTAACCCAAATAAATAAATAAACGACTTCCGATAAAATAATAGACTTCCCACAATGCACCACTGACCCGTATATATATAAATAGCCGATAAAAATAACAGCACATGTGGCCTGACGATTGCATATAGCATGAAACAGACTGTCGCCTCTAAGTGTTGACTTCTATGTTCACTTTTATATTTACACACGCTCTATCTCTGATATTGAGCACTTTATTCCATAAATATAGCACACCTTAAGACTATATTTCTTCATATATATATATATATATATATATATATATATATATATATATATATATATATATATGACAATTTAGTTCATGCCACATCGACTGAAAAAAACTAGTACAACAAAAGAATTCTCCAATTACCATATCAGTAAAAAAAAAAAAAAAACGCATTCTCTTTTTAATTTTCAAAAAATCAACCTTAGCGTTGCGACCGCACGTTCCAAAATGTCTTACAGTTAACAATAATCCATTTCTAAAAAAATTTCACATCTAATCTTTCGTGTCTCGTTATTACCCGGATGGATTTAAATAAAAAACAAATCAATTTCCATGCCTGATGATGTCTGTATGAACAGAAGAAAGTACTTGCAAAAAAAGACCTTATACAAGTTGAATTTATTAAAAACAGGGGTCACAACATTCATCTAGAGGTTAGTGGGTTGTTGTAATTTTAATAAATTTGTTTGTGAAGATGTCTTCTCGCCATTTATATCATTAACTTCATTTATCTGTTTTTTTTTTGTATGAATGATTCATGTAATATAAATTGAACTGTACCAGATATTTGATTTAAAAAGAACTCATCCGACATGCAACTTTCGCGATAATAGCTGCGACATTTCTCTATTTATTAAACAATTTAGTTCCTGCCACATCGACTGAAAAAAACTACTACAACAAAAGAATTCTCCAATTACCATATTAGTAAAAAAACCGCACTCTCTTTTAAATTTTCAAAAATTTCAACCTTAGCGTTGCGACCGCACGCTCCTAAATTTCTTACAGTTAACAATAACACATTTCTAAAAAAACATATTTCGATTCGCATCTAATCTTTCGTGTCTCGTTATTACCTGGATGGATTTTTTCATATACCAAAATAAAAATTTCGAAAAACTGTGATTAACATTCAAAAACCACTCGAAATTAGCCAAAACAACTAGTTTTTCAAAGCAAAAGTAAATTTACAAGAACCACATCAGGCCTAAAATGGCGTATTGTTGTCATATATGGGCGGGAGATATTCGGTCCTCACTTTCTAGTTTCGATAGATCCTAAAAGCGTCTCCAAGTCTTTTTTGGGTAATGAATTATTTCCCACCCTCTGACAAGCTGGATGAGGCAAGCCTCTCGTTGCTCTATCGCCACTTCTACGGAAAGTGCTTGAACGAACTACATTCCTTAGTTCCACCAGTTCTAACCTTCAAGGCTAGGATCTGACATGCCACTTACATTGTAGCAAACCACCCACATTCCCTCTGTAAGTTCCACTCAAACAGTTTATTCCCATGAACCACTGCTCTGTGGAACCGTCTCCCAAGAGAATTTTTCCCTATCACCACTATCTTAACCTATTGAATTTTAGGGTTAACAGTTACAGTGACCCTTCCCCGAGTGGCCCTAGGGCCTTGAACAGGATGATTTTTATTGTAAAAAAAATAAACCAAAAGAGAAAAAAAAAGAAGTGATACCCAAATATTTGCACTGTATACATATAACATTTCTCGTGCGCACGAATCTGCTAAGTGACTCGAAAAGGACCTCCAATCGGTTGTGAACTGGGGCAAGAATTGGCTGGTCAACTTCAACGCTTCTAAAACAAAACTGCTCTCTATTAATCACCACAGAGATCCTTCCCTGTCCTCCATTAGGATGTCTGACGCTCAACTTCTCGAAAGCAACTCTCTGCGGCTGCTCGGTCACACGTTGACTGCTGACCTGAGATGGAATAAATACATTGAGTCAATTGCTTCGTCCACCGCAAGGAAAGTTGGCTCCCTGAGCCGCGCCAGGAAGTTTTTCCCCCCGGAGTCGATCCTCCAGATCTACAAATCAACAATTCGCCCTTTCATGGAGTATTGCTGCCATATATGGTCTGGTGCCCCCTCCGTTTGCCTCGGGGTTCTTGATAGGCTTCAGAGGCGGATATGCAATGTAGTTGACCCTGCGCTAGCACCTCGTCTACAGTCACTTTCTCACAGACACGCCGTCGCCTCCCACTGTCTGTTCTACAAATACTTTCATGGAAATTGCTCCGAGGAGCTGCATTCGCTGGTTCCCAGACTTCATGAGTTCAAGCGCCCTACGAGGCTGGCATCCCGCTCTCACCCCTTCACTGTCGAAACTCCTAAATGTAGCCGTCTCTTCTACTCCAATAGCTTCATGTCTAGCACCTCTCGCCTGTGGAACTCCCTTCCTTATTCCAGTTTCACTGAGAGCTATAATCTCCAACTATTCAAATGTAATGTCAATCGACATCTCCATTTGCCTTGATGTTTCCACTACTCACCTCCTCATCCTTTCTTCTATCACTCCTATCTGTTCTTGCTCTAAATTTTCTGTAAACCCTTGCGTTCTAGTGGATCCCCGCCTTGCTTGGGGTGAATAGGAAGATTGTGTTGCGCGTGTCTTTCTAGTAGAAAAAGACTTACCTGTTTTGAAAACCAGTGCTAAGAGATCTGGTATTTATTTGGGATTGAACGCCGACTAAAATGATCTCAGTCAGCAAAGTGGCCCAGACTCTAACGAGGAAAGATTTAACTGAGGATGATTTAGAGCAGCCCGTTTGGTCTTTCTGAATGGTACGCTTAAATTCATAAGGAAAATAACGT
>OZ010580.1:118260354-118267854 GCA_963932145.1 Acanthosepion lycidas
AACAAATTGTTTTTTAAGCGCTTGGAAACGCCGACTCAACGTTTGCACATATCTACATACACGACAATGCCGTAGAGATACTAGGGAACGGACATGGTCTTAATCGTTGTTTTGAGAAGACTGTAATCGTCATGGTAGTGGTGGTGGTGGTGGTGGTGGTGGTGGTAGTAGGAGTAGTAGTAGTAGTAGTAGTAATAGTAGTAATTACGGCCAGAAATCAGGATATTTGGTGGCGAAGAAGACGGAGATGCAGAAAACAAGAACGCAGTATAGATGGAATTTTAACATAATGGGAACGATGGCTCCAATTGAAGATGCAACAGTATCAAAACAACAGTTAATAATAATAATAATAATAATAATAATAATAATAATAATAATAATAATAATAATAATAATGAGAAGAAGAACTAGAAATAAAGAAAGAAAATAAGACAAAGAGAGGGGAGAAGAAAACAAGAAAGAAAAAAATAAATAAAAAGGAAAAAAATGAGAAGAAACAATGAATGAAAGAAAGGAGATAATAAACAGATGAAGATGAATAGAAAGAAAGAAAGAAAGAAAGAAAGAAAGAAAGAAAGAAAAAGAAAGAGAGAAAAAATAAGAAGAAATACAAATAAAAAAAAGGAAATAAAAAGAATTAAAACACGAGGAATAAAAGAGATATAAAGAGAGGAAAACGTAAAAGGAAGAAAGAAAGAAAGCAAGAAAATATAAAGAAAGAAAGTAGGAAAGAAAGAAAAGGCTTAAAAGAAAAGAAAAGATAAAGATGAAAAAATAAAGAAAAAAGACTAAAAGAAAGGAAGAAAGACGATAAAGATGCAAAGAAGGAAAGAAAAAAAAAACTAAAGATGAAAAGAAAGAAAGACAGAAAGAAAAAGACAAAGAAAGAAAGAAACAAAAAAGATTAAAAGAAAAGAAGAAAGAAAAGATAAAGATGAAAAGAAAGAAACAAAGGAGAAAAAGATTAAAAGAACAAAAAGCAGGCGATAAAGATGAAAAGAAAGAAAGACAAAAAGAAAATGATAAAGATGAAAACAGTATGAAAAGGAAACGAAAAAACAACAGCTGAATAATGAAAGAATGGAAGAAAGAAAACAATTACAGACAGGCGTGGGCGAGAAAGAGAAATGGAACCAGAATTTTGGGAAAGGAGAAGAAATATTTGAAATTCCTCGCAGCCACTCAGTTTGTTTGCCGTCCTTGAGTCAGGCGAGTTTGAATGTCGTCCCTACGGGCCCAACTAAGAGCGAAGATAGTCGATGGTGTGGGACTGGAGGGGAGTGGTGGCAGCACGCCCCACTAACCGAGACCCGACGGGAGAGATTGGGTGTTGGCAGTTTTCTGGAAAATTGACAATATTCTTCGGGGCGCTGATGACGTCTGACAGCAATGGGAATAGGAGGTAAGATATTCGATTTTAAGTGATACATTTAAAATTAATTGTAACAAGTAAGTCTATCTTCTTTTTTTTTCTTTTTTTTAAAAATTAACATGCCCCCACACCTCTGGGCGGAGGCGGTCATGGCTCTCCACAGATGAATTTAATTTACTATGTGTGAATTGATAACTTTTTCTTTTCTTTTTCTTTTTTTACTAAATGTTCCCAGAATATAAGGCCCAAGAACCACCCAAGGTACAGACTACGGAATGAATTTGTTGCATGGACATACAGGAAGTAAGCGCTGGTTATGTGGCTATGTAGGACAGCTAACAGTTGACTCAAGTTGACTCTTGAAGAGGTTAAGATCGTAGTGACCGGAAAGTACCCTCTCGGGAGTCTGTTCTAAAAAGTAACAGTTCTTCGGAAGAAGCTGTCCAACTGGAAGTTCCCCCTTAACAATGCAATACAGAGAGAATGAAGCTGATTTGTGACACTGGAGATCCTAGTTGAAAAGCTTTAAGGTGGTTGAACTCAGATCGTCTGAACATTTTCCATGGAAATAGCTACAGAGTAACGGTTGGCTTGCGACGTTTCGTTGGTGGGAAAGTTTCTGTAGGAGGAGGGGGATAATTCATCGCCCAAAAGGTCACGCAAGCGGTTTGGGAAGTAAGTACTGAGCAGCTCCAGATACGGCAGCAATACCGAGTTGAATATATTGGAATGGCTTTCCTGCTATATTCTTCAAGGTTTGGAATTCGGAGATTTTCTTCCCATAGACTGGTTACTACTCAAGGCTAAAGAGTCCAGTATAGCCTTCTATTTAAACCATAGCTGGGGGAGAAACGTTGGTTTGAAATTGAACGCTATCCACCTCAGACCCCAAATGGAGCATTTATATAATATTCCTCGCTAAAGATGCTGGAAAAACGGTTGTTACCGATCCAGGGAATACCTGACTCCTCATACAAGGCTTTTACCATTACAAGACTCTGCTAAGACCAAAAATAGAGCATAGGTGAAGAAAATGAGTTAAATATCGCCCGGTTCACATTCCTCCTTAATCTTTTGAACAAGAATAGAGGTTTATTCCATGTTTCCTGTTCAGGATTGGGTTTCCGATTCCTTCTAAATTTCTGCTTCAACTTTTTGCTTCTAACGTCTCTCCTTAAACTTTAAAATTTTTTAAATTTATTACTATCTTAAAAGCTGCCTTATCGGGCGGCATTTAAGCTAGCTTCTATAGAGGGCTCTTGATTGGGCCTTCATCACAATAATTAGAGAGAAGTAGATGCGATTCGCAACAATAAATTACAGAACTCAGAATTGATAGTTGCATTTAAGAATTGCCTTAATATTTAAGCTTACCTTTGAAAAGTTCAACGATAATTCTTCTGCCGCTACTTAATTTAAAGACAGTTTGCTGCACGTAGGTCATTACTTTCCGTACAAACAATTACTTGTTATTTGATGGGTGACTTTCGCTGAATTTCGCAATTAATTTCGATTATTGTCGAATTTATTTCCAATTTATAAAATTTGTTATCGTACAAAAAAAAAAAAATCGTCGCCAAGAATCGCGTACAAAAAAAACTGTCGAAAACAATCGAAGTAATGAAAATTTGGAAATCCAAAATTTCAGGATTCCGGTCCAGAATGTTTTTAATTTGCTCACAGAGCCGGCAGTTAGCAGTGGCTTGAAAATAAGTCTCCACAACCGGAAGCTGAGCTCTATGGAAGAAATGTAATATGTGTTTGTAGTGGTATTGTCAGGTTATTATGCATTTAGAGTTGTTAAAACGCAAGGAAACACTAAATGCACATTTATAAGTCCAGTAGCTGCAACATGTCAATAAATGTTTGGTCGAAAAGCGCCCTGCTCTCGACAATAGTTGTTCTCTTCTATAACAAAGCAAGATCACAGACAACAAGCAAAAAATTCTGGAACTCCATTTGTCGTTTTCATTCTACTCTCCATATTAACATTGTCTTGCGAAGGCAGAGTGTTACTTTTTTTTCGATCGATTTAAGACGCTTTGATAGAGACAAATTTCCCAAACAAAAACAAAAAAAAAAAGGTTAAAAGGTTCGTCGAAGATTTCTCACATCTAAACGAGCAGAATTTTACTCTAAGTTTAGCGACCTTGATAAATGGCAATGTTTGTTTGAATCCTTACACCCCCAAGCAAGGCAATAAAGCCACTAAGATTCAGGATGTTACTGACTGTGTAAGGATATCTGAAAAAGGAAAACATCATTCTGTAAAATAACAGGAATTAAGAAGACAGAAGATAACGATTGGCATTGCATTTAAATATTGAAAGATCAAACTTGACTGGAAAGCAAGAAGCTGGAGGAGAATTCCACAAGCGAGAAGTGCGATGGAAAAAAAATTGATGAGACGTTGTCATCAATCTAGTATTACGCTTAAGTTCATAAAGTCTAAGTACTATAGAGGAAAGTTCATCAGAACAATTACCTTGAAAATATAGAAAATATACAGGGAAGCTACATTAAAACGATGAGAAAGTGACAAGAGCCGAGATGCCAGGTCAAGACCAATGACATTGCAGATTCTTCTTTGGACTTTATCAAGGATATCTTAATATATAGCAGGAGTACAGGGCCCGCTGAGGCAGCAATATTCAACGGATGGACGAATGGAAGATTTATAAATGTTTACGATAGATTTCCTGTTCGTGGAATGTGCTCTCGCTTGAGACATAGTAGATCAATTCAATCCACTTAAATGTGGTGCCCTAAACATGGCTTCTCCAGAAACACAGAAGAATCTTCATATTATATGTAAGATGCTATCTTTTCGTTCTCCTTTTCACTCTACTTGCTGTGTACATATATATTTTTCTCTACGTGGGACACGTGTAAATATGTAAATTGTTTTGTGCATTTCTTAGCGGTATAAAAGTCTCTCTGAGAACAAACCATGTTTGGAATTTATTTTCCTTTCAGTCTTCCCGTTTCGTCCGTGATATATGGTGTTATATGATGGATATAATAATGCCCATAATGGGAGAAAGAAAATGGGAAGAATAAATCTTTCTTCCAAGCTCCCCTATTATAGGTTGGTATACCGTAAAAAAGAATCAAAATGAACAATCTGTCGCATAGTCAGACAATATAAATGCTTTCCCCAAAAAATTTGACATCATTTTGCAGGCCAATAATTTGGGGAATTTTTGCTGAAATAAGCTCAAATTTTCGCAAAATGTATAGAAACAGATCAAGATATTATATTGAATAGAAGGGGACAGTACGTGCTTATCTTAATGAGAATCTGCCAGAGAGATGGATCAGGTGTGGTGGAAATGAAGACAGTTTTCTGATGAAATGGCCGTCGCGGTTTCCGGACCTGTACCCGTCTGATTTCTTTTTATGGGGCTATGTGAAGGTACTGGTCAATGTCCCTCTTCCTGCTAGCATTGAAGAATCCAAGCAGAAAATCATTTCCGCACTGGATGATGTTACCGTAAGCATGCTACAGCGTGTTTGGCAAGAGCTTAACTACCGATTTGATGCGTGCCGTGTGACAGGCGGTGCAAATATTGAACACTTATGAAATCGGTCCCATAATAAACTTATGATATTCAACACCTAAACAGTTCAATTTAATTGAGCTAGACTTAGTAGTTTTCAAGATAATTGCTTTTAAAATGATGTCGAATTTTATGGGACACCCTGTATCTAAATTCTCAGAAAACAAAAGATCGTAAGTGAAGATAACACGAATTTCTCTTTATAAAAATATATTTGGAAGTGAAATTGGTTTATAGAAATTCGGCATTTGTCTATCGGCAGGGAAAGGTTTATTTAGGGGATTTAAGCCTTTGTTAACAAACATTTCACTGTATTACGATTCCATATCTAATATTTTATTTTTCCGGCAAGGTTACCGGCATTTTCAATGTGAAGCACTGGAATTTTTAATTTCTGCAGGCCTAGTTGTTCCAAGAAGTGGAAGCCGCTTCCATATAAGAAAACAGTCGGTATTCATTGTCCGAGCAGCCAGTACTATTGTCGGTTGAAATTTATAAAATCTTTCTCTTCAGGAAAATAAGTTTCTCCAGTAGCTGTTATCACTCTTTTCAGTATTGATCCGAGATTTCTTTCTAAACTTTTATTAGAAGTAAATTCTTCCAGTCCCAGATATTAGTCACATCAGAATACCTGCTTTGTGAGTTTTTGGTAGACCATAAAATCTGTGTATTTTACGGTGGTATTATAACTTATTACAAAGCCAATGTTATTTCATTCTCGATAAACACTTTTTCTAATCATATATACTTATAAATATTATATAAATTATATAAATTCAAAGTATAAAAAAAATGAATTTAAAAGTTTAAAATTTCAGCGTCTAAACCTATTCAGCATAATTATAACCAACATTTACATTTTTATACACTCCTTACTTTTCAAACGCATATATAATTACATAATTTACATATATATATATATATATATATATATGTGTGTGTGTGTATGATTTCTATTATATATATATATATATATATATATATATATATATATATATATATATATATATATAATTTATAATTTCTATATTTCCACCCTCTTTACATATATTAATTATGATTTAAAAATTTACCCTACTTTAAGATTTCTCTAACTCTCTTTCCATTAATCGATTACATCCTTTTATCTATATATTTTAAAGTTATATTAAACACGTTTTTTTATTTCTCTTTTAATTTTAAATTAATATTTCATTCTTCATATAACCCCAAATTAATGTCTTAAGATTAATATACGGGTTTCATTTTATAAAACTTCTTCAAGAAAAATAACTTCGATCCTCACCTTAACTCCTGACTCATGCCTTTCGTCTGACTGAAACATTGAAATGGCTAAATTCTGTATGAGTTTTTTGACTGGTGCTTACTGTTTTTAGCTTTCACAGATAAACTTCTATATCAGATACACACTCAGTCCCCAACGGATTTGATAAGACAGACGACCGATTATCTTTGTCTATATAAATTACTGAATTTGTATTTAATCCGAGGATTTAGATCCTTGAAATACTGGATATTATATGATAACAATATTATAAAATCAGTATAAAAATAAATTTCAAGTAGGCGTGTTTACTATTATAAGATTTGGAGTAACATATATGTCTACATGAGCGTGTGTGTTTATATACATACATACATACATACATATATATATATATATATATATATATATATATATATATATATATATATATATATAATAGTTAATATTAATATCTACATGCAAAAAAGGCTTAAAATAATGGTAGCCAATAAAAACAAAAAACAACACTTAATAATATTAACTATGAACATGATCACAATATATTGGTCGTGTTTTGAAAATTGAAAACACTATGTAAATATATACATGTAACAAACAGTTTTTAAAAATATTTAATCCTTGAAAATGTCTAAATGTATAGCCGAAAGCGCTCAGATAAAAAGATCATTCGGACAGTTTTTATATAATTTATCATCTGAAAATAAAATAAAAAAATTACTAGATCGCATGAGAAATTGCATAAAAAATAAATAAAAGCACCTTGTCTGTCGCATTCAATGATATATATATATATATATATATATATATATATATATATATATATATATATATATATATATATATATTAAGCATTCAAACCCAAGTAAGGCGGGAAGCCACTAGTACGCAAGGGGTTTCAGAGTTGGAGCGAGAAAAAAGAGGAGTGATAGAGGAAAGGATGAAGAGAAGGTTAGGGGATAGATCAGGGCATCTGGAGACGTCGATTGACATTACATTTGAATAGTTAGAGACTATAGCTACCAGGAAAACAAGAAATGGGGAGGTAGTTCAACAGGCGGGAAGTGCGAGACATGAAGCTATTGGAGTAGAAGAGACGGCTACATTTAACAGTTTCGACAGTGAAAAGGTGAGAACGACATTCCATCCTAATAGAACGCTTAAATTCATGAAGTCTGAAAACCAGCGAAAGCAGCTCATCGGAGCATTTACCATGAGAGTATTTGTAAAAAAGACAGAGGGAGGCGACGGCACGTCTGTGAGAGAGCGGCTGCAGACGAGATGCCAGATCAGGGCCAATT
>OZ010580.1:118272854-118367854 GCA_963932145.1 Acanthosepion lycidas
CATCCTCAGGTCACCTTGACTTCCTGACACTTTATTCTTAAAAAAAAAACTAAAGAACGTTATATTATTAAAAAAAAAGAAGTATGACGCATGATATATCTGTGGAGGGTTAATTAAAATATTAGTTTATTTATCCAGACTCATATGTGCTTAGGATTTTTTTAGTATGTATGCAAAGTTTCATAACTTTGGTTTTCTGGTTCAAAATTTTCTTTCGAATTATATATATATATATAGACAGACATGACAGAATTGAATAGACACCAAGGTAAATTTTATTTCTGATTTTTTTAATAACCAAGATAAATTAACTTAGATTATTTGATTAAAATTGCAAATAACAATACTGGAGCAGGCCACGCACCAAAGGAGAATCAGACCTATTCGAATTTCATCGAGGACGTATCGTGGGTCAACATGAAGGTGGTCTTAGTGAAAGACAAATATCTGAAAATCGTTCAATACCCCTTTCTACTGTTAATAGAGTGATCGTACAATTCACCAGAGAGGGCAAGAAGTGCACAAAACCTCATCCAGGCCGCCCTGCGCCCTCTGAAAGAAGCATGCGTCTTGTCGAAAGAAATGTTGAACAGGATCCACGTTGCAAGGCCTCTGATATAGCAACACAAGTTGGGTTACCATGGCAGAGTTGCGAGAAGGAAACCATTTCTCCGTCCAGCCAATATCAAACGCAAAAAGGATTTGGCTCATGAGATGGTGGAGAGACCTGTGACCTTTTGGACCGCTGTCATTTTCTCAAGATTCGCATTATTTTCCGACAGTGGAAGAGTATGGGTATGGAGACTCTGGAGTCAAGTGTTTGATTTAAAATGACTGCAGCCAACGGTGAAACATGGGGGCCTTTCAGTAATGGTATGTAGTGCAATTTGGAGTGATGGTCGCTCAGAGCTTGTGGAGTGTGAAGGAAACATTAATTCAACCAAATATGTTTCTATATTAAAGAAAGGGCTCCTTCCAATATTCTCAAGTAGTAGAATGAGCAAAATTGACTCCCTATTTATGGAAGATGGAGCTCCATGTCACACTGCTCATGGAACACAACATTGGTTGAGACAAAATGCGATAAATAAACTTCCATGGCCAAGTCAGTCCCCGGATATTAACCCTATTGAACACCTTTGGGGCATATTAGATCGAAAACTCAGCAAAAAGAACAGGAAGCCATCTTCTAAGCCCAAACATTTAGGATTATTGCGTCAAACATGGCAAGATGATATTCGTGAACTCATCGCTAGCATGCCTAGAAGGGTCCTTGCATTAAAAAAAGCAAAAGGGACGTCAACCAAGTATTAGTTATTAAATTTATGACCATTTATATTTTCTTCATTTGTATAAATTACTTGTTTAATCAAATAAACCGTTTCTGTGAGCGTCTATTCAATTCTGTCATGCCTGTATATATATATATATATATATATATATATATATATATATATATATACTGATGAGCTGTGAAACAGCGAAACAGTCTGTCTGTGGATGATGTTATATATATATATATATATATATATATATATATATATATATATATATATATATATTAGGTTGGTGCAAAAATAATGACGTAATAATGTCGTTTTTTGATGTTTAACGTCAAAAATTGACATTATTACCTCATTATTTTTGCACCAACCATATATATATATATATATATATATATATATATATATATATATATATATATATATATATATATATTTGTTTGAATAAAAGACTACTTTAAGGTTCCATGTAATAAGTTATTTCACCACAATCCCTTTAACAGGGCTATGGATCATCAGACTTTACTTCCAAAGGTTGAAATGAAAAATGAAAAGAAATTCACACGTTTTTCATGGTCCTCATCAAGCATATGTAAAATTAACGAAGTGGGGAAGTGAGGTGGGAGAGAAGATAAGATGTGAGTGGGTTAGGTGTACCATTTCAATTCCTTATTCTTAACCCCCTGTCTGTCGGCTAGACGTTGTTTAAGGCGAACGCGTCTTTTACATGGAACCTTAAAGTGGTCTGTTTTTATTCAAACATATCTTACATTGAGATCTCTGGATATCATCCTCCTTGGGTCTACCCATGCGGATTACCTAGTTTTGCATAAACTATATATATATATATATATATATATATATATATATATATATATATATATATATATAGGAAGGATAATATTAATATTTCAGGTAGAGTGTTTATGAATATAGACAAGGTTAATATAGGAATCAGCATTGTATCTTAATTATTAGTTTCCAGCCTGAATATATATAGGAGTCGATGAAAAAATATATGCTTTGTATATTTTTTATGTATTTTAATTTTGTTGACGCGTGGATAAACGGTAAATTTATTTGCAAGCACTGACAAAGTCGCCAGAGCAACAGAAAATTTTCTGACTTCCAAGGGACTTTTTTGAACTCCCGCATAATATATGAAAAAATATTTTTGCCATACACGTTTTTTTTTAATTTTGTAAGGAACATGTGTAAATATCTATCTATCTATCTATCTATCTATCTATCTATCTATCTATCTATCTATCTATCTATCTATCTATCTGTGTAAATACCTATCTTTCTATCTATCATATAAAGTCTGTTTATATCTATCTATCTATCTATCTATCTATCTATCTATCTATCTGTTCATATTTACATATCTATCTTTCTATCATATTAGGCTGGTTCATCTATCAGTCTAAGTCAGTCTGTTTCTATCTATCTATCTATTTATTTATCTATCTATCTATCTATCTATCTCTCTATCTATCTATATCTATCTATCTATCTATTTATCTATATCTATCTATCTATCTATCTATCTATCTATCGCAGTCTGTTCATATCTTCATATCTTTCTTTCTATTATATTAGGCTTTTTCATCTATCAGTCTCACTTTCTATCTATCTATCTATCTGTCTATTATGTTGGTGCAAAAATAATGACGTAATAATGTCGTTTTTTGACGTATTTCTTAACGTCAAAAAACGACATTATTACGTCATTATTTTTGCACCAACCTAATATCTATCTCAGTCTGTTCATATCTATCTATCTATCTATCTATCTATCTATCTACCTATCTATCTATCAGTCTGTTCATATCTATCTATCTCTCTCTCTATATATATATACATATACTCATATATATACGTGTGTGCATATATATATATATATATATATGTCATATTAAGCTGTTTAACCTATCTCAGTCTATTCATATCTATCTATCTATCTATCTATCTATCAATCTATCTATCTATATTAGGCTATTTACCTGTCTGTCTATAAAATAACATTACGGACGCCGTCTGAACTTGAACTCGTCCTGCCGATCCCATTTTCTGTCACATCCTGGGCGTTGGTATCCTATTATCGTATATAATCGTATATTTCTCTTCATAGATAAAGAAAGATTCTATACTCGCGTGTCTAATTGGCTCATGTGAATGTCAAATATGATTTGCATTAGTTCCGTATATTGGAATTTCGTGATGGTTTGGTTTTCCTAGACGTTACCACCCTCAACATTCAATTGAATTGCTGACATGTGGTTTTAATTAACGTGTGCAGTTGTCTTTTATTTCACATTTGCAGGTTCTCGCCCGGTGGGCGACGAACGAAAGGTGTAATCTGAACTTGACAGCCGTTGTTTAAAAAAAAAAAAAAAAAAGTTAAAGGCACATATGCGCGATGTGATTTATCTCTCATTTGGCAAAATAAAAGGTCAAGCGATAAGACGATATGCTCAAACAGATTTTGGTCGTAAAAAAGATCGCAATTGCTATATTGATTAAGCGGTTCCAATAGAAAAAAAACACACACACACATAGAAGACACACACATTCAAGAAGAATCTGCAATACTGACCTGGCATCCTGTCTTCCTCTAGTGAAAGATGATTTATGTAATACGGTTTGTATTTTCAGTGTTTCCTTACGGTGAGTGAGTGAGTCAGTTATGTGCTATGCGTGATACACCCTTAGGCGATCATATATCTTTCGATACATGACTGACGATTTTTTCCCGCAGTAGGTTACCATTTCTTTCTGCGGTAGACCAATTGCCATCCAAGGCTATAGAACCCGGTCTGTCCTGCTATTTACCCAGAAGAGGATTCATACCTTTTCCAAGCGCCTAAGTGAATGTAATGGATTCAACTAGAATTCGAACTCGGATCTTGTTCTTGTTTTTAATTCGCAGTAATAAGAGGACAACGAAAAATCTACTTCCATACCTGATGATGCCTGTAGCAACAGACGAAAGCTTGTAAAATTAAAAAGGCCTTATAAACGGGGATCATATCATTCATATACAGGTTCGGGGTTGATGTATCTTATTTAGATTGTTTGCGACGATGTATTCTCGCCATTTAAATCATTAACCTCTATATTTGTTTTTTATATGAATGATTCATGAATATATATATATATATATATATATATATATATATGTATGTGTATATATATATATATATATATATATATATATATATATATATATATATATATATATATATATATCCGGCGTCCTTTAAAAGAGCTCTGGTGAAATAAATTATTATAATGGAACCTTAAAGTGGTTTGTTTTTCTTTAAAATATTAGCTCTAGATTTACATTGAGCTCTCAGGATTTCATCCTCCTTGGGACAACCCATACGGATTAACAAGTTTTTCCTAACTTATATATATATATATATATATATATATTGAACAATAAAAAATATTAAAAAAAATTAAAATCTTCAGACACACTATCTTAATATTCTTTCGTTTTTATTATTATTTCATTTACATTCCTCGACTAGTTTCGACCAACATGGTCATCATCAGGAGAAAAAAAATTTCTGCTTGCAGTGAACTACAGAAATGAATGTCTTGATGAAGAAAATGAACTTTTGCCTGTCGTTTTCATTTTTTATTTTTTGTTACTTTTTAACATGAATATTGGTCAGTCCTTGTGTTGGTCAAACACTGTCTTTAAAGTTGTTATTTGAGATAAGAGCTGGATGGATTCATGCTACTCTGAATTCCCTTGGTCTTTATATATATATATATATATATATATATATATATATATATATATATATATATATTTCGGAGAGCCTAGTTCGAATTCCAGTCGAATCCAGTTACATTCACTTACGTGGTAATACCCTTGGGAAAGGTGTGAATCCTCTTCTCCCTCCATCTATGGGTAAATAGCAGGACAGACTGAGTTCTATAGCCTTGGATGGCAACTGGTCTAGGAAAAGAACAAGTCTGAATTCAAAACCTGTGGAGGGTCGTTTAGGGACCTTGTGTCATGTAGTACACCAGTTCTCTGTATTCGGCCCTTTAAAAAGTGTGGATGGTCCTGCACGAAACCTTCACCATTATAATCAAATCTCATGTGCTGATGTCTTGCTGTCGGTTTCCTAGGAACTGATCTTCTTGACCCTCAACGGGAGAGTCGAATCATATATGTTAGCTTAAAAGCTGCCCTATCGGGTGGCATTTAACCTAGATCCTGTGGATGGCTCTTGATTTAGTCTTCGGCTTCTTCAGGAGTTTATGAGAAAGGGCCGTGCTAATTAGTGAAGGGAATATTATAATATGATATTTATGTCTAGATTTGTGAAAATTAAATTATCGTTATTTACAGTCAGACTAGTATCATCCTCATTGTTCTTATGCCAACCTTTCACTTGCTTGAGTCTTTCGCCCTTGATAAATCTAAGTTATATATTGGACTTGTTAAAAATGATAATTACAGGAAAACTATGTGCTTAATGACTTTTTTCGACTTTTGTTTTCCCTGTTAAAAATGACAATTACAGGAAAACTATTTATTTAATGACTTTTTTTTGACTTTTGTTTTCTCTGTTAAAAGTGATAATTACATGAAAACTATTTATTTAATGACTTTTTTTGACTTTTGTTTTCTCTGTTAAAAGTGATAATTACAAGAAAACTATTTGTTTAATGACTTTTTTCGACTTTTGTTTTCCCTGTTAAAAATGATAATTACAAGAAAACTATTTGTTTAATGACTTTTTTCGACTTTTGTTTTCCCTGTTAAAAATGATAATTACATGAAAACTATTTATTTAATGACTTTTTTTGACTTTTGTTTTCTCTGTTAAAAGTGATAATTACAAGAAAACTATTTGTTTAATGACTTTTTTCGACTTTTGTTTTCCCCGTTAAAAATGATAATTACAAGAAAACTATTTGTTTAATGACTTTTTTCAACTTTTGTTTTCTCTGTTAAAAGTGATAATTACAAGAAAACTATTTGTTTAATGACTTTTTTCGACTTTTGTTTTCCCTGTTAAAAATGATAATTACAAGAAAACTATATGTTTAATGACTTTTTTCGACTTTTGTTTTCGCTGTTAAAAATGATAATTACAAGAAAACTATTTGTTTAATGACTTTTTTCGACTTTTGTTTTCCCTGTTAAAAATGATAATTACAAGAAAACTATTTGTTTAATGACTTTTTTCGACTTTTGTTTTCCCTGTTAAAAATGATAATTACAAGAAAACTATTTGTTTAATGACTTTTTTCAACTTTTGTTTTCTCTATTAAAAATGATAATTACAGGAAAACTAAGTGTTTAATGACTTTTTTCGGTAGAATAGGTTTAATGTTGATTTATGTTCTTTATATTAAGATGATTGCTCGCTTTATGTTTTGTAAAATTATTTTCAGCTAATTTTATTTGTTCGTCGGCAACATAGTTGGAGAATATAGTGTTGATAAGCATCTGATATATTTGGCTCAATCCTTTATAGAATAATGTGTGCGAACAACCAGTTATCATTGCTTGGTTGATCATCCTTTTTTTTTTATAACAGCATATTTTAGATCTGTGAAAAAGACACATACACACATATGTATATACGTATATATATAAAAATTTATTATATTAAGAAACAGACTACTTTAAGAGTTTATAGCATTATAATTTATTTCCTAAGGACCGGGATTTTGGTCCTAATTTTTCCGATCTCCATTTTCATACAAAAATATGGATAACAAATTTTTCCCAGGCTTAAAACCTTACCTATTATTATTTTTACATATTATTAGATATTATTATTATTATTATTATTATTATTATTATTATTATTATTATCTGTACACGTGTTTTTACATATTATTACATATTATATCTGCACACTTGTTTGAGAAGGCAGTTTTACGTTGGTATAACACGATAAAGAGAGGACGTGGAGGGCAATAAATATTTGTCATCCATATTTTTGTATGAATTTGGAGATCTGAAGAATTAGAACCAGAATCCCGGTCCTAAGAAAATAAATTATAATCACCATGAACCCTTAAAGTTTTCTGTTTCTTAATATAATTAATATTTGCTCTGTTTTTACATTGAGCTCTTTGGATTATATCCTCTTTTTAATTATCCATACGGATTATCAAGTAGCCTTATTAACTAACTAACTAAATAACTAACTATATATATATATATAAATAATAATAATAATAATAATAATAATAATAATAATAATAATGGACTCTCCCGTCGGTTTCGACGTATGAGGATCTGCCAGCTTATTGATTCAGTTATGAAAGTTTATGCGATAATCGTAAGTGACATTTAAGACCCGCTAGTGATTTACAAAGGAGGCCACATATGGAGCAGGTGTGAGAATTTTGAGATGAGATCACTGTTAGATTGGCTGACCTTTTAGATCTTGCTCACGCTTCTTGAAGATGATTCAGGCAAGCGGATTGAAAATTGCTGAGTCCATTAAAACACGTTGATCTCCATTCTACCCGCTCCAAAGCTAAGCGCTCAAGGGTGTTATGTGTTAGGGGTGTTTATATATATATATATATATATATATATATATATATATATATATATATTCGTGTATTTAGGCAGCAAATTCTCTTTTAGGCATGTCAGCGTTAGCATTTTTTAAAGCATTTCACCCCAAGCAAGGGCGGAGTGCTGCTAATACACAAGGGGCTAAAGAGAGTGTAAGTTAAAAGACTGGATGTAGGGCGGGAAAGGATAAAAGGAAGTACGAGGGATGATAAAAGCAAAAACGGGGATCAAGGTAACAGAAGATGTCGATTGACATTGCATTTAAACATTTGAAGATTATAATTATCAGGAAACCAATTAAGAGGAAGGGAGTTCCACTGTCGGGAAGTGCGAGAGAAGAATCTATTGAAGTAGAGGCGGTTACATTTAACTGCTTCAACAGTAAAAGGGTGGGACCGAGATGCCAACCTAGTAGCACGCTTAAATTCATACAGATGAGGCACATGTGGAAATAGCTCGTCAGAGCAGATGCCATGAAAATATTTATAGAAAAGACAGAAGGAAGCCGCATTACATCGATGAGAAAGTGACTGGAGTCGAGACCGCAAATCAGACCCAATCACGTTGCATATCCGTCTTTGGTTTTGTCGGGAGATTATCTTGCAGGCCATGGATGCGGATTACATAGTCCCTCTCTAAGAAGAGGAAGGTAGATAGAGAAATAAGAGGAAGCAGTTGACGGTTAAGGTTAGTCTCGCAGAGAGCTTTTAAATGCAAAAGACCAGTTGCACTCCTGATGATGACTTCGGAAAGAGTTGGAAAGTTCTTGGGAAATAAGGCATTCTCACTGTTACAGTGCACTTCTTGCCTTATTTAAATGTAAGATGCAATATATTCAATCACACACACACACACACACACACACACATATATATATATATATATATATATATATATATATATATATATATATATATATATGATTCAGTGTAATCCTCAGGCAATCATTTCGAACTCTGTAAATTCTCTTTCATTCAAATACCCTGGGGAAAGGTATATATCTATCTATTCTCTCCACAGCTATGGGTTACATAAGAAGGTAGACTTCGCATACATTCGGCCTTGTGCCGCATCCAAGGTACGCTTGGAAAATCACTATACACGTAGAGATAGATAAATATTTGGTCACCATAGCAAGTAACAGGCTTTTACGAAATGGAATTGCTAGTCCTATAATCAACTGTTTTTTTTTAGTTTTTTTTTATTTAGTGTTTTCCTTCTACTAGATTGGTTACCATTCATGGCTAAAGAGCCAAGTCTACCTTCTTCTGTGACCCATAGCTGTGGGGAGAATAGATAGATATATACCTTTCCCCAGGGTATTTGAATGAAAGAGAATTTACAGAGTTCGAAATGATTGCCTGAGGATTACATTGAATCATTAAAACAGAGCGTAACCGCTTGATGTTAGTCTGAATCTACACCTTTATTTCTATATACACCCTATCACTGATATATATATATATATATATATATATATATATATATATACTTTTACCCATACATACAGCATACCTTAAAACTATACTTTTTATCATATATATATGTGTGTATATGTGTTTGTATATATATATATATATTATATATATATATATATATATATATATATATATATATATATGTATATATATTCAATCATTTTTATTCGATACCATAGTTAATTAGACGTTCCGTTTACTATTTACATTATTCGGACTATTGTCCTCATCTTTGTCGCCATATTTATTACAACGTTTCGGCCGTAGTACTGACCGACCTTCTTCAGGTATTTGGAATGTCGAACTGAACACTTTATTTCGCTCACTGGGGTAGACTGTTCTAGTTCCACGTGCCATGTCTAATGGATGTCAGTTATCAGTTATCTCCTGTTAATTTCCCTCTACAAGTTCTCTACCGCCTTAACCGGGTATTGAACTCACGCTGTTTGGGTCCCTGTCACTGGATCTAACTAACGCCTTTATCCACTGTGCCATGTGTCCTTGAGGAAACATGGCACAGTGAGCGAAATAAAAGGTTCAGTTCGACATACCGAATTTTTAAAAATCATTTCACCCCATCAAGGCGGTTATGCCATTAGAACGTAGGGCCGGGGTGGGGTTGCAGGCAGTGAAAATCAAAGAGAATAAGAAGACTGAGAATGGGGAGGATTGAGGAAAGGACCAAAAAAAAAAAAAAAAAAAAAGAACAGGGTTCAAGAAGACAGAAGCTGCCGATTGACCCTGCATTTACGTCTTTGAAGATTGTAGTTATCTGGGAAGCAAGAAATCGGAAGGGATTTCCACATGAGGTAAGTACGAGAAAAGAAAATGAGTCAAAATAGTGGTTGCATCTTGTTAGTGCAATAGTAAAATTGAAAGATCTATTTGCACGTTTAAATTCATACATTCGGGGAACTAGAGGGAAAAAGCTCATCAGAACATTTTCGATGAAAGCATCTGTAGAAAAGACAGAGGGAAGCCACGTCACGTCGGTGAGAAAGTGACTGAAGTCGAGATGCCAGGTCAGGATGCATTATATTACAGAACCTTCTTTGGAATTTACCAAGAATCTCGGGATGTATAGCAAGAGCACCAGATGTATAGAATCATAACACAATCATCAAAGTATTTTCCTTGCATTTCTTTGGACGTTACACAACTCATTTAGTAATTCTACTCGGCCAATTGCTCTTGAACACTCTTATTGGCTGGATAAAAAAAAACTCGCTCTCCGCCTCTAAAATATTCAGACGGTAATTAGTTCAACACTGAAGCTTCCAAAGTGACATGGTCCGCTGAAGTTTCGACTCTTTTCATTTTTTTTCTTTGATTTTTTTTATGGCTAATACGCCTTCCAAAATTTGCTTCTTTCTTTCAATTTTCCATATTGTTTATTCGCCTTTCAAATATTTTTCTTTTTTTTGTTTGTTTCTTTCTTAATCTCTTTTTCCACTTTCTTTCTTTCTTCCTTCCTGCCTTTCTTTCTTTCTTTCTTTCTTTCTTTCTTTCTTTCTTTCTTTCTTTTGCTTGTTTGCTCTTTAATCTTTTCCCCCACTTTTTTCTTTCTTTCTTTTAAATATTCCATATTATTTATACACCTTTCCATATTAGTTTCTTTCTTTCTTTCTTTCTTTCTTTCTTTCTTTCTTTCTTTCTTTCTTTCTTTCTTTCTTTCTTTCTTGTTTGATTGTCTGTTTCTTAATCTCTTTTCAAACTTTCTTTCTTTCTTTCTTTCTTTCTTTCTTTCTTTCTTTCTTTCTTTCTTTTTTGTTTGATTGTCTGTTTCTTAATCTCTTTTCAAACTTTCTTTCTTTCTTTCTTTCTTTCTTTCTTTCTTTCTTTCTTTCTTTCTTTCTTTTGATTGTTTGCTCTTTAATCTTTTCCCTCCACTTTTTCCTTTCTTTCTTTTACATTTTTCATATTATTTATACGCCTTTCCATATTAGTTTCTTTCTTTCTTTCTTTCTTTCTTTCTTTCTTTCTTTCTTTCTTTCTTTCTTTCTTTCTTTCTTTCTTTCTTTCTTTCTTTCTTTCTTTCTTTCTTTCTTTCTTTCTTTCTTTCTTTTGCTTGTTTGCTCTTTAATCTTTTCCCCCACTTTTTTCTTTCTTTCTTTTAAATATTCCATATTATTTATACACCTTTCCATATTAGTTTCTTTCTTTCTTTCTTTCTTTCTTTCTTTCTTTCTTTCTTTCTTTCTTTCTTTCTTTCTTTCTTTCTTTTGCTTGTTTGCTCTTTAATCTTTTCCCCCACTTTTTTCTTTCTTTCTTTTAAATATTCCATATTATTTATACACCTTTCCATATTAGTTTCTTTCTTTCTTTCTTTCTTTCTTTCTTTCTTTCTTTCTTTCTTTCTTTCTTTCTTTCTTTCTTTCTTTCTTTCTTTCTTTCTTTCTTTCTTTCTTTCTTTTGCTTGTTTGCTCTTTAATCTTTTCCCCCACTTTTTTCTTTCTTTCTTTTAAATATTCCATATTATTTATACACCTTTCCATATTAGTTTCTTTCTTTCTTTCTTTCTTTCTTTCTTTCTTTCTTTCTTTCTTTCTTTCTTTCTTTCTTTCTTTTGCTTGTTTGCTCTTTAATCTTTTCCCCCACTTTTTTCTTTCTTTCTTTTAAATATTCCATATTATTTATACACCTTTCCATATTAGTTTCTTTCTTTCTTTCTTTCTTTCTTTCTTTCTTTCTTTCTTTCTTTCTTTCTTTCTTTCTTTCTTTTGCTTGTTTGCTCTTTAATCTTTTCCCCCACTTTTTTCTTTCTTTCTTTTAAATATTCCATATTATTTATACACCTTTCCATATTAGTTTCTTTCTTTCTTTCTTTCTTTCTTTCTTTCTTTCTTTCTTTCTTTCTTTCTTTCTTTCTTTCTTTCTTTCTTTCTTTCTTTCTTTCTTTCTTTCTTTCTTTCTTTCTTTCTTTCTTTCTTTTGCTTGTTTGCTCTTTAATCTTTTCCCCCACTTTTTTCTTTCTTTCTTTTAAATATTCCATATTATTTATACACCTTTCCATATTAGTTTCTTTCTTTCTTTCTTTCTTTCTTTCTTTCTTTCTTTCTTTCTTTCTTTCTTTCTTTCTTTCTTTTGCTTGTTTGCTCTTTAATCTTTTCCCCCACTTTTTTCTTTCTTTCTTTTAAATATTCCATATTATTTATACACCTTTCCATATTAGTTTCTTTCTTTCTTTCTTTCTTTCTTTCTTTCTTTCTTTCTTTCTTTCTTTCTTTCTTTCTTTCTTTTGCTTGTTTGCTCTTTAATCTTTTCCCCCACTTTTTTCTTTCTTTCTTTTAAATATTCCATATTATTTATACACCTTTCCATATTAGTTTCTTTCTTTCTTTCTTTCTTTCTTTCTTTCTTTCTTTCTTTCTTTCTTTCTTTCTTTCTTTCTTTCTTTCTTTCTTTCTTTCTTTCTTTCTTTCTTTCTTTCTTTTGCTTGTTTGCTCTTTAATCTTTTCCCCCACTTTTTTCTTTCTTTCTTTTAAATATTCCATATTATTTATACACCTTTCCATATTAGTTTCTTTCTTTCTTTCTTTCTTTCTTTCTTTCTTTCTTTCTTTCTTTCTTTCTTTCTTTCTTTCTTTCTTTCTTTCTTTCTTTCTTTCTTTCTTTCTTTCTTTTGCTTGTTTGCTCTTTAATCTTTTCCCCCACTTTTTTCTTTCTTTCTTTTAAATATTCCATATTATTTATACACCTTTCCATATTAGTTTCTTTCTTTCTTTCTTTCTTTCTTTCTTTCTTTCTTTCTTTCTTTCTTTCTTTCTTTCTTTCTTTCTTTTGCTTGTTTGCTCTTTAATCTTTTCCCCCACTTTTTTCTTTCTTTCTTTTAAATATTCCATATTATTTATACACCTTTCCATATTAGTTTCTTTCTTTCTTTCTTTCTTTCTTTCTTTCTTTCTTTCTTTCTTTCTTTCTTTCTTTCTTTCTTTCTTTCTTTCTTTCTTTCTTTCTTTCTTTCTTTCTTTCTTTCTTTCTTTCTTTTGCTTGTTTGCTCTTTAATCTTTTCCCCCACTTTTTTCTTTCTTTCTTTTAAATATTCCATATTATTTATACACCTTTCCATATTAGTTTCTTTCTTTCTTTCTTTCTTTCTTTCTTTCTTTCTTTCTTTCTTTCTTTCTTTCTTTCTTTCTTTTGCTTGTTTGCTCTTTAATCTTTTCCCCCACTTTTTTCTTTCTTTCTTTTAAATATTCCATATTATTTATACACCTTTCCATATTAGTTTCTTTCTTTCTTTCTTTCTTTCTTTCTTTCTTTCTTTCTTTCTTTCTTTCTTTCTTTCTTTCTTTCTTTCTTTCTTTCTTTCTTTCTTTCTTTCTTTCTTTCTTTCTTTCTTTCTTTTGCTTGTTTGCTCTTTAATCTTTTCCCCCACTTTTTTCTTTCTTTCTTTTAAATATTCCATATTATTTATACACCTTTCCATATTAGTTTCTTTCTTTCTTTCTTTCTTTCTTTCTTTCTTTCTTTCTTTCTTTCTTTCTTTCTTTCTTTCTTTCTTTTGCTTGTTTGCTCTTTAATCTTTTCCCCCACTTTTTTCTTTCTTTCTTTTAAATATTCCATATTATTTATACACCTTTCCATATTAGTTTCTTTCTTTCTTTCTTTCTTTCTTTCTTTCTTTCTTTCTTTCTTTCTTTCTTTCTTTCTTTCTTTCTTTCTTTCTTTCTTTCTTTCTTTCTTTCTTTCTTTCTTTTGCTTGTTTGCTCTTTAATCTTTTCCCCCACTTTTTTCTTTCTTTCTTTTAAATATTCCATATTATTTATACACCTTTCCATATTAGTTTCTTTCTTTCTTTCTTTCTTTCTTTCTTTCTTTCTTTCTTTCTTTCTTTCTTTCTTTCTTTCTTTTGCTTGTTTGCTCTTTAATCTTTTCCCCCACTTTTTTCTTTCTTTCTTTTAAATATTCCATATTATTTATACACCTTTCCATATTAGTTTCTTTCTTTCTTTCTTTCTTTCTTTCTTTCTTTCTTTCTTTCTTTCTTTCTTTCTTTCTTTCTTTTGCTTGTTTGCTCTTTAATCTTTTCCCCCACTTTTTTCTTTCTTTCTTTTAAATATTCCATATTATTTATACACCTTTCCATATTAGTTTCTTTCTTTCTTTCTTTCTTTCTTTCTTTCTTTCTTTCTTTCTTTCTTTCTTTCTTTCTTTCTTTCTTGTTTGATTGTCTGTTTCTTAATCTCTTTTCAAACTTTCTTTCTTTCTTTCTTTCTTTCTTTCTTTCTTTCTTTCTTTCTTTCTTTTTTGTTTGATTGTCTGTTTCTTAATCTCTTTTCAAACTTTCTTTCTTTCTTTCTTTCTTTCTTTCTTTCTTTCTTTCTTTCTTTCTTTCTTTTGATTGTTTGCTCTTTAATCTTTTCCCTCCACTTTTTCCTTTCTTTCTTTTACATTTTTCATATTATTTATACGCCTTTCCATATTAGTTTCTTTCTTTCTTTCTTTCTTTCTTTCTTTCTTTCTTTCTTTCTTTCTTTCTTTCTTTCTTTCTTTCTTTCTTTCTTTCTTTCTTTCTTTCTTTCTTTCTTTCTTTCTTTTGCTTGTTTGCTCTTTAATCTTTTCCCCCACTTTTTTCTTTCTTTCTTTTAAATATTCCATATTATTTATACACCTTTCCATATTAGTTTCTTTCTTTCTTTCTTTCTTTCTTTCTTTCTTTCTTTCTTTCTTTCTTTCTTTCTTTCTTTCTTTCTTTTGCTTGTTTGCTCTTTAATCTTTTCCCCCACTTTTTTCTTTCTTTCTTTTAAATATTCCATATTATTTATACACCTTTCCATATTAGTTTCTTTCTTTCTTTCTTTCTTTCTTTCTTTCTTTCTTTCTTTCTTTCTTTCTTTCTTTCTTTCTTTCTTTCTTTCTTTCTTTCTTTCTTTCTTTCTTTCTTTCTTTCTTTTGCTTGTTTGCTCTTTAATCTTTTCCCCCACTTTTTTCTTTCTTTCTTTTAAATATTCCATATTATTTATACACCTTTCCATATTAGTTTCTTTCTTTCTTTCTTTCTTTCTTTCTTTCTTTCTTTCTTTCTTTCTTTCTTTCTTTCTTTCTTTTGCTTGTTTGCTCTTTAATCTTTTCCCCCACTTTTTTCTTTCTTTCTTTTAAATATTCCATATTATTTATACACCTTTCCATATTAGTTTCTTTCTTTCTTTCTTTCTTTCTTTCTTTCTTTCTTTCTTTCTTTCTTTCTTTCTTTCTTTCTTTCTTTCTTTCTTTCTTTCTTTCTTTCTTTCTTTTGCTTGTTTGCTCTTTAATCTTTTCCCCCACTTTTTTCTTTCTTTCTTTTAAATATTCCATATTATTTATACACCTTTCCATATTAGTTTCTTTCTTTCTTTCTTTCTTTCTTTCTTTCTTTCTTTCTTTCTTTCTTTCTTTCTTTCTTTCTTTCTTTCTTTCTTTCTTTCTTTCTTTCTTTCTTTCTTTCTTTCTTTCTTTTGCTTGTTTGCTCTTTAATCTTTTCCCCCACTTTTTTCTTTCTTTCTTTTAAATATTCCATATTATTTATACACCTTTCCATATTAGTTTCTTTCTTTCTTTCTTTCTTTCTTTCTTTCTTTCTTTCTTTCTTTCTTTCTTTCTTTCTTTCTTTCTTTCTTTCTTTCTTTTGCTTGTTTGCTCTTTAATCTTTTCCCCCACTTTTTTCTTTCTTTCTTTTAAATATTCCATATTATTTATACACCTTTCCATATTAGTTTCTTTCTTTCTTTCTTTCTTTCTTTCTTTCTTTCTTTCTTTCTTTCTTTCTTTCTTTCTTTCTTTCTTTCTTTCTTTCTTTCTTTCTTTCTTTCTTTCTTTCTTTCTTTCTTTCTTTTGCTTGTTTGCTCTTTAATCTTTTCCCCCACTTTTTTCTTTCTTTCTTTAAATATTCCATATTATTTATACACCTTTCCATATTAGTTTCTTTCTTTCTTTCTTTCTTTCTTTCTTTCTTTCTTTCTTTCTTTCTTTCTTTCTTTCTTTCTTTCTTTTGCTTGTTTGCTCTTTAATCTTTTCCCCCACTTTTTTCTTTCTTTCTTTTAAATATTCCATATTATTTATACACCTTTCCATATTAGTTTCTTTCTTTCTTTCTTTCTTTCTTTCTTTCTTTCTTTCTTTCTTTCTTTCTTTCTTTCTTTCTTTCTTTCTTTCTTTCTTTCTTTCTTTCTTTCTTTTGCTTGTTTGCTCTTTAATCTTTTCCCCCACTTTTTTCTTTCTTTCTTTTAAATATTCCATATTATTTATACACCTTTCCATATTAGTTTCTTTCTTTCTTTCTTTCTTTCTTTCTTTCTTTCTTTCTTTCTTTCTTTCTTTCTTTCTTTCTTTTGCTTGTTTGCTCTTTAATCTTTTCCCCCACTTTTTTCTTTCTTTCTTTTAAATATTCCATATTATTTATACACCTTTCCATATTAGTTTCTTTCTTTCTTTCTTTCTTTCTTTCTTTCTTTCTTTCTTTCTTTCTTTCTTTCTTTCTTTCTTTTGCTTGTTTGCTCTTTAATCTTTTCCCCCACTTTTTTCTTTCTTTCTTTTAAATATTCCATATTATTTATACACCTTTCCATATTAGTTTCTTTCTTTCTTTCTTTCTTTCTTTCTTTCTTTCTTTTTTCTTTCTTTCTTTCTTTCTTTCTTTTTTGTTTGATTGTCTGTTTCTTAATCTCTTTTCAAACTTTCTTTCTTTCTTTCTTTCTTTCTTTCTTTCTTTCTTTCTTTCTTTCTTTTTTGTTTGATTGTCTGTTTCTTAATCTCTTTTCAAACTTTCTTTCTTTCTTTCTTTCTTTCTTTCTTTCTTTCTTTCTTTCTTTTGATTGTTTGCTCTTTAATCTTTTCCCTCCACTTTTTCCTTTCTTTCTTTTACATTTTTCATATTATTTATACGCCTTTCCATATTAGTTTCTTTCTTTCTTTCTTTCTTTCTTTCTTTCTTTCTTTCTTTCTTTCTTTCTTTCTTTCTTTCTTTCTTTCTTTCTTTCTTTCTTTCTTTCTTTCTTGTTTGATTGTCTGTTTCTTAATCTCTTTTCAAACTTTCTTTCTTTCTTTCTTTCTTTCTTTCTTTCTTTCTTTCTTTCTTTCTTTCTTTCTTTCTTTCTTTCTTTCTTTCTTGTTTGATTGTCTGTTTCTTAATCTCTTTTCAAACTTTCTTTCTTTCTTTCTTTCTTTCTTTCTTTCTTTCTTTCTTTCTTTTACAGTATTCGTGAGAAATGACTCTAATCGCTTTAGATTAACTTTCTTCTAAAAACCGATCATCATTTTATTATTTCTGTTGCAATATTACACACACGGTGTAGATATTATTATTAGCTATTTATGAACAAATCGACATTGAAACTCTGTGCCTATTATGGTTTCTATCCCAAATAGTTTTTTGAATCGTTTTACCCCTAGCAAAGCGATAATGCCACTAGAATAGGGCGGCGCTGGGTTGGGGCTTACAGGGTGGAAAAGTGAAAGAGAAGACTTAAAATGTGGATGATTGAAGAAAGGACAAAGAAGGAACAAAGATGGCGATTGACGCTGCATTTAATTTCATGAAGATTGTAGTTATTAGGGAGGCAAAACATTAGAAGGAAGATCCATAGGTAGGAAGTGCGAGAAAAGAAACTGTTTGATTAGAAGTGGAGATTGCATCTAGTTAGTTCAATAGCAAAACGATGAGATCTAGATGTCAGTTTAGTAGTACGTTTAAATTCAGGCAGTCTAGGCACTAAGGAGAAAGAGTCATCAGAATAATTGCCATGAAAATATTTGTAGAAAGACAGAGGGAAGCCACGTCACGTCGGTGAGAAAGTGACTGAAGTCAAGATGTCAAGTAGGGATCGATTACATTACAGCCTCCTTTTTAAAATTAGTCGAGGGGAAAAAAGCTAATCAGAGCAGTTGCCATGAAATTATTTGTAGAGCTGACAGAGGGAAGCCATGTCACGTCGGTGATAAAGTGACTGGAGATGAGATGCCAGGTCAGGACCAATTGTATTGCATAACCTTCTCTGGATTTTGTCCAGAGGTGTGCAGCAGGAGCACATGACCAGATATGATAGCAATATTTAATGCACAGACGAATGGTAGATTTGTAAACGTGCAAGATGGATTCTGACAAGAAAAGATTTTGGCACGGCACAGTGAACCAGCTTACCTTGCAGTAGACGCAGCAGTTGATTTGTAAACTCCAGGTTTCATAGATACCCCGTCCATTAGGTTCTGATTAATCTACTGAATTTATTAACAGGTATATTGTTATACGCTACATAAAATTTAGCGTTGTTGCAGTATAAAACACAGGTGGGTTCTTTGGGTTTTGAAAAAAAAAACACAAAATGCGCCTGAGCAGGCGCCTGCAATAGAGATTGGTAGCTGATCTAGTAGACGAGTATCCCCGAATAGGAGTAGCCGGCCATAAGACATAAAATAAACCCGAATTACACTGTGAAACACGATTTTTATCCTTGGGTAGCAAGTATTATTTCCTAGTTGCTTACGTCTAGAATGTATAAAAAATGGCTAATATTTCCTTCAAATTTTGCATTTGTGACCAGGATAATGATATTTTTGAAATTTACATATTCCCATTGGGAAACCTGGCGAATTTGGACATTCTCGTTCATGAAAAGTAGGAATAAAACGACATGTGATTCAAAAGTGGCATTTATTTATTCTAGGATTATACAAGAGAGACCACAAGAAAGTTAGTAATTCTTCGGGATTTACACTTGTACTGTAAATTACGTTCACGAATCAACTTTCAAATATAGTCTCCTATCATTTGTTTTTCTTTATATGATCCTTGGTAGCGGCATTCAAATTTCAGTATATTCTGATGGAAGCGTTCACTTTGCTCCTCTGAATACGCCGCCATGTTCTCCTTGAATTTATCAAGATGAGCGTCAAGGATATTGATTTGAAGGACATCCTGCAGCGCATCTGCCATTGTTTTACACCACTCTCACCAAGCTCCACATATTTTTTGGCCTTGTGATTCCACAGGTAGCCCCTGAATCACTGCGACAAAGCTGTCTCACGCCGATTTATACAGAACCATTTTGGTTGACCGTGTTGAGAATAGCGTTACATTAACACAAACATTGTAGATCGATTGAAAAGAACCAGCATTATGAAAAGAGAAATGCATTTTGTCGGGAATTTTTAGATGAGTAATTACACTGTATAACAGGATTTTTGTCCTTGGGTAGTGATATGTCCAGGAAAGGGGTATATTTGTTCGAAGTAGCAAAGTGGTTGTTGACTACTGTAACCGAGTAGGACAATCTAGCAGGTAACCGTAATGGACTGGTCCTCGTCGTAGTGGTAGGCAATAGGCGTAGGCAATAGTCTGTATTTATGGCTGACACCAGCCAATCATATTACTGAGATGGGGAACCCAGGTGTATGCATATTTATTACATCAGGTAGCAAATTTTATTCCTAATTAGCTTACGTCTAAAAAATACGAAAAATTGCTAATATTTCCGCCAAACTTTACTTTTGCGACCAAGTTAATGACATTTCTGAAATTTATCTATTACCGTTATGAAAAATGGCGAATGCGGACATTCTCGTTCATGGAAAGTAGGAACAAAACGGAATATGATTCAAAAGTGGCATTTATTCATTCTTGGATTATACAAGTGAGACCACAAGAAAGTGAGTAGTTCTTCGGGATTTACATTATACTGCAATTTATATTCACGAATCAGTTTCGAAATATAGTCTCCTATCATGTTTTTTTTATACGATCCTTGGCAGCGTCCAGTGTATTTTGATGGAAGCATTCGCTTTGCTCCTCCGTGTACGCACCCATGTTCTCCTTGAATTTATCAAGATGAGCGACATCCTGCGGCCCATTTGCCGTAGTTCTTCACCAGGGTCTCAACAAGCTTCACATAGTTGTCGGCCTTGAGATTCCCCAGGAAGCCCCGAACTACAGCGACGAAGCTGTTCCACGCTGATTTCTCCGTCCTTCAGCGACTCAACTGTGAATATGCCTGGAATGTCATGAAAAATAGGCTAGTTTCAAGGCATTGATGTCCTGGAATGCAAAAGCAAAGTTCGAGGGGAATAAAAGTTATTTCCTTTGTTTCCTGGAGAGAAGCAATTAGAAAAAAAAAAAACACTGAGTGACCAAATACATACATTACTGCAAAAGTGTTATTGACGCCGAACAAATTTCAAATCTATACACTCAAGATAAACAGGATCTATGTCTAGCGTTATTCAGTGATGTTCTATAATAAAAAAAAGGAAAAAAACGTGTGACACATTTAAATGTTAAAACCTTATAACGTGACAATGTTTAAACTCATGTCGGCTCTGGGTATTGACTTCACTGATCATTTTTATATTTACAAACGATCTATTGCTGATATTAAGCACTTTAACCCATAAATACACCAGACCTTAAAACGATATATATATATATATATATATATATATATATATATATATATATATATATATATATATATATATATATATAAGCAAATATATGGATATAGATCCGACAGTATGAAGAAAAATATACAGAAAAAACAAACAAAAATCTTAATATGTAATTATGCTATATTAATGTTAATATAGATGGTCTAAAATAGACCGAAACGTCCGACGTTGACTTTATATTAAGATTTTTGTTTGTTTTTTCTGTATATATATATATTTTTTTTCTTGTTTTGTTTTTTCTTTATATATATATATATATATATATATATATATATATATATATGGGAATTATTCGAAAATTATAAAATAAATATGTTATACAATCATAGCCATTTTGTTTCGACATCTCAGATGTCTCATCATGTGATGGCGTTGATTCAACACCATCACTTGATAAGATACAAGAATTGTTGAAACAAAATGGCTATTTTTGTAGTGAATTTATAATATATTCATGTTATAATCATTGAATAAATTATATATGCTGTACTCTGTGTTGATCACTCTTTCAAGAATATTAATTTTAGTTATTAGAATTTATTCCGTATACACCAATACAATACTTGGGTATATATATATATATATATATATATATATATATATATATATGTGTGTGTGTGTGTGTGTGTATGTATGTATGTATATATATATATATATATATATATATATATATATATATATATATATATATATATTCTTTTTCCCTATTCTTCACAAATTTCTTTTCTTGTGTAAAAATAGTTTTATCCGTTTAGTTTTTGCCTGAATCTATCTATTTGTTGCTTGCGTTTATTTTTAATGGGTAAACAATTTTTTAATGGGTATTTGAAATGGACGACCCATTTTCATTTTAAAAAGTGTGTATTACAGCCATATAAAATGAAAACGAGTCGTCTATTCCAAATAAGGCTACTCATTAAAAATAAATTGAAGTAATAGATAGATAGATAGATAGATAGATAGATAGATAGATAGATAGATACGATAGATAAATAGATAATGAATACATTCGGATAGATAGATAGATAGATAGATAGATAGATAGATAGATAGATAGATAGATAATGAATACACTCGGATAGATAGATAGATAGATAGATAGATAGATAGATAGATAGATAGATAGATAGATAGATAGATAGATAATGAATACACTCGGATAGATAGATAGATAGATAGATAGATAGATAGATAGATAATGAATACACTCGGATAGATAGATAGATAGATAGATAGATAGATAGATAGATAGATAGATAGATAATGAATACACTCGGATAGATAGATAGATAGATAGATAGATAGATAGATAGATAGATAGATAGATAGATAATGAATACACTCGGATAGATAGATAGATAGATAGATAGATAGATAGATAGATAGAAAATTGGTTACAATCAGATAGATAGATAGATAGATAGATAGATAGATAGATAGATAGATAATGATTACACTCAGATAGATAGATAGATAGATAGATAGATAGATAGATAGATAGATAGAAAATTGGTTACAATCAGATAGATAGATAGATAGATAGATAGATAGATAGATAGACTCAGGCGCAACAAATATGAGTAAACGATTTTTACACAGGAAAAGAAAAGGACAAGAAACTTCTAGAGAATAGAGAAAAACAAAACACGAATGAGCCATAAATTAAGTAATAAGAACGAGTAACAACAACAACAGGAGGTCTGAAAATTCTTTTATAGGCGTGGAAAAACAAAGTAGACAAAGCCATAACTCTCTCCTCAAAGAAAATGGGGGAAAAAAAAAAAATAAATAAAAAATAAAATAAATCAAAAAAATCAAACAAGGAACAAAAAAACGTAGTTCATCATTGTGGGAAGCCAAATACCAAATACAAAATTGGAAAAAAGGGTGATGTACATCCTTAAAAAAAAAAAAAGAAAAAACGCCTTCTGATTAAGTAGTGAAGAGAAATGAGGAAAAGCAGCCAGGAGTAAAAATGTCGACGGCGCCGATATGAAATTAGGTGCGACAAATACTTTGAGTTATTGGTTTGACGAGAAAATAAAATATGCAAATGTACAAAGAAATGAAAAGTTTCTTTTTTTTTTAAAAAACAAAACAAAACTTGAACCAAAACCAAAACAGACAAACAAGGAAGTATCATCTACCATCGGGTAAGTAAGAATACAAGTTTACACATAAATATGTGACCAAAATTCGATAAGACGACGTCTATGGCACACAGGCATTCAGGAAGTGAAAATCCAATTCTATTTATCCGAACCTTGTTTAAGAAAAATTTAAATCTGGCGAGGTGCGCTGGATAGTTGAGGAATCGGAGAGCCGAGTGCGAATTCCAGTCGAATCCATTACTTTTATTTACATTCCCTTGGAAAATGTATGACTACTCTTCTTCTCTCCCCCCCACCCCTCAGACAGCTTCGTCGCTGTAGTTCGGGGCTTCCTGGGGAATCTCAAGGCCGACAACTATGTGAAGCTTGTTGAGACCCTGGTGAAGAACTACGGCAACTGGTCTACCACAGAAAGAAATGACATCATACAGCTGGGGAAAAAAAAATCTGCCTCGTCAGTCAAGTATCGAAAGATACATGATCGCCTAAGCGTGTATCACGCATGGTTCGTAACTGACTGAAATGTGAAAACGTGTTTTTAAGTGAGCCAATCGACAGACAGAGATCTTGTTTATTGTTGAGGTATTAATAGACGTATATCGAGTTTATACTTGAGCCTATAGGCAAACACTTGTCATGTGTATACGGGAGTCTATAATTGAGCCAATAAGTAGCCATTGGTTGTAATTATACTGAAATATATCGGCAGGCATAGGCTTTGTTTTTACTTGAGTCAGTTGGAAAACATTGGTCGAGTTTATACTTGAGCCTATAGGTAAATATTGATCAGGTTTATACTTGAATCAATTCGCAAACAATAGTCGTATTTATACTTAAGCCTATATGTAAACATTGGTCCCGTTTTTTGTACTTGAGACAAAGATGGTCGTATTTATATGTGAGTCTATATTTAAATATTCATCTGATTTGTACTTGACTCTATAGGTAAACAATGGTCGTATTTATACTTGAGTCTATAGTTAAGTATTCATCGAATTTATACTTGGGTCTATAAGTAAACAATGATCGGTACTTATACATGAATTTATAGGTAAGCATTCAACAAGTTTATACTTGAGTCTATAGATTAAAAGTGGTCGTATTTATACCCGTAACTATATGTAAACATTGATCGGCTTTATACTTGAGTATATAGATAAGCAATGGTTGTTTTATACCTGAGGCTATATATAAGCATTAATCGGGTATATACTTGATTCTATAGGTAAGCAGTGGTCATATTTATACTTGAGTCTATAGGTAAACATTGATCCGGTTTATACTTGACACTATAGGTAAATAATATTCATATTTACACTTGTGTCTATAATTAAACAATGATCGGGTTTATACTTAAGTCTATAGGCAACCTGATTGTATTTATACTTGAGTCTATATGTATGCATTAATCTGGTTTATACTTGAAACTATACGTAAAGAGTGGTCATGTTTATACTTGAGTCTATAGATGAACATTGATCCGGTTTATACTTGAGACTATAGATAAACACTGATCGGGTTTATACTTGAGCCTATAGGTAACCTGGTCGTATTTAAGCTCGAGTCTATAGGTAAACATTTGTCGGGTTTATAAATGATAACTATAGGTAAATATTGGTTGTGCTTTCTTTTGGGTCCAGAGATAGGCTTTGGTCATGTATAAACTTGTGTGTATAGGCAATTGCTAGAGTATGCAGGCACATACTCCTCCTTTTTTGTGCGTTGGGGGTGGAAGCTGATGTTCTTACAGCTCTGTGGTGGATATAGTCGGCGTATTCTAAATCTTGCCGTCCGGACGATATTCTGAATAATATTCTCCTCTCGACTGCTATAGTTACTGTTGTGGATTCCGGGAATGGAATCCTGCACAAATAAATAAACAACGCCTGTAATTGAGATAAAAAAATAAGTGTATTAAACGTAAGAATACAGACTTGAAGTGAAGATTAGTTGTCCAGGAATGCGGGTTAGTAGAAAGTATATGTACAAGTCTCTAAGTAAAGCCGTAATCATCTCTCTCTCTCTCTCTGGACTCTTGTATAACTCTCTGAGAACACCCTATGTCTGTCTCCGTATCTCTCAACCTGTCTCAACGTATCTCAACGTATCTCCACGTATCTCAACGTATCTCCACGTATCTCAACGTATCTTCACGTATCTCAACGTATCCTCCCCGCAGGTATTCTCTTTGTCAGTATAAGTATACTTTGGACGAGTTCATCTTAAGTAAAAAAGGGGAGAGCCCCACAACAGTTACAGCGTTTCGATCATTGTCCACTTTTGCCGCACTTCGTCAGATCGGATATGTTAATATTCTGGGAATTCCGAGCTGAAACTTTTATTCAGTTCACGGGGGGGGGGAGTGATTGTTCACTTTTCGACACACATGCTACGTATCATCTTGTATCAGTTTAAAAAAAACAACAAACTATTTTTATGATTACATAATATGGATTGATTAACTTCTTTGTTTAATGGTATATATTGACTAATTATGAGTCTTTTAATGTCGAAATTTAATTTTCTTTAATAAAGAATTGTTTTCTTGTTAACCTTTCACTCTGTTTAATATTTTCATTTAGCTTTAAACGATTTCTTTATTTAATTTTTAATCGCGTGTAGCTAGAGTAGTTAGTATCTTTTATTTCAGGTTGCTTATGATTAGCCGAGATCGACAAACGGACGGACGGACGGACGGACGTACTCCCGAACATTGCCATTTATTTATATAGATTTCTTTCGTAGTCAGTTTGTGGTCATTAATTTCTTTGTTTAACGGTACATCGACTTCTTATGGGTCATTTAACGTCGAAATTTAATTTTCTGGTGAACGTTGTATAAAAATATGATATATGTTATTCTTCTTTCACAACTGGATACATGGTAGATGATACTCAGCTTTTGTGCATATACATGTTTGTGTGTATTACTAGAGGCAGTGATATGTGTTTCATGTTGTTGCTTTGTTGAAGTTATATTTTGGAAATCAGTTTGATTTCTTGAAGAAATTTAGGATCTTATAGGAATTAATGTCCTGAAAGACTTCTTTTCTGTTGGTTGGTTGATTGGTTCAATTTATTTAGCGGCATATCAACACCTGTATGGGTTATTTAATGTTGAAATCTAAATATTTTGAACTCAAATTTATGCCTTCAGGTAAAATGTATTGTTGGTTATTTCACTATAAAATGTATTATTGGTAATTCTACAATAAATATATATTGTTGGTAATATTATTATATAAAAAATGTATTGCTTATATTTTTACTACAAAAGTTTATTTTCATACTTTCTGATATGTCCTGGAAAGGGATATATTTGTTCGAAATAGCAAAGTGGTTTTGGACTACTGTAACCGAGTAGGGCAATCTAACAGGTAACCATAATGGACTGGTCCTCGTCGTAGTGGTAGACAATATGCATAGGCAATGGGCGAAGACTATAGGCGTAGCCAACAGGCTACCTCCACATCAGTCTGTATTTATGGCTGACACCAGCCAATCATATTACTGTGAGGGGGAACCCAGGTGTATGTATATTCATTACATCACTTTCATAGTGTTTTGTTTTTGTCTGGGGATTCACTATTTACCCATATCTGGGTTTTTAAAAGAAACTGCCGCCATGAGAAAGTGTAGGCCTGCAAACAACAGTTATTAAGAAGTGGTTCCGCACACCTCAAAACCACATCTTTCCCAATCAGAGGCCTTGTTGCTGGCTGTGGAATATCGTCATGCCCAGGACTACATTGGATAATAATAGAAGCGTTTTTGTTTAACGGGCTACTTTTTGTGTATGTTCGAGAAAATTCATAAGGTTTAGTTTGTCTAACAATTTCTAAATACATCATTTAATAAATATTACATATGTGTTATTGAAAAGCAACTCCCTATTTTAAAATACTTATTATTTATTTATTAACTATAATTTTTACAAGAAATGGATATGAGAGGAAAGTGTTTAGCATGTGTTTTAATTTAAAATTCGATATGGGCTCCAGATTTCGCTACCAGCTTCTAGAGGTGCCCAAGAATCGCGTCAAATGATTTCATCAGGAATTCTATAGTTGTGAAAAACTTCTTGTATTCTCCTTTCAATGTCATGGTTTGCTTCTTTAATCAACCTCAAAGAAAAAAGTCATAGGATGTTAAGTCAGGGCTCCTGGCTGGCCACTCACATATTAAATAGGAGTTACTTTTCAGTCACCCTGTATAATTTTAATTAATTTCATTAAATTGATATATACAAGTAAATATATATTTTTTGAATTCATCATGTTATTATACAAAAGAATATATATAAGCCTTGTTAAATTCAGTCATAGGTGATCGCACCTAACCTGAATCCATCTTGAAAAACTCAATATATGAGGATTTAATAAATACTAAAGACGCCAAATAACAAGGCGTATGGATTAAGGAGATAAGGAAATTGAACATAGAATGCGCTGCGCTACAGTTAGTGTCGTCTAAAGCCGCAAATTGCGATAAAGCCTAAATATTAACTTGAAAACTCGAGTCATAGCTTAGTCAGCTCGAGACTTTAATATGAATGTATACAAATTTTTTGTTTGATACATATATTTGTTTATATATATATATATATATATATATATATATTAGCTTGGTGCAAAAATAATATCGTTTTTTGTAGTTTTTTAACGTCAAAAAACGATATTATTTTTGCACCAACCTTATATATATATATATATATATATATATATATATATATATATATATATACATCGGTTTTGTTTGTTTTCTGTACATCTTCGGTTGGACTCAATTTGAGTCCGCCATGTTCTTGTAGATAGACCCTCTTCCAGCAGGAATAAACAGCACAAACGAAATAGTACTTGCTGCTCGGTCAATGCATTCCAAATGTTTCCTTATAAGGAAACGGCTATTATCATGCTTAACCTACCAACATTGATGGGGTGGTGTTAACACGATACTACTGGGCAAAGGTCCTCCTCGACGCAGGTCACTGGCCAGGGCGGAAGGGTTTCTCAGCTGTACTACAACGGCCACGTGTTCGCAAACAAAGCGAGCCACCTAGATGGAGGTCTGACATGAAGATGGATGTGCTCCGCCAGGTTAAAAAGCCCAAGACACCATGCACAAAGACCCAGGCTCCGGCACGTGACCACGACAGATAGAGGAGAGTTGAAGAAAGATCAGCACGTCGGGGCCCCAACGACTTCTTCGGGGGTTAAGGACAAAAGAAGAAGAAAGAATACTATCCTAATTTTCAAGTAACATCTACTTTTACTTACATTGTTTACATTATTCGGACAGTTGTCATCATCTTCGTTGCCCTATTCACAACGTTTCGGTCGTTGTACGCTCCGGCTTTCTTCAGGTGATTGGAATCTCGAACAGACCCCTTTATTTCGTCCACCGGAGTAGAGTCTTCTAGTTACAGGTGTCATACCTCTTCTGGATGACTCACTATCAGTTATCTCCTTTTAACTTAACTCTCCAAGTTTTTGTCCGCCTCTTCTGTAGCCAGGTACTGAATTCACAACTTTTTAGGGTTAAGTCACTGGATTCAACCGACGCTTTTATCCACTGGGCCATGTGTCCTTTAGGGAAGTAAAGATGAGGAAAACATTTGGAGCAATGCAAATAATTACAATACCTCATCTCAGAAATATTGACAGATATCTGCTTTTACATTATGGATATCTATGCGATAAATTTTTATCGTGCAGTTGTATTAAGATAACAATGTGACCTCATCTGCTATCTATGCCTTTTATTTTTATTTTTTGTTTTTACAAGAGAAGGTATTTGCAAAACAAAACATACCAAAGAATTGAAAGGCTTGTTCAGTTCATGAGATAGCTGCTAGTTAATAGTAAGCCCACAAAAAACAGTTTTGAAAACAACCGCAGTTTCCGGTGGAAATGACCCTCTGCAACACTGCTTTACTTTGTCTGCTGCCGAAATAACAGTGTCAGCTTTAAAGCAAAGGCGAGCCGGAAGTTACGTCACTGAGGTATTTGTAAGGATTATAGAATTCTTTCACCTGGTGCTGATAAATCTTTGTGTGGAGATAGATAGATAGATAGATAGATATGAATAGACTCAAAGGCATAGATAGTATGGGATAGATAGATAGATAGATAGATAGATAGATAGATAGATAGATAGATAGATAGATAGATAGATAGATATTAACGGACTGGAATAGATAGATAGATAGATAGATAGATAGATAGATAGATAGATAGATATTAACGGACTGGAATAGATAGATAGATAGATAGATAGATAGATAGATAGATAGATAGATAGATAGATAGATAGATATGAATAGACTCAAAGGCATAGATAGATAGATAGATAGATAGATAGATAGATAGATATGAATAAACTCAAAGGCATAGATAGATAGATAGATAGATAGATAGATAGATAGATAGATAGATAGATAGATATGAATAGACTCAATGGCATAGATAGATAGATAGATAGATAGATAGATAGATAGATAGATAGATAGATATTAACGGACTGGAATAGATAGATAGATAGATAGATAGATAGATAGATAGATAGATATGAATAGACTCAAAGGCATAGATAGATAGATAGATAGATAGATAGATAGATAGATAGATAGATAGATAGATAGATAAATAGAAATAGACTCAAAGGCATAGATAGATAGATATATAGATAGATATGAATAGATTCAAAGGCATAGATAGATAGATAGATTATTATGTAGAAAGAACAAATGATTAATTGATTATTAAATTATATTTTTAATCCTTTTTAGAGCCTTCAAAAAGTTTGGTAATTTTTTGAATTTGCGTTAGTATAGGAAATTTTAGCGCATTTTTGCTTTGAAAAAAAACATTAACTTGAAACTCTTTTTAAGCTCAAATAATTGTCGGATTTTAATGAAACCTTCAGTACTTCTTCACGAATCAATGAAATTATTCTTAGAAAATATTAGTGAAAATAAGTTTTTACACCTGTTACGCCCCCTTCTTTAATTTAAAAAAAAATCGAGAAACTCACTTTGTAGAGCTTAATGTTTTTTATTAGTTATAAGCGAAAATTCTTGGAGAATTTAAATTATCATTCTTTACTTTTTGTAAAACAGGACTCGAAGCTATAGAAAATCTGCTCTGAATTATAAAAGAAAAAAAATGAGATAACACTAAGAAAATATTTAATTAGAAAATATTTTAATAGCTATTATGAATAAAATATATATGTTTTTTATACATTAAGAAATGGACAAAGTCCGACAATTTATTTATTAAAGACATTTTTATGTTTCACGTTCTTTTCATAAAAATGTCTTTAATAAATAAATTGTCGGACTTTGTCTATTTCTTAATGTATGACGTCATTTGTTTACATTTGATACGCCATGAGCAGTTATGAATGTACGAGATTCATGGAAGATTGAGTTTATAAGCGGTAAATTCGACCTTGCCTACTGAGCGATCCTTGGTGGCCGAGTGGTTAGGCCCGTCAGCGTAGGGTCTGTATAGGATACAGGTTCGAATCCTGTCCAATTTCTCGGACATTCAGGCCGGTAAATGTTATTTAATACTGTTTATTATAAACAGAGCATTTACTTAAATACTTGTATCTATAAAAAGAACGTTAAACATAAAAATGTTTTTATAAAAAAAAAATCGATGAATCTTTCATCTTTTTTTTTTTAAATTAATTAGAATAATTTATAAAGTTTTAAAAGCCTGTGTTAATTTGTAGTGGTTAGGTGATATTGTTATTAACTAAAAACTATATTTGCTAATCATAAATGGAAAAGCTTACTACAATTCAGCGACCCAAGGTAAAAATTGAATTTTTTATGTGTGTGTATAAACGTGCACATTTTTGGAAATACGGACGTTCATACTCGACATTATCAGAAACTAAGAGCGGTAACGATATTAAATTTGATGCGTAAGCACCTAAAATTCAATAAAACATTAGATTATTTAAATATATTCCTAAAATTTTAAGACATGTGGATGTGCTTTTGTATGTGCTTATGTGTGTGTTTATCCGTGTGTGAATGTGTGTGCACACGGGGGTGTGGTGGCCTCTTGTCTGAAATTTTGACCTTACACCGTTGTCTGCGATGTGTGAGAGACTGTTCATCTCTTCATTGCTGTGCTTTGAACATATTTTTTTTATAACTGCGTCGAATACATTTCTTTCCCAAGGTAGATCTGTTCCTATCACGTAGGCCATCAGTTGGCGTCCTTAGACAGACTCCAAATATTAATGCCTATGAAAACTGCAATCATCCATCCTTGTCACGCGGCCATCTTTCAACAAAATACTTTCAGTCGATGGTGCGGCAAATGTTGCGATCCAGTTTCATTTTAAGTAAAGAATATACAAGGATAAATCCTGCTTTAAGTTAGATTTTAATTTGGTTTTAGAATTTCAAGAGTTTTCATGATTTAAAATTTATTTTTTCTAGGCTCACCAGAATATACTTTTGTGAAAATTTATTTGAGGAAGGTTAGCTGATTTAAAGTTTAATTAATCTGATTTGAAACAAATGTCAGTTATTTTTAGTTTCCACTACCGCAAAAAGCATTTTTTAACAAGGAGGTGATGTTTTTGTTAGGTGTTGACAACTATCTCGATAGAATTATATGTGGAATTTTTTTCGATCTATAGCAGTAACAATTACTTGGCAAATATAACCTTTTTTATATAACGCCTTTTTGTAGTCTACCTTTTTTTTTTACACCTCTGAGCACAGACGTCATTTTTTATGGCAGTCACAGACAGGAAGATGCAGATAATTCTGGACAAGACTGAAAGGGAAAATGAGAAGGAAGGACTAACTCTCAAATGTAAGAAAACCGATGCGAGCTACGATTTACAAACGTGAGAATGAAGTCTTATAATAGACTGGAATGTCTTATGACAAACAACAGAAAATATAACAGGGAAATACGAAGGCGCATTTTAATAGGAAAAGAAGACCTGTAAAAATTAACGGATGTATTATGCATGAAGAAACAATTGTTAGAAACAAAGAAAATAAACGCTGGATGCGATATAAATCCTCCTATATGGCAGCGAATACTGTAATTTTTCCTAACAGATAAAGAAGACACTTGAAACAAACTAACAGAGAAATAGTGCTGTAGAAGGATGCTGATAATGCCATGTTTAGACATGTGAGCAATGAGGAAGTTCTAAAGAAAATGGGCACTCAAAGTACACTTAAAATTTCTGACACACATGAAGAAGAAAGTAGGCTCAGAAAATGTAATACTCGACATATTGAAGACACGAGGGAGGGTATTGATTGATAGATTAATTGATTGATTAGTTTTTTCCCAGCTCACCAAGCCTTTGTAATTGTTATAGGTATAGATAGAAAAAAAATCCAAATATAATTCTATCGAGATAGTTGTCAATATCCAATAAAAACACCCAAATCCTTGTTAAAAACGATTTTTACATGTTATTTAAAACCAGAAAATAAATTTACATTTAATTTTTTTTTTTGAGATAATAATAATTTGGTGATACAAGTTTTACTAATTAACCCATAGCTGGAGGGAGAAGACGTGGATGTATACCTTTCCCAAACTTCGGTGATCGTACGGTAACCGGTGTTTCAACAGGATGTGACTATAAGCAGATTACACCACCCGTACATCCACGCTTACTGCACCTGGTATTCCCAAGCGGTCATTCATCTAGGGACTGGCCAGGTTCAACCTTGCTTAACTTTGGTGATCGTACGGGAACCGGTTTTGGGGCGTAATGTGCTAGGAGGAAGTATAGAAAAACAGTGAGTAATCTCCCCAATCCTTTTGTGTGAATAAATGCTTGAGCGAGTCATTGTTTAGAGTTCCGAGGCACTTTTCACAATACTTTTGACTTCATCGTCACTTTTAAATTTCGTGCCTCTCGTGAACGCTTTCAAGGGAGCAAACAGGTGAATGTCTGAAGGGACAAGGTCTGGGCTGTAAGGGGGATGAGGGAGCAGTTCCCAGCCCAGCTCGTTGATGGTCTGCACCGTTTGGGCTGCTGTGGGAGGCCTTGTGTTGTCATGATGCAAGATGACTTCTTCTGACTGATGACCCCTGCGTTTGTTCTTTATGTCTTTCTTGACCTGCCTCAGCAGTTCACAGCAGTTCTTCTCTCAGACTGAATGAGGTCATTGACTGATTCGATCACCTCAGGAGACCTCCCTTCTGTAGGCCTCCCAGGCTTGTCTTCATCCTCAACACTGCTCCGTCCTTCTTTAAACAATTTAGCCCACTTGTAGACATTTTTTTGGCTGAAACATGTGGCACCATACACAGTTGACATTCTCCTATGAATTTCAACTGGTTTGCACCCTTCAACAACCAAAAACTTGATAACTGACCGCTGTTCAATCCTGGAGCATGCATCTTGGTCGGCCATCTTTGTTAATCATTCCAAAAGTCTCAAAGTTTTGATTTTAATCTGCAAAAGAAATTAAATCCATGTGAAAAAGAAGTAAAACAAAGAAAATTTTAAAATAAAGTAAGCTTCTATCTGTATTAGAAATCCTTATACCGAAAAATTCACCTTATTTATTGAATGACCCTCGTATAAATGTATGAAAGAGCAAGGACTGAGTATGATATTAAGATTGGTTGGTTGATTTTGTTTAGCTTTCTTATCAACCTCTATGGATCATTTAATGCTAAAATCTACATATTTTGACCGCAATTGTATGTCTTCAACTACTGATATTGTTGGTCATATTGTTTAAAATATGTATTGTCGGTAATTTTACTATAAATATGTATTATTGGCTGGATGATTTTGTTTAGCGGCTTATCAATCTCGATGGGTTATTTGATACCAAAATCTACATATTTTGAGGACAATTGTATGCTTTCAACTATAGATAAAATTTATTGCTGGTCATGTTGCTTAAAATATGTATTGTTAGTAATTTTAGTATAAATATGTATTATTGGTTGGTTGATTTTATTTAGTGCCATATCAACCTGTATTAGTCATTTAATATCAAAATGTAAATATTTTCAGTGCAATTGTACGTCTTCAATTACTGATAAAATGTTTTCTTGGTCATGTTACTTTAAATATGTATTGTTGGTAATTTTACTATATTGATTTTCTAAGCGTAGCTTAGATGTGGCACAAGGCCGAAAGTATGGGGTCCCCAGTGAGGATTGAGCTCACTGTTCATTTGTAACTGTCTTAGCGAGATAAGCTTGCTACCCATTACACCACATCGAGGTTTCCAGATGTTGATAGTGATTTTCTAAGATTGGCTTAGAAGTGGCACAAGGCCGAAAGTATGAGACACCCAGTGAGAATCAAACTCACTACATAGTCGTAATTGTTCTAACGAGAGAAACCTGCTAATTATTACACCACGTCGAGGTGCCCTTAGTAATTTTACTATTGTTATGGTCTAGGTTAGGATCAAGGAAGAACAACACGAACACAAGAGTAGAAATAACGAAGATATATTACACGAAATAATGATACAAGATGTGGAAGGTGTTAGTATGACTGTCAGTCTGGTTTGGAGTGAACTACTATCGGCTCGACTCGATTCGGTATCTAGTCACCCCCCCACGAGGGTTGCATGTGGCACAAGGCCGAGTTTAACGTGGATTTTCCGAGCCCGTAGGCTCGTCCAAAAAATGCCCGTAGAAACTGTAAAAACAGAATCGGGTTGGTCAACCTCCTCGAACAAGACTCTGCCCTCCGACGAAGCCTCGTTCGGGTTCCTCTCTGCTCAGAGGCAGAGAGTTAGACCATCTAGCCGAGAAGCTCGGCTTGATCCGGTATCTAGCCACCCCCACCACAAGGGTTACATGTGGCACAAGGCGGAGTTTAACGTGGGTTTCCCCGAGCCCGTTGCTCGGCCCAAAAAATGCCCGTAGAACCGGTATAAACAGGATCGGGTTGGTCAACCTCCCCGAACGAGACTCTGCCCTTCGGCGGAGCCTCCTCCGGGTTCCTCTCTGCTCAGTGGCAGAGAGTTCGACCGTCAAGCCGAGAAGCTCGACTCGATTCGTCCCTCTCTCTTGAGAGGCGTAGTATACATAGTGTTAGGAAGAGTTCATTCTGTAGTTATAGGTAATGACCCATGACAACTATAAATATGTATTGTTGGTTGGTTGATTTTGTTTAGAGGTTTATCAGTCTGTACGGGTTATTTAATGCCGAAATTTAAATATTTTGTACGTAATTTCATGCTTTTTCTTTTTCATATATATAGTTTGTAGATCCCAAAATTTATTATTTGTAATTTTGCTTTTTGTGACCTACGGTGGCTGTTAATAATTAAGTATAACTCAAGACTTCATTGATAAAGATAAAACAGTATTTAATTAGAATCGCAAATAAACACTTAACAAGAATGAAAGAGTCAAAATCAACCAAAGATAATTAACCCTTTCAGTGAATACCTTGTTAATAGCAAGGCTTGGCTTAACGTCCGATAAATCTTAAATCAAAACCCAAATCATATTACATTACTATAAAAATGTATTTTTATATTTTTTTAGTGTTGCATTGATTGTCATTGTGCTATAAAAATGTATTGTTCGACATTTTATTATAAAAATGTACTGTTGATTTTTGTTTGGAGGTTCACTGTTTGCCCATAGCTGGGACATTAATAGTTCCTACCATCCCGGGTAAGGGTGAACCTGAGAACAATACCAATTAAGAGCTGGTTCCACGCACCTCAGGACCACCCGATCAGAGACCTTGCTGCCATATATAGTTTATCGTCATACCCAGGACGAGTGATATTGAGGAGACAGACATTACTTAGAGCTACTGTAATAATCTGTAGCTTCCCTGTGCCTTTTCTACAAATACTTACATGGTAATTGTTCTGATGAATTTCTGCGCTACTTAGACTTGGCAACAAGGTATCATAATTCTACAGTTAAAATGGTTAGATGGAATCGTAAATTCTATACAAACTGTTTCTTCTATCATACTCTCTTCCGGCTTCTTGCGTCCCAGTCAAATTTGATCTTCAAAAATTAAATGAACTGTCACTCGTTATCTTCTGTCTTATTAATTCCTGTTTTTTTTTTTTTTAATGTTCTTCCTCATTAATAATGTTTTTTCGTTATATTTTCGGAAACCCGTCTTAGTGGCTTCATTGCCTTGCCTGGGCGAAATGATTTAAAAAAATAGAAATATAAACTTATATAAAAATAAAGGGTAAATTTAAAATATAATACAATAGACTAGGTTTCTTTGTTACACTTTCTTTTGAGAGAAGTCTTTTAAAACCATTTATTAAAAGAAGAAATTACTTCGCATAAAAAAAAACAAACTGTAATAATGCAGCCAGACTGTTAGTAAAAATAAATAAAATTTTATGCGTAAAATTTTGTATATATGTGGCTCAAATTGATGTAAAATTATCGTCAAATTGAAACCTGACAGTTTATAAGAAAGATACATATATAAAATTTGGTTTGTCAAAAACTAAATTTTGTAAAAATCAAGGCTCCGCTCTTATGGTCTCAAAATCCGCCTAAATAAAGTGTGGAAACATATTTGGGCTGAAGAAATACGTTTTGTGATGTTTTTTTTTTAATCAATGTGGAAAGTAAGTTAAAATTCTATAATATTAAATTTCTGATTGAATTCGGAGCCGATTTGGGGCTATTTAAGAAGTTTGGCTTTAAGAAGATGGGGAGAAGTGTTTTGGCATTCACATGTAAGACGTCAGCAGGTTCTGGGAGCTGGACTTACTAGAAGAAGAAGAAGAAGAAGAAGAAGAAGAAGAAGAAGAAGAAGAAGAAGAAAGGAGTTGGCTCTGACATGCGAAGTTGTAGGCATTTGTGAAGTGGTGAATAAAAATGAAGAAAAGAAAAAGATAGCAGAATGCTCAACATTTGCAAAGAAGCCATTGGCCAATTATGGGAACTGAAAAATAAAGATAGAGAAAAGGAAGTAACAAAAGAAAGAAGAAGGGAAAGAAACAGAAAGAAAGAGAAAAGAAAGGGGAAAGTTTCTATAAATTTAAAATGATATACGATTATCTTTCTATAACTATTAACGTTTAACACAAAATTAAAGGCACTAAGCCTGATTTTGATCTGTTTATAAAAATACGAGATCTATCTCATCCCAGTTTGTAAAACTGAATTATTTTCGAAACAAACCAGAAAGCCAGCGACCCCTGAGAATCGTCAATCTTTAGACAGTCGAATGAATCGAAGTGAATATTTTATTGATAATAATTTTAATTATAGATAAATATTGTTATCTTGCCTAATTGTGCGGCACACAGACAATAATTTTGTGCCAGCTTTCTTTGCAAAGTTTCTATACTATGCTAGTATTGTTCTTCATATCATTTAATAAAAGTAAATGATCTTCACATTTTTTTTAAGCATTACGCCCCGAGCAAGGCGTGAAGTCACTAGGATGCAGGGGGTTGCAGAAGATTTGGAGCAAGAGCGGATAAGAGTGATAGAAGAAAGGATGAGGAGAGGGATAGTGGATAGATCAAGGTAACTGGAGATGTCGATTGACATTACATTTGAATAGTTGGAGATTATAGCTCTCAGGGAAACAGTAATAGGGAAGGGTGTTCCACAGGCGAAAGGTGCGAGGTATGAAGCTATTGGAGTAGAAGAGACGGCTACATTTAAAAATTTCTACAGTGAAAGGGTGAGAGCGGGATGCCAGCCTCGTAGGGCGCTTGAATTCATGGAGTCTGGGAACCAGTGAATGCAGCTCATCGGAGCAATTACCATGAACGTATTTGTAGAAAAGACAGAGAGAGGCGACGGCGCGTCTGTGAGAGAGCAATTGCAGACGAGATGCCAGATCAGGGCCAATTATTATACATATCCGTCTCTGGATCTTGTCAAGAACTCCGAGGTAAACAGAAGGTGCACCAAACCATATATGGCAGCTATACTCCTTGCAAGAGCGAATGGTTGATTTGTATATTTGAAGTATCGATTCCGGGGAGAAAAATTTCCTGGCGCGGCACAGAGAGCTAACTTTCCTCGCGGTGGAAGAAGCAATTGACTCAATGCATTTGTTCCATCTCAGGTCAGCAGTCAACGTGAGACGGGAGACAGAGTCGTGTATGTTTTCCGTTCTCACCACTTATAATAACCGGGATAGGAGATTGGACGTTCCTTCTCTCACAACATCCAAATAATGGAGGGGAGAAAGTTTTTTTTTGTGTGTGTGTGTGTGGGGGGGGCGGTTATAATATCCTCACACGTCTTGATGAAACATTGAACATAAAAGAAGAACGAGTTCCATGTCTCTTCAAGACTTGGTCGAACATGACTCTCTAGGGATTATATCTGTTAATTCTTATACATTCTTGGGAAATACAGTGAACTAAGTTTTGTCATTGTTTTCTCCTTTGTTTTGAATTCAGACTTAGACTCGTTCCCATCCAAGTCTAGAGAGCCCAGTCTACACGTCTATTTAGCCGAAAGCTGCAGATAAATTCATACATTTCCCAAGAGGATTTGAACCCCGGTCGCCGATTCTATTTTCGACGCTGACAACAGTTACACTTACGACACACTCGTTATATGTTAGGTTGGTGCAAAAATAATGTCGTTTTCTCACATATGTTACTATGTGAGAAAACGAGATTATTTTTGCACCAACCTAATACATAGATAAACTATAATGACATGAACAGAGTAAGTGGGTGGATGAAGGAAAATAACTGTGAACTTCCCATTGACCGTTATGCGTTTGTTCACTTAAAACCCGAGCGGGAACTGGCCTTGAGAAAACCGCGAAGACGAATTTCAAAGAACTCTGTTTCAAGCCATAACGATTCTTCCCACTCTGCGATTGGAACTTTAAGCTTATTTTCCGCTCGGCTGGGCAGCTAATAGCTTAACGAGCTCAAGGAGCGGGGAAGGGAAGAAAAAAGGCTTCTGTTTTTCCCAGTTTACTGTGATGTCATATGAAAACATCACGTGATCGATATTTTGCATGGCGTGAATCATTTTAATAGGCATTTACTCTGCCTGAAGTCGAAGTTGGAAATTCCAAAACCTTTTTGAAAAAAAAAGAAACTTGAAAACGATAACGAGATATTTTTTAACAGAAGTCTTCAAAAAGCTACGCATCCGTTTGCACTATGAAAAAAAAAAAAAAAAAAATGGAGACTCTCCACCATCATTCTAAAGACGAAAAATATTAGGTTGGTGCAAAAATAATGTCGGTTTTTGACGTATTTTTTAACGTCAAAAACCGACATTGTTTTTGCACCAACCTAATAACACTTTGGATTTATCGATGCTTACTGAACGTTTACGGTAACCAATCAATGAATGTAAACACAGTTTTTGAAACCCCTTTAAAATAAAATTGAAAATAGATGCGATCTTTTTTCATTTGAATTCTCAAAATGCTTGTCATTCATTTACAAGGTGAAAGATTATGGCCAACAGCCAACCTCACCATTGCAGAAAGCTTATAATGTAAGTGGGTTTATATTTGACAAATTCACGAAGAAAGAATCGTGAAATAATTTTGCGTCTTTGGAAGCCGAGCCGATGGCGTCTGGTCTCACAAAGGAGAGGCAAGTTCTTTAATGGCAGCTGGAGAAGATCTGCCAATAGAAGGGAGGTACGCTTTTATAGAGTTTTGATTTTTTTTCGAATAATTGTTTTCGAACAATTAATTTCTAACAATGTTCATATAGTCAGATATATTGAAATAGATAGATATATAGATAGGAACAGACTGAGAGAGATAGATAGGAACGGATAGAGAGAGAGAGAGAGATATGAACAGGTAGAGATAGATAGATAGATAGATAGATAGATAGATAGATAGATAATGAACAGGATGTGAAAGAAAGAAAGAAAGAAAGAAAGAAAGAAAAGAAAGAAAGAAAGAAAGAAAGAAAATTAATAGACCGGGATAGATAGATAGATAGATAGATAGATAGATAGATAGATAGATAGATAGATAATGAACAGGATGTGAAAGAAAGAAAGAAAGAAAGAAAGAAAGAAAGAAAGAAAGAAAGAAAGAAAGAAAATGAATAGACCGGGATAGATAGATAGATAGATAGATAGATAGATAGATAGATAGATAGATAGATAATGAACAGGATGTGAAAGAAAGAAAGAAAGAAAGAAAGAAAGAAAGAAAGAAAATGAATAGACCGGGATAGATAGATAGATAGATAGATAGATAGATAGATAGATAGATAGATAGATAGATATCAACAGAGAGGGATAGATAGATAGATAGATGGATAGATGTATAGATAGATAGATAGATAGATAGATAGATAGATAGATAGATAGATAGATAGATATCAATAGAGAGGGATAGATAGATAGATAGATAGATAGATAGATAGATAGATAGATAGATAGATAGATAGATAGATAGATAGATATCAACAGAGAGGGATAGATAGATAGATAGATAGATAGATAGATAGATAAAGTTGGGATCAAATGCAGATCAGATATGGATCGTAATCCGACAGAACGATAAAATAAAGAACAGAAAACGTTTATCAATCTGACATGTTTCACTTTTATTAAAGCTTTATCAAAAAAAGAAATATGGTGAAAAAGAAGAAAGACATTTTCGTATTTTTACTTTTATCTTTGATTTTTGTTCGTTACTCTTGTTTCTCGTGTATTTGACTTGATAAACGATCGTTAGTATAATTTGTGACGTTTCGAATTCAATAGATAGATAGATAGATAGATAGATAGATAGATAGGAACAGATTAAGATAGATAGATAGATAGATAGATAGATAGGAACAGATTAAGATAGATAGATAGATAGATAGATAGATAGATAGATAGATAGATAGCATCAAAATTTTAAATACTTAACTAAAAGCTCGCTCTCGACTAACCTCTAAACCTTTAAACTCTAATGGAGTTTTGAAAATCACATTTCTTCTGAACTCTAGCGCAGAATATTATGAGTTGGATTCTCGCTCAAATCACATGAAATATATGGTGGCCCACTCAGATTAAACTTCAATTTAAGCTTATCACTTAAAACCGAAAAATGACCTGCTAAGCTGATGATAATAACATTCAGATTCTTGGCAACTGATTTCATATCTATGCTATCATAACTTTTCCGGCTTGGTTCTATAGAAGATTCATCAAATCAATAAATTCGTTTCGTGAATTGGAGATAACGAAATCAAGTATGGAGTATTGCTGCCATATATGGTCTGGTGTCCCTTCTGTTTGCCTCGGGGTTCTTGATAGGCTCCAGAGGCGGATATGCAATGTAGTTGGCCCTGCTCTGGCATCTCGTCTACAGTCACTTTCTCACAGACGCGCCGTCGCCTCCTTCTGTCTGTTCTACAAATACTTTCATGGAAATTGCTCCGAGGAGCTGCATTCGCTGGTTCCCAATCGTCATGAGTTCAAGCGCCATACGAGGCTGGCATCCCGCTCTCACCCCTTCACTGTCGAAACTCCTAAATGCAGCCGTCTCTTCTACTCCAATAGCTTCATGTCTCGCACCTCTCGCCTGTGGAACTCCCTTCCCTATTCCAGTTTCCCTGAGAGCTATAATCTCCCGCTATTCAAGTGTAATGTCAATCGACATCTCCAGTTACAACTATCCTCCTCCTCATCTTTTCTTCTATCACTCCTATCTGATCTTGCTCTAAATTTTCTGTAACCCCTTGCGTCCTACTGGCTTCCCGCCATGTTTGGTGTGAAACGCTTAAAAAAAAAAAGAAAAAAAAAGTAAAGCAATTTAAACATTTGGGTAATATTTTAGCAAAAAGTCGGTAAGTGTAACAACGAAATCTAAAGACGCATCGGGACAGTCAAAGATGCCATCAAAAAGCTAAGTCAAGTATTAAGAAACAGGAAAACTTCGTTATAATGAAAGAAAAGAGTACTGAACTACTGCGTAATATCAGTCCTCATATATGACATTGAATACTGGATAGTCTCCTTTCAGTTTGTTAGATATTGACTCGATTTCTATTGGAAAGATAGTTGGCCGTCTCGCTTGTGTCGCTGTAATAGTCTCCACGGCTGTATTCGGACCAATACACCGAAGTCGCTCAGTGTTTGCCTCTTTTTTCAGAAAGTCAAATCAGCCATCTTTCTCCTAAGTTAAAAGTTTTCTTGTAGCAATAAATAGCAGAATGGTAAAAAGGAAAAAAATAAAACACGCTTATACTCAGAATCCATAAGAGACGGATGAAATGATGTGGAAGGAAGCCTTGAAAAACTTAACTCTCACACGGCATACCGAGACCAAGATAATTAGGGAAAGACGGCGAGCCACCTACCTAGCTTGGTACGAGGAATGGGAGTCTTGGCAAAGGGAAAAACGCTGTTAATGAGGCATGGGAAAATTTGGAGAACTATGATTGCCCACGCCGTGAAAAGACATAGTAAGGAGAAGAATAAATAACGCAACACATATTGACTAAGTCGAGAAATTTTGCCGACTACTTGTCAGTGACGGAGAGGGTGTTGTGAGTGAGATAAATTACCCTAACCTAGAGTTGCAGTTACATGTCGCTACGTGGCGAAGATTCTCACTGAAGAATTTTGGCGGAAGAAATACCTTTTTTTTTTTTTATCAGGAAGTCATCCGTTCTTGCTATAATAATTACAGATTCGTGAATTCACGAGCTCATGAAAAATCACAACCATACCCTGCTTTTTGTTGGCGGTACTTTTGGATCTATTAACTATATTGTATTTAAGAAATACAATATATTTCCAACAACTTTCTTTTTTTATGGTTTCACCAGAAGGTGACAAATTCGCTAAGAGACAAGGGTTTACTGAGTGTTAAAAAATATGAGAAAAAGGAAAACATTATTAAAGACAGATAATAAAAAAAGAAGAGGGATTAAGAAGACAGAAGATAACCATTGGCATTGCTTTTAAATTTTTGAAGATCAAATTTCGCCGGAAAAGAAGCTGGAAGAGATTTATACAGGTGCGAAGTGCGAGAAAAGAAGCTGTTAGCAAATAACTTACGTTTACATCTAACCAATTTATAAATTATTCTAAGTAATTTGTACGTATTATTTATCATCTCTCAGTTGCGTCTATGTCCTTGGACAGAGTGCGCTCAGGATCTTCTCTGTCAAAGGACAGAGGGGCAACTGAGGACGATTATACTGAAGAGGTGCCCATCCCTGGGGAACAGCTGCCGGAGGCCGCGCCCTCCCATTGCACAAGAGGGAGGGATCGGTGCTCGCACCGAGGCCAGCACAACTGACGGTTGTCGGGGCTGTGGGGAATTTTTGTGCCTGCCCGGGTGCACGCGCTCGGGTCCCCACATTAAAACGACCTTGTGTCACATCTCGTTCTGGTGGGGGAATGAGTAAACACTTCATCAAGCCAATTCAATTGTAAATTGATGAGACCTCATTGACAATCTATTATGTCGGTTTTTGACGTATTATTTAACGTCAAAAACCGACCTTATTTTTGCACCAACCTAATGGCGCAGCGCTTAAATTTATAAAGTCTAGGTACCATTGAGCAAAGTTCATCAGAATGATTCCAAAGAAAGTATTTATAGGAGAAGCTAGATTTCGGCGGTCGGAAAATGACCTAAACCGAGATGCCCGATCAGGAAAAATAACATTGCAGATTCTTTGGATTTTATCAAGAATTTCTAAATCCATAGCAGGAGCACCAGACCAGATGTGGCAGCCATATTCTAAACAGGAACTTATAGATAAGTAAGATGGATTCTGTAGAGAATTGTTTAACACAACATAGTTAAGCAACTTTCCTAGCAGCAGACCTAGCAATTGATTCGATATAATCTTTCCCCGATTAATTCGGTATAATCTTTCAGCAGATTACGTTTGCCCGAGAAGGTGCCCGAGAAGGTGCAACGAGTCGTTCTCATTGAGATTGCCACTAGCCATGCTGATGGAATTTAGAAGTAGGTCTCTCAGATGATTAAGAGAAAGCCCCGGTGGACATCAGATTCTATGTCGCTTTTAGAGATCAGCTGCCAATTTGGCCTTATCGAACCGAGCAGACTTGCTATTAAGGCAGGATTCTGTGGGCGTGTTTATTAATTACATACTTTTTTTCCCCTTCTTCTTAAATTCTTTACTTGCAATTTTACAGCCTTATTTTAAAACACGTAATATTACATTCAGTTTTCGGTGTCACAGATAGATAAATATTATTATTTTCAATCTAGTTCAACAAGCAAAGGAGTAAAAAATCGGCGCTTAAATTCATAAAGTCTAGGAGCCATAGTATTTATAGAAAAGGCATAGGGACGCAAACTTACGGCGGTTGAAAGTCACTGAAGCTGAGCTGCCAGATCAGGACCAATAATATTGCAGATTATAATTACAGATTATATATATTTTATTCATTTCTTCTTTCTTGTTTTTTTTTTTTAATTTTTCCTTATGCCTTTTTACAATATTGTTCTTCATCCATTATAATAACTCAAAATCTCCGTGAAGTCCTAACTAGTCCCCATATGCACAATTCATTGTCTGTGGGGGAGGGGAATAAAAGAACAATTTAAAAAACTAGCCCCGATGTGTATTTACAATATAAAAACAAAACTATTTACAAGAAACCAAACAAAATGTGAAAACCTCCTCCGAAAAATTATCATGAAATTATTTATAGAAAGAACACAGAGAGGCAAACTTACGACGGTGGAAAAGTGACTGAAGCTGAGCTGCCAGATCAGGACCAATAATATTGCAGATTATAATTACAGATTATATATATTTTATTCATTTCCTCTTTCTTGTTTTTTTTTTTAATTTTTCCTTATGCCTTTTTACAATATTGTTCTTCATCCATTATAATAACTCAAAATCTTCGTGAAGTCCTTACTAGTCTCCATATGCACAATTCATTGTCTGTGGCACCATAGCAAAGAGGTGATCTGAACAATTACCCTGGAAGTATTTATAGAAAAGGCAACCTTACAGTGATTGAAGCCAAGCTGTCAGATCAGGACCAATAATATTCCTGATTCTTCCTTGGATTTTATCAAGGAGCTCAAGATAAACAGCAAGGGCACGGGACCATATGTGGCAGCAATATTCTAAGCGTGAATAAATGGTAGAGTTATATACATATAAAACAGATTCTGGAGGAAGAAGTTTCTCACACGACACAGAGAACCAACATTCTTAGCGGCTGATCTAGTAATGGATTCAAAATATGTATATATACATGGTCATTTTTATTATCATAAATATTGAACAGTTAATACTTGGTAGATTATAATATTCTTTTTGTCTGTAACTTGATGTTAGAAATCTTTTTTTTTGACTCATTTTACAATTTAAAAAACTAGCCCCGATGTGTATTTACAATATAAAAACAAAACTATTTACAAGAAACCAAACAAAATGTGAAGAGCTCATCCGAAAAATTACCATGAAATTATTTATAGAAAGAACACAGAGAGGCAACCTTACGACGGTGGGAAAGTGACTGAAGCTGAGCTGCCAGATCAGGACCAATAATATTGCTGATTATAATTTCAGATTATATATATTTTATTCATTTCCTCTTTCTTGTTTTTTTTTTAATTTTTCCTTTCTACAATATTGTTCTTCATCCATTATAATAACTCAAAATCTCCGTGAAGTCCTAACTAGTCCCCATATGCACAATTCATTGTCTGGGGGGGGGGAATAAAAGAACAATTTAAAAAACTAGCCCCGATGTGTATTTACAATATAAAAACAAAACTATTTACAAGAAACCAAACAAAATGTGAAGAGCTCATCCGAAAAGTTTCCCATGAAATTATTTATAGAAAGAACACAGAGAGGCAACCTTACGACGGTGGGAAAGTGACTGAAGCTGAGCTGCCAGATCAGGACGAATAATATTGCTGATTATAATTTCAGATTATATATATTTTATTCATTTCCTCTTTCTTAGCTTTCTTTTCATTTTTTCTTATGCCTTTCTACAATGGTGTTCTTCATCCACCATAATACCTCGGAATTTCCGTGAAGTTCTAACTAGCCCCCATATGTCTCTGAGAGGGAGGGGAATAAAAGAACAATTTAAAAAAATCTTGCCCCAATGTCTATTTACAATATGAAAACAAACCTAATTATAAGAAATCAGACGAAATAATGTGATGATCTCATCCGAACAATTATTTATAGAAAAGACACAGAGAGGCAACCTTACAGCGGTGGAAAAGTGACTGAAGCCGAGCTGCCAGATCAGGACCAAAAATATTGCTGATTCTGCTTTGGATTTTATCAGGTAGCTCCAGGTAAATAGCAAGGGCACCGGACCCTATGTGGCAGCAATATTCTAAGCATGGACGAATGGTAGACCTAGATATGCCTATCATAAGGGGTACTGAGTGGGAAAAGAATTGAAAACTGAAACGTTACTAAGGAGCGAGAACAAAAGAAGAGTAATGAGGAGGAAAATAGATAGCGATTGACGTTGTATTTAAATTTTCGCAGATCAAAGTTGGCCGGAAAGCATGGAGCCGGAAAGGAGTTCAAAAATGGAGAGGTACAAGTGAAGAAACTGTTAACATAGGACTTACGGTGGCATCTAGCCAGCTCAACTGTAAATTGAAGAGATCTCGACGTCAGTCTAGCACAGCGCTTAAATTGCTAAAGTCTCGGTGTCATAGCAAAGAGCGATATTTATTCGTATAATTTAACGCAAAATGCGGCACAAAACCAACATGGGGAATGGTGATGGTTGGGTGGGTGGGGAGGATGATTTGAAAGTATTTATAGAAAAGACACTGAGAGACAACTTTACGGGAGTGGGGCAGTGACTGAAGCCGAGATGCCAGATCAGGACCAATAAAATTGCTGATTCTTCTTTGGATTTTATCAAGGAGCTCAAGATAAACAGCAGGGTCACCGGACCATATATGGCAGCAATATTCTCATCATGGACGAATGGTAGACATAGGTACGTAGTATCTGCTTAAATTTCACGTCTCCAATTTGTAGCATGTATAGAGGCTGTGTCTGTATTATAATTGTGTTTTATTTTATAATTGATAGTTAGTTCTTTCTTCTTACTTCCCTTTATCACCTCAACTGTGAGATTCTGCAATTTTCTTTCTGGCCTGACTCAATAATGAGATAAATTTTTATCCGTTTCGTGATCACACCGTTATGATGACCCATATGCGTGTTGATGAATATATCGCTGCTGCCGTTATTAGCGTTTGTTGTTTTGTTTTTTCGAATTTCTAACAATCGCTTTCTGATCTTCCGACTAAACACAATGCAATTGCGCCCGCCTGATAATCGACTGACTTGCAAAGACGTCTGCGTTTCGTGGGCGCCATTGTATGTCTAAAAGTTGATTTTTCGTTTGCCTACTGCGTAGGAAGAAAGCGAATTTAATTCTTGGAGATATTCCTCATTATTTTGGTGTACTCGATATCTCTCGCTTAATTCTCTGGCATATGCTGTTCCATTTTTTCACTTTTCTCTCCCTTGTTAACTGGAAAGCTATTTTTCAAACGAACCTCTAACATCATAGCTAGGATTTATGAAACCAATAGCTTTAAAATTTTTAATTCACTCTAAATAGTTTATATCCCTTGACACTTTTAGAAATAATCGGGTTAGAATAAGCGAAAAATCTATCTTATATTTCGACTGCGATTAGATATTGCTAAATTTACCAGTGTCGAAAGACGTTTTAGCTTTTAATATTGTTTTATGTCCATGCGTGATACATGGCTGATGAGGCAGATTATTTCACCGAAGTAGATTGCCTTTTCTTTCTGCGGTAGACTAGTTGCAATCCAAATCTATCTGCACTGCTGTTTACCCATATTCTATTAAGGTGACGAGAGGATTCATACCTTTCCTAAGGTATAAATAAGTAAATGGATTGGACTGGAATTCGAACTCGGCTCTCCTATTCTTCAGTCCGAGCCGCTATCCATTACTCCACCATGCCTAGCCACCTGTACCTGTATAGGGGGGTATTTTATAATTCATCACCGCATATGACTCCGGACTGACAGCAGTTTAAGTTTCATATATTATTTATATGATTGGTAAAGAAAAAAGTTATAAATACATTGTAGGAGATCATATATATATATATATATATATATATATATATATAATTTAGTTCTCGAAAAAAAATATTTCAATAGAGCACTTTTGAGTGATATGTTAATTCTATAAACAACAGCGACCTGCGTTAACGCAAAGCTCTTCAGTAAAATGAATTGGAGCACTCCGGCTGATTGGCATTTGTTTACATTCGTAACAACAATACGCTAGACTTAGCTGCTTAACTCTGTCGAATGAAGATAGCTTAGTGGTAGAAACTCTGACTGACACTACATCGGTTGGGTTTCGGTCCGGCTTGATGCCTTTGGATGTCTATTCGCACTGAGGATTATATATATATATTATTAATAGAAATCTTAAAAGTATCAGAAACTATACTTTTTTTTGGTCACGTGGTTATGGTTTTTTGTTTATTGGCTATATATTCCGTTTTCTTTACGTTGTTAGGCAGCCATCCCTGACGATCCGCTTAGGTGAAACCTTGTTAGGTTTGTCTGGCTCTCTAGGTTTAACTATATATATATATATATGAAGAAATATAGTTTCAAGGTGTGCTAGACTTATGGGATAAAGTGATCAGTATCAAAGATAGAGCGTGTGTATATATATATATATATATATATATATATATATATATATATATATATATATAAGTGAGCATTGAAGTCAATACTCAGAGACGACAGGCTGTTTCGTGATAGACACAATCGTCAGGCGGCCTGACAATTGCGTGTAGCATGAAACAGTCTGTCGACTCTGAATGTTGACTTCAATGCTCACTTATATATATATATATATATATATATATATATATATATATATATATATGTTTAGTTAAGTCAAATGAACAGATATAAGTAATAAGTAACAACAGCATATTTTGCCAACACGCGCGTATACGGTTGTTGCTTATACCTGGTCATTTGACTTGCCTAACCATATATATATATATATATATAGTGAAAAAGTTGTAGAAAATGAATTGCGATCAACAACAAAAAAAATAAATAAAAAAAATAAAATGTATATCCGTTTAAATGTTAGAAATTTCAAGTTTCAAATTTCAAGTCAAAACCGGGTACGCTGATTTCGATTTAGTACATTAACGTCGACGGGCTAAAGAGAGGTAAGAGGTGAGGGCCATAAAGCTAATTGAAAGGAAAATTTAATAAAAAGAGATTATAATAAAGAAGAAATTAGACGGGTTTCTAGTATTTTAAAACAAATGAATTCTTTCCGCTTATTATTATTCCGCCCTACTTTGTTAATATGTTTGAGGATGAATATCTTTTCGGGTAGACATAGACAGTGCATTGCCCCCACCCTCGACTGCAGACTATACCCGTAGGTATAGTCTCGTCTGGGTTGCCCTCAGCCCGAAGGCAGCGAGTTCGACAATTCTGCCGCGAGCCTGGCAGCGAACTACCTGACTTAGTCAAGAGCTGCAAATTATTAATATAAATTTTAGTTCTTTGTCAGCGATTACGCTCTGTTTCAGCGTTCATCACTCCACGATTAAGAAAATTAACTTTCAGATGAAAACAACAAATTTAAGTTGCGTGGGAGGGGGGCGATACAACCTATGTCTATCCGAAAAGATATTCATCCTCAAACTTATTAACAAAGTAGGTCTAATAAGCGGAACGAACTCATGATAGCCTGTAATATACTTTTATTAATATATATATATATATATATATATATATATATATATATATATATATATATATATATATATAAACCCTCTCTAAACTCGACCATGTCTCTCACACCACTCCTCGCTACCCTCTCTGTTAAATTACATAAACTTAATACTACCCGTCAAAAGTGCAAATTTTCATTTCATTTTTCGTTTCACCTTTTGTAAGTGATTTCTGATCCAGCGTACTTTAAAAGGTCTCTGGCGAAATAAACTATTACAATGGAGCCTTAAAGTGGTCTGTTTTTCTTTAAATTATTAGCTCTGAATTTACATTGAGCTCTCAGGATTTCATCCTCCTTGGGACTACCAATACGATTACGAAGTTTTTGGTAACATATATATATATATATATATATATATATATATATATATATATATATTCTGCCCACTTATTTTTAATTGGATCCTTTTATATTCACAGATAAGCTTTTTGGTGTCGTTATTGAAGGACGAGAGAAAATCGTCGTGTTGATAAATATATCTTTTATCCGAGTACTTTCGACATAGCACAATGTCATCATCAGAGTATTGTTTATTGCAAGACAAATATTGTAGTGTTTATTATTGTCGAAGATAAAATTGTTGTGTTCATCTGAATGTTAAATTTCTTACTTGTCCAATGAAGAAGGCTGACACCGTTTAAGGTGAGGTAACTAAACATAGTTGTGGAGAATTTTTTACGAAATATTTATTAAAAAAAACTATTAGTGCAAACCTTGACATTTCAAATTATCTATTGTACACATTTAAAAACATTTGTGCAGTATTCGTACGTTGTCTCGCCGGTTAAGTTTTCATTTGAATAATATGTTCAACATTTCTAAACATTTGCAACAACATACTTGTTCACATACATAATTCAGAAAAATTATTGTCGAAAATACTTCTATAATTTTTCACGAAACTAAAAATTCTCGACGCTATCTATATTAAAAAAATTGAAACCAAACCTTAATAAACTTAATAACGAATACTCTACAAATGTTTTAAAATGTGTACAATAAAAGAAATATTTATCAACCCGACGATTTTCTCTCGTCCTTCAATAACGATACCAAAAAGCTTATCCGTAATTGAAAATAAGTAGACTGAACATGTCTAAATTATACAACGAAACATGTTTTTTTTTACATGAATATAACATTGAGTGTTGGTGATAACAAAATAGTTCTCGATGTATAATAACAGAGCTATAATTTATATTAATAATTTGTCGTTCTTGACTGAGTCAGGCAGTACGCTGCAAGGCTCGCAGCTGACTTGTCGAACTTACTGGCTTCGAGCAGAGAGGAACCCAGACGAGGCTATACCTACGAGCAGTGTCCCGTCTCGGGAGATACACAAAGCCGACCCGGTATATACGGCGTCTACGGGGATTTTTCCCGAGCCTATACTCTCGGATTCGCCTCACATAAAAACCGGGCTTGTACCCCATCCTGCCTTGTGGGGGGGGGGTTGATAAATACCAGCTTTAATTTATATTAAGAATAAATATACATTTTTTACTCACTGTTATGCACAATGCAACCCTCAAATGCACCTGACAAGTGCATTGCGCAGGAATCTCAGAGGCGTGCTACAGGTAAGGAAATAATATATTATACTACGAAGAACTGTTGGAATTGCTAGATAAACTTGATATATTTGGGAAGGATATTAGAATAATCCAGAAGATATACGGCGAGTCACCCCCCTGCATACGGATAGAAAAAGAATTCAGTAAATAAACTAATACAAAAATGCGTGTAAGACCAGCTGAGGTAATTAATTTAATTCATAAAACGCACTTATCCGCAGAGATCAAAGCATTTTCTTTACACAGTTTTGTTTTTCTTTCATGCAAACTGATGAAGCCAAAATGAGCATTCAAGAGCTAACTTATATATATATATATATATATATATATATATATATATATATATATATATATATATATATATATATATATATATATATAATAAAAAGGCTTAAACACTAATATTCCATGGTCATAATTTATTCCATTGGAATCGTAAATACGATCCAATTCATCAGACCTACAAATTCAAAAAGAAAACAGAAAAAAACCCATATATACTTCCAGTTAAACTGCTTTTATTCGAACCTATTCAGATTGAAATGGAAAAATTTACTCCGGATTATTCCTTGAAATTTTTATTTCCGGAGTGGGTTTTTTTCTGTTTTCTTTTTGAATTTGTAGGTCTGATGAATTGGATCGTATTTACGACTCCAATGGAATAAATTATGACCATGGAATATTAGTGTTTAAGCCTTTTTATTATATCCTTACTCTGTCCTGGACATTGAGTTCTACCTGGATTCTATCCTCTCGGAAATTTTTTATTCTAAAATGTACATGTGTATATATGCACCTGTGGATTTTGCATATATATGTATATTTACCACTAATATTATCTCTCTCTCTCTCTCTCTCTCTCTCTCTATATATATATATATATATATATATATATATATATATATATATATATATATATATATATATATATATATGTATTTAAACCTAGAGAGCCAGACAATCTGCCACGGTTTCAGCTTAGCGGATCGTCAGGGAAGGCTGGCTTTCCTTGACGATCATCTTAGGTGAAACCTTGGTAGGTTTGTCTGGCTCTCTAGGTTTAACTAGGTCTGCTCTACTCACTGTATTCAGCACTTTATTTAGTTATTTTGCTTACTCGTATGGTTTTTTTTTCTTTGGGGCTTGGACTTGCATGCAGGACGATTATTTTCGGCTAACATACATATTCTTGGTTCTTTCTTTTTTTTTATACATTTTTTCCCTTTGATATTGGTTTAATTATTTGCAATTCAAGACACCGAAAGTTTTCCGAACGAGTATAGTTTCTTATACTTATAAGATTACGACTACTACTAATATATATATATATATATATATATATATATATATATATATATACACTACTAATAAATAAATATATATATATATATATATATATATATATATATATATATATATGTAAGTTTGGTGCAAAAATAATGTCGTTTTTTGACGTTCAACTTCAAAAGAAAAACGACATTATTTTTGCATCAACCTAATATATATATATATATATAATTTAGCTCTTGAAAAATATATTTCAACTGAGCACTGCTGAATGATAAGCTAATTCTATAAACCGCAGCAATCTGCGCTAATGCAAAGCTCTTCCGTAAAATGAATGGAGCACTCCGGCCGATTGGTATTTGTTTACATTCGTAACAACAATACGCTAGATTTAGCTGCTTAACTCTGCCGAATGAAGATAGCTCAGTGATGGAAACCTTGACTGACATCAAATCGGTTGGGTCTCAATCCTGGCTATATGCATTCGAATGTCTAGTGGCACTGAGGAACTGTGAAACAGCGAAGTAGTACTGTCCTCGAATGACATAAATATGTATATTTCTATATTATTATTGTTTTTTTTTTTAAATATGATTCCATCGCTACATAAGAATTCTCATGTTTCAAAAACAGAAGCGAAAAACTTCAATTTAATTTATAGTTAAATTGAAGATTTTAGCTTCTGCTTTTGAAACATGAGAACTCTTATGTAGCGATGGAATCATATTTTTAAAAAAATGATTATAATTTAGGCTATATTTATGTATTGAGCACAGATTTTTAAAAATAAATACAAAAATACTAAAGTACTTCGGAGTATTTACCTAACGGTTCTTTCCTATTTTTCTATATATTTGCACAGACACATACAGACACAAAAACACGCACATATACATACATACGTATATACATACATATATATATATATATATATATATATATATATATATATATATATATATATATATACATTGAGAGAGAGAGAGAGAGAGAGAGAAAGAGAGAGGTAGAAAGAGAGAGGGCGTTTGCCAAAAAATGCATATACACTTTAGGAAAGGAAAAATTTGTATAGATACGGTAATATTGAATTTATTCGGGCATCACAAGATTAATACCTTTTTAGTTACCTTTTGACTTTACAATCCCAATAGATGCTCAAAATGGTGGCCTTTAGCTTCCAGACATTTATTAGTATGGCGAACGACTGCTTGGGTAACGTTGGCCAAAGTGTCCAGTGAGATTTCTCCACAGCCATTTTCAATTTCTTGTCCTAGTGCCGCCACTGCAATGCAATCTGCCGAGAAAATATCGTACTGCAGTAAAATGTGTTATGGCATTTTGATAAAATGACGAAAGACAAGTTTTTTTTTTTTATTTCTTGAAGTGTATATACATTTTTGAGCAAACTCCCCCCTCTCTCTCTCTTTATATATATATATATATATATATATATATATATATATATATATATATATATATATATATATATATACTTATAAAATTTCCCAAAAAAATTTCGCTTGACGTTGGAACAGCTTGGTACTTTAATTCAATTTAATTCAAATAATTATATTGAAGTTTTCGGATCTTGAGAACTCTTATGTAGCGATGGAATCATATTTTTAAATAAATAATTATATTTAGGCTCTACTTTTGTATTGAGCACTGTTTTTTTAAAAATAATAACAAAAATACTAAAGAACTTTGGATTATTTACCTAACGAGTTCTTTCCTATTTTTTCTATATTTTTACACACACACGCGCGCGTGTGTGTGTGCAAAACGCAGAAATGAAACCAGGGAGAAAGAAAGAAATCCTAAAAACAACAATGTTTTCTTTCTTTCTTTCCCCTCTCTCTTATTTTCTCTTCTTATTCCTTCCAATTTTTCCTTCGTTTATGCTTACTTTCTCACTCTTCTCTCTCTCTCTCTCTCCCTCGCCTTTACAAATCTTTCTCCTCACTCATTTTCCTTTCTTTCTTTCTTTCTTTCTTTCTTTTTCCGATTTCCTACCGATATTATTACTATCATTACAAAAAAAAAAAAAAAAAAAAGAAAGAAAAAAAAGATGGAAAAAGAAAACCTAAGTAAACAACAATATGTCGAATTCCATACAACTCGCACAAACGTAGGCTTAATATTGCGCATGCGTAGTTGGTGATAATTCATATAATCAAGTTCAAACCTTTTTCTTCCTTCAGTATTATGTCAGACACGTGGGCACATTCTTGCGTGGGTAAGACGAATTGCTTTTGATTATTCGTCAATGCAAAGCTAAGAGCAGCAGACTGGCGGCCTTAAGTTTATGCAAAACTCACCACTTCTTGAACGTTTGATTTAGTTTCAGTCTAGTAATTGTATTAGTCGAAATATTAGTTTGGCGCAAAAATAATAACGTAATAATGTCGTTTTTTGACGTTTAACGTCAAAAAACGACATTATTACGTCATTATTTTTGCACCAACCTAATATATGAACGAACATTTTTTTTTTCACTACGGGACGACAATATTTTTCTTGGTTTGTGGTCTTCAAAAATCATTAACATTGTATCAGTATCAACTTTTAAATACAGGTTCTCGTCTGATCATCGAAGTTAAGCAACGTCTGGTCTGCCCAGTACCGAGATGGGTGACCACTTGGGAATACTAGATGCTGTAAGTTTGTATATGCTTGCGGCGTAAGTGATTACAGCTCGGAATTTGAAATCGGAGAGCGGAGAACCAATTCTAGTCGGGTTCGTTATATTCAATAAAGCGCAAATAGCCTATGGAAAGGTACGCAACCACCTGTTCTACCCCACAGCTATGGGTTAATTAGTAAGATTTGTATCAGTAAATCATTATAATCTCTAAACAAAATTCTTACACTCTATAGAAGTGTTTTTCTGTTTTTAAATAACCAGGAAAAAGTTGAGAAGCCTTAAAGAAATCCATTATCATCTAGTTTTAAAAGTTGCATGAGATTCCAAGAATTTAGTGCCATATTTAACAAGAGTTTATATTTACCAAAAAAGAAAAATGTTAGATATGAAAAGGCTGAATATATAATGGTTAACGGAATTGTTAGGAAAATTTTATTTACATTGGAAAGGATACTGCAAAAAACTGTTGTAATTGTTAGGTAAACTTTATATATTTGGGAAGGATATTAGAATGAAGCAAAAGTTATACAAGATGGTGAATAGCAGGCACAGAAAGGAAACTACATTAAACTAAAGAAGGTCGTAAGGGAAAGTGAGAAGAAAGGACTATGCACCAAATGTAAGAAGACAGAATGCATGGTTGTCAACAAATGAAGAGCCCAACATGCGAATCGCTAATAAAAGATACTGTTGAAACATGAATAATGCATGGAATAATAATGCAACACGAAATGTACTTAGAACAAAATTGAAAACAAGAAAGTGTACACAATATTTACATATAGTCTTTTGTATATTCCTGGGAAGACCGTTCCTGGAATGTGTGTTGACAGAGTAGCAGTCGGGCAGAGTCTCTCGTTGGATCTCTGTATTTATCTATCCACCCACGAGGATAAGATGTGGCGCAAGGCCGGTTTAATGTGGGTATCTCCGAGCCCGTAGGCTCGGCCAAAAATATAGCCTTTTCGAACCCGCCTAGACGGGTTCAAGGCCTGTCTACCTCCCCGGACGAAACCTTGCCCTTCGGCAAAGCCTCGCCCTGGCACCTCCCAGCTAATGCATAGAGTTCGACAGTCGATCTCTGGTTGGATCTCTCCTTCCTTCCCGGTACCAACCATATGTATATGGTCGGTACTCCACTATGCAAATTAGGTGGATCCTACCACAACAGATACCAAAATCAAGCAGGTGCAAAAATTGTAAATATCTAGGAAGTGTGACGGAAAATGTGGTACTGAAATCCGAAGGGGCATTGCCATAGCGAAAGAGACCTTCCAAAAATGAAACAAAGTTTTAAGAAACAGGAAATTGTCTCTAGAAACAAAGAAAGGATTACTGAACTGTTACGTAACAACAATCCTTCTATGTGAGAGTGAATGCTGGACAATCTCGTCCCAAATGGAGAAGGAACTTCAGGCCACAGAAAAGGGGTCCTATAGAAGGATGCTGAGAATATCATGAATCGAACACGTGAACGACGAAATTTTAGAAAAAAAAGGGGAACAATAAGGAAATCTTTATGTAGAAGTAGAACAAGGTAGTTGAAATTTCTAGGGCGCATAATGAGGAAAGAGGGTTTGGAGAATTTGTCACTCACAGGGCGTACTGAAGGCAAGAGAATTAGAGGAAAGCAGCGAATAACCTGCGAGTTTGCGTAAATGGTTGACAGAACAGAGATTAGCGGAGATAGCAAAAAGACAAATTTTACCAAGTGTAACAAAAGACAGGAAGCTGTGGAGAGCTATTATCGTCCACGTCTTGAACGGACACTGCGCATAGAAGAAGAAGAAGGGGAAAAAAATTACGCAAACTACAACTTTTTACAACGTTTTTTTTTTCCTAAGAATATGGATTTATTGAATTATCTCCTTTGCAAATAGTTTGAATTATTAACCTTTACAAGTCTGTATTTTTTTCATTGGGATTTAAAACTTAAATCGATTTATATCTTTGGCGGATGAAGGCTCTATATTTCTTGAAACATGCCCGAGCATTCTATAAAAAATATATACATGTTGTAACAGCAAAATTGTCCAATCTCCGTGACAGCAAAATTGTTCAATTGTTAAATAGAGCTCTGAACTGTTGTATTTTAGAAATGATTAAAGATATCTTACTGGAATTCTCCCAGGTTTTTATAACACTATCGGACCCTACTTTGAGCAATAAGAATGTATAATTACTCTCCAAGCTTAACAGAAGAACCGTGATGAAATTGATTATAAACGAAAGTGTCATGTTCATCATTAATTAATCATAGTTAAGGATCTGAAGCTCATAAAGTGTAGAAATAAATTTCAAATATATATATCTTATTCCAGGCTCATTTTTCAAATAATTCAAAATGATCTTCGCCCTCTCTAACCTTCTAACTTTCTGTCCTGGTGTAACAAATTGCCTCACAGTTTTCAAGTATGATTTCATTTTCAAGTCTTTTTTCACTGCTGTTTGAACAGCCATAGCTGAAACTCCTCTCTCACGAGCCAAATGTCTTATGAATTGACTTGGATCTTTTCTAATTGATCTCTTTAGATCTAAGTTGAAACGATGATCCTTCTTGCTGTTGTGACCTCCTGATCCCGTTTTCCTCTCTAATGTTCCCTTCTTTTTAATTTATTCATACTTCTCTTGATGGTTCTTGAATGCTCTTTGAAGATGGAAGCCAAACTATGAATGTTGGTACCTTTAGTGAAGGTTTGAATGATATTTTCCTCTCACCATTGCTCAGTTGGGAAAACAGTGGGGCTGACACAACGCTGAATAACTCAGAGCGTTTTTTTAGTGATTTTTACGAAAAATTGTATCAAAACGTCTTATTTGAAAACCTGGAAAAAAGCAGAGGACTGTATGTGTGACACTGAAATCCATAGACGTATTCAGATGGTCAAGGACGCATTCCAAAATCTGGGAAGAGTATTGCGAGTCAAGAGGAGTTCTTTGGTAACAAAGAAAAGGATACTGAGCTGTCATGTGGCATGTGTCCTTGTTTACGGGAGCAAATGCTGGATGATTTCCTCAAGGATGAAGAAGAGACTCGAGGCGACGGGGATGTGATTCTACAGAAGGATGATGAGGATGTCGTGGACCGAGCGTGTGAGCAACGGTGATGTCTTGGAGAGGATGCAAACAAGAAGGAGGCTCATGCTTAACATTAGGAAGAGTCAAGTGAAGTTTCTGGGATAGATTATGAGAAAGAAATACCTGGAGAATCTGATACTCACGGGTCAAATAGAGGGAAAGAGAGACAAGGGAAAGCAGCGCGTGACATTCCTCGCGGGCTTGAGCAGGTGGATGACAGAACGTGGTCCGGGGGAGATAGCAGAGGGAAGGAATTTGTTGAGAGCTGCAAGGGATAGAGGGAGGTGGTGGGCCATGATCGCCTACGTCCTGAAAGGAAGTGGCACATAAAAGAAGTATTAGTTTTCTTTTTTTTTTTGGATAATAAGCTAATAGATAATACTAATATATATTAATATATTAATGATAATAATAATATATATATATATATATATATATATATATATATATATATATATATATATATATATTAGTATCATGGCCCGGCGTTGCCCGTGCTTGATTCAAAAATCGTACAGCAATCGCTATCACTTGACTTAAAATATTTTTGCCCTTCCTTGCCTTTAAAGGAGTGCCATTTGCCGTGCTGATGTTTCTACATGCCTTATTCTTGCCTATCTCACACTGCGAATTTTTTCTAAGCTCTCTACTAAACATTAAATCTGTTACGAAAAAAGAACTAAACAAAATGAACACAAAACGATCAGCTTTAAAAAAAAAAGGACTCGTAACTGGAAAAACCGAATGAAAAAAGAATGTTAATAACAAATACTTTTCCACACCTAATCCAGTTCTGCGGAATCAGAATCAATGTTGAGTTTAAGCAAGCGAATGAGTCAACTGGAGTAAAGTGCCATGCAGATTTAAATTTTTCCCACTTGTGACGAATGCAGCTATCGATTTTTTTTGCATGCTAACATGCTAACGTGCTAGTTAACATTCGTGTCAGTCAGCTGTTGGCTCTCACGCTGGCCAATAGAATCTTCCTGCCTATTCGTGACTCACTCTAGTCAGTACAAAATGGCCGCAAACTACATGGAAACTGCCGTAGGAGCATGAAAAAATCGATTATTTCCACTATCGATGGGAGTTGGGAAATGCAAAGTCGGTCTTGGCCTTCTCGCTAACTTGGAGTATGTGCATGTAAATTTTGGTGCAAATCCGTCGAAAATTGCGGCCGTGCATTCGTTACACACACACACACACACAAACACACACACACACACACACACATCCTGCCTTTTATATATAAATATATATATTACATATATATTATAATATAAGTATCAATATATTATATTATTTATTTTATAATATTTATTATTGCATTGGATAATGATGCTGTAACACGATTTGGACAATTTTGCTGTTTCACTCGATATGTGCAACAGTTTGTTTTTATCATTCACCTGAACATGTAGTCGCCTGACAAGTTCTACTTCCTCCTCTTGACAAAATTGGGAGAATGATATCTGTAACCTGTTATACATCTCTAAATTTAAAAAAAAATTAAATTTAAAAAAAATTTAAAACTTAAAATAAAAAAGAGATAAATAAAGCTACTGAAGATATTAATATATTTATTGTTTACCCAATACAAGGCTCAAGAGTCACTGAAGGTAGTGTTATTTAATAAGATTGTTGTAAAGGGGCAAATAGTGGGAAAAAAACATGTAGGTTATGAGGATATTTAGGATAGATAACAGTTGAACTTACACATAAATAGGTTAAGATCATAGTGATCTGGGAAGCATCCTCTCGGGAGTTTGTTCCTCCAGTTCTGGGGAAGAATCTGTCTGAGTGGAACTTCTTCATACCAATGGAATACGAAGGGAATGATTGTTTGTTTGTTTGTTTGGGTTTTATGGTATATCAACCACTGTGGGTTATTTAATGCCAAATCCAGTTTATATGAATTTTAAATGCCTATTTTGTATGGAATAAAAAATGTATAGCTGGCATCATTATTGTTTCAAAAACGTACAGCTGGCAACTTTATTTTTTACAAAAAACGTACAGCTGGCAACATTATGGTTTCAAAAATGCATAGCTGGCAACATTATGGTTTCAAAAACACTTAGCTGGCAAAATTATGGTTTCAAAAATGCATAGCTGGCAACATTATGGTTTCAAAAACGTACAGCTGGCAACATTATGGTTTCAAAAACGAACAGCTGGCAACATTATTGCTTCAAAAACGCATAGCTGGCAACATTATTGATTCAAAAACGCATAGCTGGCAACATTATTGTTTCAACAACATTATATTTAACAAAAAACGTATAGCTGACATTTTTTACAATAAACGTATAGCTGACATTATTTTTACAAAAAACGTATAGCTGGCAACATTATTGTTTCAAAAAAGTATAGCTGGCAACATTATTGTTTCAAAAAAGTATAGCTGGCAACATTACTGTTTCAAAAACGCATAGCTGGCAACATTACTGTTTCAAAAACGCATAGCTGGCAACATTACCGTTTCAAAAACGTATAGCTGGCAACATTATTGTTTCAAAAACATATAGCTGGCATCATTATTTTTCCGAAAACATTATCTGAGGCTGTTGGATGTAGTTTATCGCCATACCCAGGACGCGGATGTAGTTTATCGTCATACCCAGGATATACGAAGGGAATGAAGATGAATTGAGACTGCAGAGGTGGCATGGCGGGCCCTAGCTGTGAAGGGCTTAACTCGTGGAAGTAAGGAATTTAACATGCCCGAACATTTGAACATGGAAACAGCGAAAGATTAGCGAGAGGCTAGCAACGTTTTCTGTAGGGGAAAGGGGTTTTGTGCGATGGAACAAACATAATTCATCACCCACAGGGTCACGTCAACGATTTTGAACTCTGTGTGAGGATTGGGCAGCTCCAGCCCTGATCTAGCAGTAATTTTCCATTTTTCGTTTTGATCAGACTCTTGTAACGATAGAGCATAGTTTGGGGGGTGGGTCAAGTTTGAGATGGACTACTCCAAAGAAGCCTAAGATCGTGTCATATGCAGGGAAAGTGATGGTTTCATTTTATTTTTTATTTTTTTAGATTACTGTGCCAACTTGCTGAAGCAATTACGAAAAGCTATCAAGACGAAACCAGCAGAAAAAAAACTGACGAAAGGGTCTTGTTTCATCAGGATAATGGCCCAGCACACAAGTCCTTGTTTTCAAATATTGCTCTGGCATTCAACTGGTTGATCACTCTCCATATTCTACTGATTTGACTATCGTCTGTTCCCCAACATGAAAAAACACTTAGCTGGGAACCAGCATATAGTCATATCTGCTGTTGATTTAGCAACAGGATTAACAGTCCATTTCAACAGTCAGATATCAGCTTACTTGAAAAGAAATAATGCAGTTATTAATAAGAAGAGTTGAAATTAATGTATGCAGAATGTTTCAGCTTTAGTAACACTCGTTCATAGTCAACCACTGAACTATTCATCCCACTCACCTACTTTCAGAACCGTAACAAGGAACCAACCATTTTTCCAAGCATCTTTAACGTATAAATGAATTTCATCTCTATAATACTCCTAGAGGCCTCAGTCCAACATATCACTATTTGGCCGACTCCGTAAGCAAATCAATAACATTCCGGGTCGGATCCGGGCTCTCAGTCCTGAAATTTTGGATACCCTAATTTTCATTAATGTGATTTTTTTTCGGATTCCGCCATCTTGGCATCTACTGATAACAATTAAAGGGACACAACTATCTAACTATCAATAGCTCATGTTTAAATTAAAAAAAACCGTTCTCACATTAAAGTGTTTCAAAAATAAAATTATCTGAGTTTTCAAATTTACTCCTACAGGCCGTAGCCCAACATACCACACCATTTTGAAATCGGGCCTATTCCGTGAGCAAATTAAAAACATTCCGGGATGAATCCGGATCCATAATCCTGAAATTTTGGATTCCCAAGTTTCCATCATTGCGATTTTTTCAGGGGGAATGTTTGATATTACACCTTTTATTCTGTCCTTAAGTTCTTTGATATCTCTACTTCCGCTCTAACTCTCCCAGTCACTCTCTTGTTCTTTCTCATTCTCTCTTTCGCACTCACTTCATTCTGTTTTTCTTTCTAATTTTCCCCCTCTTTCATTTTCGCTTTTTCTTTCTTATTTTCTTTTCATCACTCTCTTTCAATCTGTTTCTATCTTTACTTTTCTTTTTCACTTCCGTGTTCTCTTCTTCTTTTACTCTCACTCGCTTTCTCTCTCTTTTCCGATCTGGCGTCAAGCTTAGGTAGCTTGTAACAGAGAAACGGTATCTAGTTAATTTGATCGTTTTGCTTCATAAACCTGTGTCTTAAAAATCGAACTAAATTAGAATCTTCTTCTTCTTCGTCTTGCTGCTGCTGCTTTTTCTTTTTCTTTTCTTTCTTCTTCTTATTCTTCGTCCTATTTTTCTTCTTCATATTCTCTTCTTTTTCTTCTTATTTTTCGTATTCTTCTCATTATTATTCTCTCTTCTTTTTCTTCTTCATACTCTTCTTCTTTCTATAATTATTTTTCTTCTACTTCTACATATTTTTCTTCATACTATTCTACTTCTCATTCTTCTTCTCTTTGTCTTTATTTTTCTTCTTTTTCTTCTTCTTCTTTTTATTTCTTCTTCTTCTTCTTTTTCTTCTTCTTCTGCTGCTGCTTTTTCTTTTTCTTGTTTGACTTATTATTCTTATTACTATTTTTCTTCCTCATATTCCTTTCTTCTTCTTCTTTTTCTTCTTCTTCTTCTTCTTCTTCTTCTTATTATTATTATTATTCGTATTCTTTTCATTATTATTCTCTATCTTCTCTTTCTCCTTCATACTTTTATTCTTCCTATAATTATTTTTCTTCTACTTCTTCATATTTTCTTCATACGATTCTACTTCTCATCCTTCTTCTATTTGTCTTTATTATTATTCTTTTTCTTCTTCTTCTTCTTCTTCTTCTTCTTATTATTATTATTATTATTATTATTATTATTATTATTATTATTTTCATCCTTCATCTGCTTTTTCTCATTCGTCTTTTTCTTATTACTATTTTCCTTCTAATTCTTCTTCTTATACTTCCTCTTATTATTATTATACATCTTCTCATTATTCATCATCATCATCATCACCATCTTCATCATCATCTTCTTCTTCTTTTCCTTATTCATCTTCTTCACCTTCTTCTTCTTTTCTTATTCATCTTCTCCTTACTATTCTTATTATTATTGTCATTCTTCTTCTTATTGTTATTATTCATCTTCTTCTTACTATTATTATTATTATTATTATTATTATTATTATTATTATCAATATTCATCTGATTTTTATTTTTATTCCCCTTATTTTTTTATTACTGTTTTTTTTCTTTTCCTTCTTATCATTCATCTTCTTACCATAATAATTATTATTACTATTATTCTCAATCTGCATGTCATTACTTTATTCTTACTTTTCTACTTCTGCTTCTTTTTCTATTTTTTCTTATTATTCATCTTCTTCTTCTTAATATTATTCTCATTCTTCTTCATATTATTACTATTATTATTATTATTATTATTATTATTATTATTATTATTCATTGGCCCCGAATATCTAGAGGTTGAGAAGTGCTGTCCATTTTTGCTATCAATCAACTGGAAGCGACACACCTGACTAAAAGACTTCCCACGTCTTTTTCCTTCTCGCATCACACATGGACTCTCGGCCTGAAAATATCCAAAGCTCTTAACATGTGCTTCGTTTTTGAAAGACTAAAGAAGCTGACGTCGTATTCATTTCTAAAGGGGGAAATGGATTGTGTCGCGGTTTATCCTACACGTCCATCCACAATTCACAATTTCTGACCATCTTCTTTGCGGCGCACACAGACATTCGTAGATCACAACACGCCAAGTACAGAGAGGTAAGCGTGGGCTCAGAATTGACTAAAATATAGACATTCGAATTGTTATTATCGCTAGGAAAATAGTTACTGTCACTCGTTCTTGCTCTAGATTTTAATAGTCACCTACTAAATTTATATTTGTGAAAAAAGTCACAATTATAAAAGCCTCGAAGACTCAATTCATTAACAATGATTTGCTAGTCAAGCTTATTTTTTTGTATTTATTCAACACCCCCACGAGGTCAGGTTGTGAAAGAAGGTCGGTTTAATGCGGGTATCCCGAGCGAGTACACCCGGGATAGGAGCAAAAACTGTCCGAGTCCCCGCAAACATCGGTTGCGCTGGCTTCGATGCGAGCACCGATTCCTCTCTCTGGTGCAATGAGAGGAGACGGCATCAGACAGCTGTTACACCAGGGCTGGGCACCTCTCAGTATAATTTTCCTCAGTTGCAACTCTGTCCTTTGACGGAGTCGCCTCTGAGTGCACTGTGCCCAAAGACAGAGATGCAACAGAGAGATTATAAATAATGTGTTACAAATTACACGAGAGAGTAATTTAAACACTTTGATAGTCAAGCTTTTTGACCATTACCCTACAGGGAGATGACTCAACGATTTGCTCCTGCTGATACGTCCGAAAAAATAAAAATGGCAGCAGCTCTAAAAAAATGACCATTTACTAATCAAGCCTGTTAACCTTTTCTCCAGATGGAGATGTCATTCTGGTTTTGAAGGCGATTTTAATATTAAGTAATTTTTACAAAGTAATAATAACTAATAATAACTATAATAATAGCAAGTAATATACATATATATATATTTTTTTTTATCAAGTTTTCATATTCAGTACTAAAAAAATAACATCAAATACAATTTATCCCCTATCACAGAAGGGCAAGTGTTGGGGCAAGCTCGACAATCTCGACAATCTCGACATAGTGTGATGGTTAAGCAAGATTGTCTCGCTAGATCAGTTACGATCTACTCCAGTTATGACGGAGTTCAGTCCTCACTGGCCTCTCGGGCTTGTGCCACATCTAAGCTTCGCGATACAAGGCCTTGTGAAAACACAATTACTAAAGCGACAGATTTTGAAGCTGATTCTAATACATACCCAACTCAATTAGTTATATGCCATGCTTATGCGATCATGTAACTTTTAATACATGACTGACGAGGCAGATTTTTTCCCGCAGTAGGTTGCCATTTCTTTCTGTGGTAGACCAGTTGCCATCCAAGGCTATAGAACCAAGTCTGTCCTGCTATTTACCGACAGTCAGTTATGTGCCATGCGTGATACACGCGTAGGCGATCATGTATCTTTTAATACATGACTGACGAGGCAGATTTTTCCTGCAGTAGGGTGCCATTTCTTTCTGCGGTAGACCAGTTACCATCCAAGGCTATAGAACCCGGTATGTTCTGCTATTTAATAGTCAGTTATATACCATGCGTGATACACGCCTAGGCGATCATGTATCTTTTTATTTTCTCCTGCAGTAGGTTGCCATTTCTTTCTGTGGTAGACCAGTTGTCATCCAATGTCATAGAACCCGGTGTGTCCTGCTATATGCCCATAGCTGGCGGGGTGGGGTGGATAATAGCATTATCAAGTGTATTAGCTCGTAATTAATCTACGAATGTAATGGATTCGAGTGGATTTCAAATCCATTATATTCAATCCGAGCAGCTATCCATTACTTCACGTTCCTCCTAATTACAAAATTAAATTGAAATTATCTCATGACATAGTAGACTGTCAATACACCGCATGATTTCTGGAAGTCATAATTGCTGTTTAACGATGTGACAGTCTTACGTTGTATCAGCAGCAGGGCCTATACTCTGACTGCATTTCCCAAATATACATCTGACCACTCGGGCTGTTTTACAATACGCGGACGCTCTGATCGCAGACGGTCAGAGTCTTACCTACCCACCAAAAAAATAAGAGGCAACATTATGTTAACATCCTGGCCAACATGGGTATAAATTCAACCACTGTCTACATATTTCTCGTTTAAACCAAACCTATGTATATCTTCATTATTCTAGGATAAACCAGATTTACGTCTACCTTTTTATTCTACCGCAACATGGACCTATATCTGATTACCTTTTAACACTAACATGATCAACCTTTTTTATCCTCGCGTCAATTGAGCCTTTTTGACGGTCGTATAAACGGGACATATGTCTACCTTTTTTACTCTCTTGTCAGCCGGACCGATGTCTACCGTTTGACTTTCGTGTAAACCGGACCGATGTCTATCTTTTTTTACTCTTGTGTAAGCCGGACCGATGTCTACCTTTTTTACTCTCGTATAAACCGGACCGATGTCTACCTTTTTTACTCTCGTATAAACCGGACCGATGTCTACCTTTTATACTCTCGTGTAAACCGGACCAATGTCTACCTTTTTTACTCTTGTGTGAACCGGACCGATGTCTACCTTTTTTACTCTCGTGTAAACCGGACCGATGTCTACCTTTTTTACTCTCGTGTAAACCGAACCGATGTCTATCTTTTTTACTCTCGTGTGAACCGGACCGATGTCTACCTTTTTTACTCTCGTGTAAACCGGACCGATGTCTACCTTTTTTACTCTCGTGTAAACCGGACCGATGTCTACCTTTTTTACTCTCGTGTAAACCGGAACAATGTCTACCTTTTTTACTCTCGTGTAAACCGGACCGATGTCTACCTTTTTTACTCTCGTGTAAACCGAACCGATGTCTACCTTTTTTACTCTCGTGTGAACCGGACCGATGCCTACCTTTTTTACTCTCGTGTAAACGGGGCCAATGTTTACCTGTTTTACTTTGGTATAAACCGGACTTATGTCTACCTTTTTTTTACTTTCGTGTAACTCGGACCTATGTCTACCCATTTTATTCTCGTGTTAACCGGATGTATGTCTACCTTTTTTCTACTCTCGTGTAAACCGGACCGATGTCTACCTTTTTTTACTCTCGTGTAAAATGGACCTTTATCAATCTTTTTTTACCTTGGTGTAAATCGGACTTAACTCTTGAATCTAGTGCAACGTGGGCATATGTCTGTCTTTTATTTTACTCTCGTATAAACCTGATATATATGTACTTTTTTCTAGTGTATACCTGACCTATTTTTTCTAGTGTATAATTGACCTATTTTTTCTAATGTATACTGGAACAATTTTTCTAGTTTATACCTGACCTATTTTTCTAATTTATACCTGTCCTAGTTTTTAAGCGTATACTTGACCTATTTTTCTAGTCTTTACTTGAGTTATTTTTTCTAGTGTATACTTGAGCTATTTTTTCTAGTGTATACTTGACCTATTTTTTCTAGTGTATACCTGACCTATTTTTTCTAGTGTATACATGACCTATTTTTCTAGTGTATACTTGCCCTATTTTTCTAGTGTATACCTGACCTATTTTTTCTAGTGCATACATGACCTATTTTTTCTAGTGTATACTTGCCCTATTTTTCTAGTGTATACATGACCTATTTTTTCTGCCAGTTGGGTTGTAGAATAAGTCGATAGCACCTCTGCAGTAGTGCAAGGCCCTTCCACGTAATAAGGCACCTGTTTGCCTATTTTTTCTAGTGTATACTTGACCTATTTCTTCCTTTTTGACTTTAGTGCAAACTGGGTGTTTATTTACTCTTTTTGAATCTTGTGTAAATAAGCAGCTGGCATTTGTCGATTTTTTGTTGGTTTGTTTTGGGTCTTCCTTGTGTTTCTCATATCATCAGCTCTCGTCATAGCATTTCTTAACCTTTGTAGTCCTCGGGTTTATTTTTCTCCCCTTTACCGTCTCATGGTAGGGGATTCGAGACAATTCGTAGTTCTATTGGGCTAATGGAGATGGAAGGTGAATGTCAAGGTGCTGTCTGATAGAACATTACAATTTTTTCTATCGCTGAATCTTTCTCATTCTCTCGCACACACACACACGTACACACACACACACACACACCTCTATCTATGATTTGTACATTCTTTTTCTTATCTATATAAGAGTGCTCTATTTTAGATACTTTTAACAGAGCTTTTTTGATACACATAAAATAATATATTTTTATGAATTATTCTGAGCACTACCGGTACGCATCGAAATATATCAAACGCCCATTTTGAAACTGTCTGTCAATTAGTAAGTAATAGCAAATATATATATATATATATATATATATATATATATATATATATATATATATATATATATATACGACGGAAACATAATGAAAAAGAAACCTCAATCGAAATGATATTGGCTAGATTAGATACCACCCAAAATATATATTATTTTTAAAAAAATTCAATTTTAAATTCTCAGCGTACGCCTCGCCCCGTTTTCCTTTGTGCGCATGTATAGTCGAATTACTGTAAACATAAATTTAGTCTGTGAAAGTCCCAAATGACGAATGAAAAGGAAAGCGGGTTGTGGGTTACGATGAGAATTTAAAAATTTAATTTACAAAAAAAAAAAACAATAAATATTTTTCCATTTTGTCATACATTGTTCCTCTAAACGTGTTCTTAATATATAAATATATATATATATACACTTTACATATAAAACATATATATATACTGTTTACATAAAAAAAATATATATATACTGTTTATATATAAAAAATATATATACTGTTTACATATAAAATAAATATATACTGTTTACATATAATATATATATATATATATATATATATATATATATATATACTGTTTACATATAAAATACAAATATACTGTTTACATATAAAATATATATATACTGTTTACATATAAAAATAATAACTGTTTACATATAAAACATATATATATATATATATATATATATATATATATATATACTGTTTACATATAAAAATATATATATATAGTTTACATATAAAAAATATATATATACTGTTTACATATAAAAAATATATATAGTGTTTACATATAAAAATATATATACGGTTTGCATATAAACATATTTATACTGTTTACATATAAAAATATATATATACTGTTTACATATAAAATATATATATATATATTGTTTACATATAAAAAAATATATATACTGTTTACATATAAAAATATATATACATACTGTTTACATATAAAATATATATATATACTGTTTACATATAGAAATATATATATACTGTTTCCATATAAAAAATATATATACTGTTTACATATAAAATATATATACTGCTTACATATAAATATATATATATATATATATTGTTTACATATAAAATATATCTATACTGTGTACATATAAAAAATATATATACGGTTTACATATAAAACATATATATATATATACTGTTCACATATAAAAAATATATATAATATATATATATATTGTTTACATATAAAAATATATATACCGTTTATATATAAAAATATATATACTGTTTACATATAAATATATATATATATATAGTGTTTACATATAAAAAAATATATACTGCTTACATATAAAATATATATATATATATATATTGTTTACATATAAAAATATATATACTGTTTACATATAAAAGATATATATATATACTGTTTACATATAAAATTATATACATATGCTGTTAACATATAAAGTATATATATATACTGTTTACATATAAAAATATATGCATACTGTTTACATATAAAAATATATATACTGTTTACATATGAAATATATATACTGTTTACATATAAATATATATATATATTGTTTACATATAATATATATATATATATACTGTTTACATATAAATATATATATATATACTGTTTACATATAAAATATATATATATACTGTTTACGTATAAATATATATATACTGTTTACATATAAAAATATATATATATGCTGTTTACATATAAAATATATATATATACTGTTTACATATAAATATATATATATATATATATATATATATACTGTTTACATATAAAATATATATATACTGTTTACGTATAAATATATATATATATACTGTTTACATATGTGTTATATGAAATGGATTAAATCCGACAAATATTTTGACATATTTTCTGTTTAGAAGTTATTTTTGTGGCTACAAATGCTCTGTTTTTAATTAAACAGTATTAATTACATTTATCGCCGTTAGTGTTCGATAAATTTCGTAGAAAATATGCGTTCTCCGATAGTAATCGAACCTGTATCCTATACGTAAACCGTCATTTGACCTGACGCGCTGTTCACCATTCATTCACAAAGAATGTATAAACAGAAAATATATTAAAATTTTGATTGCAATAAATATAGCTTTATCAATTATTAATAATAATTATTATTAATTATTTATCAATTATTATTTGAGAATAACAACGATTATTCCATACCATAGCTGCGCCCTGGCAGTTGGGTTGTAGAATAAGTCGACTGCACCTCTGCAGAGGTGCATGACCCTTCCACGCAATAAGGCCACCTGTTTGCCGTGGGTGGTTGATGACGGAAGCCTCAGGGCTGAGCAGTCCATGAATCAGGTATATAAGTGGTCATGTGTCAGGTAACATTCCTCTTTGGCCCTTCCTTGGGCTAGAGGGACCTCTCCCAATCACACTTGCTGATGTAGAACATGTCAAACTGTACTCATGGTGAAACGCATTTTACAAGAATTTACTTAATTAGTAACTGTAAGACACAAATACGACAAGGAAAAAAACAGGAAAAAACATTATTGTCAACATTATATCCTGCTTTAAAGAAATATGTTTATACACAAATATATAACACATGCAATAAACCATCTACAAACAATTTTTTTTTCAAGCGTTTCACCCCAAGCAAGGCGGGAAGCCACTAGGACGCAAGGGGTTACAGAAAATTTGGAGCAAGATCAGATAGGAGTGATAGAGGAAAGGATGAGGAGAAGGATAGTGGATAGATCAAGGCAACTGGAGATATCGATTGACATTACATTTGAATAGCTGGAGATTATAGCTCTCAGGGAAACTGGAATAGGGAAGGGAGTTCCACAGGCGAGAGGTGCGAGATATGAAGCTATTGAAGTAGAAGAGACGGCTACATTTAGGAGTTTCGACAGTGAAGGGATAAGAGCGGGACGCCAGCCTCGTGGGGCGCTTGAACTCATGAAGTCTGGGAACCAGCGAATGCAGCTCCTCGGAGCAATTACCATGAAAGTATTTGTAAAACAGACAGAGAGAGGCGACAGCGCGTCTGTGAGAAAGTGACTGTAGACGAGATGCCAGAGCAGGGCCAAATATATTGCATATCCGCCTCTGGAGCTTATCAAGAACCCCGAGACAAACAGAAGGAGTTCCAGACCATATATGGCAGCAATACTCCATGCAAGGACGAATTGTTGATTTGTAGATCTATATCTATAAAAAAATAATGCCGTAATAATGTCGTTTTTTGACGTCAAAAAAACGACATTATTACGTCATTATTTTTGCACCAACCTAATATCACGTCCTGTCACGAAGGGAAGTTATACACGTGTTGTCATCATGACAGTCCTTGGACGAAGAGATTTAATCTCAAATCTTTTGGCGGGATGTCCGTATTTCCGGCAGGAACAGTCCCTGTTGCATGCTGGGAGTAATTTTATTATTTTTATTTTTTGTATTTATTTGTTTTAAACGAGGTTTAAATTTTATTTTATTTATAATTGTTATTTTATATTCTATTTTCATTTATAATAATTACTTTGTTGTTTCTTTGTTTGTTTGGATTTTATGGCATATCAACCACTGTGGGTTATTTAATGCCAAATCCAGTTTATATGAATTTTAAATGCCTATTTTGTATGAAATAAAAAATGTATAGCTGGCAAAATTATTGTTTCAAAAAAAGCCTATAGCTGGCAACATTATTCCTTTACGAAAAAACGTATAGCTGGCAACATTATTCCTTTACGAAAAAACGTATAGCTGGCAACATTGCTCTTTTACAAAAAAACGTATAGCTGGCAACATTACTCTTTTACAAAAAAACGTATAGCTGGCAACATTACTCTTTTACAAAAAAACATATAGCTGGCAACATTACTCTTTTACAAAAAACGTATAGCTGGCAACATTACTCTTTTACCAAAAAAACGTATAGCTGGCAACATTACTCTTTTACAAAAAAACGTATAGCTAGCAACATTACTCTTTTACAAAAAATCTTAGAGCTGGCAACATTAATTTTTTATAAAAAAACTTAGAGCTGGCAACATTATTGTTTCAAAAACATAGAACTGGCAACATTATTGTTTCAAAAATTTAGAGCTGGCAACATTATTTTTCTGAAAACATTATCTGAGACCTTGCTGTTGGATGCAGTTTATCGCCGTACCCAGGACGTGGATGTAGTTTATCGTCATACCAAGGACGCGGATGTAGTTTACCGTCATACCCAGGACGTTATAATAATTACAATGTTCTTCGTAATGTGTGAGCTGTACATGTGAGCACAATTTTTTTTTTGTATTTCTTTAAGGCATCAGCTACCAGGAATCTCTTCAATGAGTCTATTGGACCTTTTTTTTCAATCAATCCGAGGGATCCAACTAGAGCTGGAATTATTGATGTCCTCATGTACCATATGCTTGTGATTTCCACTTCAAGATCCTTGTATTTTGATAGTTTTTTGAAGATCATCAAAGATACAATGACTGCTATGTAAATAAGATTGCATATTCTGTCTTGGTGGACTTTGATTCCGATGTCTGGGCGATTACCTTCGATTGTTCTGCCAGTGTGCATTGTCATGTAAAATTGTTGCAGGTCCTATTTCTGTAACCTAGTCTGGGTGGTGTTCATACCAGTTATTTGCATTTTCCTTCCAACAAATGTTACATATACTCCAGTGCAGGTACTGTCCCAACCTGTCATGTCGAATTGTAAATCCAATGGGTGTCAATGCTGAGCAAGCTGATACAAGATGATCAATTGTTTCTGTATATTTATCACAGAATGTGCATTTCGGACTCACACAATTTTATTATTATTATCATTTGTATATGTTATGTTTCTTGCTTTGTATCCTGTTGAGCCGAATCCAAACTATGGTCCTTAGGCCATATAGGAGAATTGTCATTTAACTGATAGCACTTTTCTTAGTATATGAGATGTTCTTAGTAGGGCGATCGTCTGGGCAACTTGATGTTACTTGGGACCCACTTAGTAAAATTGTTCATTCCTTTTCTCACAAGGCCCAGTGCTCCGATTACTACTGGTACAGTCCCAGTCTTCATTCCCCTCATCCTGTTAATCTCGATCTCCAGGTCCTTGTATTTGGATAATTTCTCGCAATTTTCATGAAGGTGTTTCTCTCAGATGGCACTGCTATGCCAATAAACATACACTTCTTGAATTTCTTGTCTTTTATGATAATATCAGGTCTTTTGGCTTTTATTTCCCCTGTCAGTTTGAATAGGCATGTCCCAGAGGATAGTTACATCGTTATTTTGTGTAATGTGGTTGGTGGTCATACCATCTCTCAGTGGTTTCGATTTTGTGCTTCTTGCATATCCTCCATTGCGCATATGTCACTACCTTGTTGTTGGTATTATTATTATTAAAAAACACCAGAGTTAGTTACCCTTCTGAACAACTTCTATGTTGATGTTATCTGGGACACTGTGAGTAAAATTGTCAATTCCTTTTTCTCACGAGGCTCAGAGCTCCAATTACTTATTGGTACAGTCTCAGTCCGCATTCGCCATATCCTGTTAATCTTGATCTCCAGGTCTTTTTATTCGGACAATTTTTATTATCGTGCGTTATCATCTTGTCAGAAATTAATTTTAAGTGCCTAATTACCATGTCCCCTCCGGGGTCAATAAGTAAAAAATTTGGGACATTTCGTTTCGATGTAGAGTGTTTTGCAGATCATATGTGGAGTTCCACACAAAATAATCTTTTGTAGCTCTGAGACGCTGATGAGTCCAGGAATTTTACTCACATGCTTTTCGGTAGCCTTTCTTTTACATAGTCCTTCTAATTTGACTGTTTTTCATTATCTGTCTATATTTATGAGGTGAAGTATTATGTATTGTTTTTATTATTATCATTATTAAAAAACACCCGGTACCCTTCTGGGCAACTAGTATGTTGATGTTACCTGGGACACTGTTAGTAAAACTGTCCATTCCTTTTCTAACGAGGCCCAGTGCTCCAATTACTATTGGTACAGTCTCAGTCCTCATTCGCTACATCCTGTTAATCTTGATCTCCAGGTTTTTTTTTTTATTCGGAGAATTATTATTATTATTATTATTATTATTATTATTATTATTAGGAGATAACTGATAACTGACACCCATTAGACATGGCACGTGGAACTAGAACAGTCTACCCCAGCGAGGGAAATAAAGGTTTCAATTCGACATTCCAACACCCTGAGGAAGGCCGGAGCCTATAACGGCGGAAACGTTGTGATAAATATGGCAACAAAGATGAGGATGATAGTCCGAATAATGTAAACAGTTGACTGTTTTTGTAATTCTATTTTAGAAACATTGTAGGAAAGTCATATCAATTAGCCGACAGGTTCCTTTTTTGAAATCTTTTATGACTATATCTGGTCTATTTGCATCACTTTTCCTGCCCGTGAGGATTGGGAAATTCCACAGTATAGTCATTCGATCACCATTTAAGTGGTGTTTGTGCCGTGTGTCCGGGACTTCAAAACCATGGTTTGCACAGACATACAAATGAATATATTGTTTCAACCTGTGATGTTTAATACTATATCCTTTCTTTACTTTTAATACGCGGTCAGCAGTTTCATGAAATTTATGGCATAGGTGGTAGGCAGGATTTGAGCTACCTTTGCTAATTTGAGCCTTGTAGAAAAAGAATACTTCGTTTTGGATTTTATGCCTACCGGCTTTTATCAGGTGGTTGTCGATTCGAGTAACCCACAAGGAAATTCGAGCTGGGATATCTCATCTAATACTAATTTAGTACTGCTCACTCCGTTTCTGATGAAGGCCCACGGACACTACTGTCGAAACGTTGGCATGACAATAATAAATATAAGGACACTTGTTCGTATGTAAATAATGATAACTCCAATAAATTCATACAAAAATAATGTCCTTTGGATCTAACTATATATTCTTTTTTAAATGCCATAAGCTTTTAGGCTGTAGGCGGTTATGGCACTCCACAGATTCCATTATTATTATTATTATTATTATTATTATTATAATTATTATTATTAACTGTGAATTGCCATGCGTTCTTGGGAAAGGTAGTTGAATCGTTTCCCGCTGCTTTTTCCGCGGTTTGGAAATCAGAGCATTCGTTCTCGTAAACTGATTGCTAATCAAGTCATGAGATTCTGTTATAACTTGCTATTTAATCTATGGCTAGATCAATCAATGGGTGTCTCTAGCCAAGCAAAGTGGATGATCTCTACTTGCTTAGAGGATTTGATCCCCCTTACATCAGGAGGACAGTCCACTTCAGAAGATGAAGCAGGAAACTGACCCGTGTCCTCCACGTCACGGATTTGAACCAATGACAAAGTGGCTCAAATCAAGACGCAGCTTTCTGCATTCAATCGAACCACTGAACAGCGAAGCTCTTAGTCAGCGTCTAAGATGCTGCCACCTTAGCAAAATGAATTTCTCTCTCTCACTCTCTGGCCTACAGAATCCATCCCATCAAGCTCTAGTGATGACTAGCCAACCTGGTCCTGCATGAATCGCCCCCGAACAGCTGTTGGTCGCTGTAGAGTCAACCTTCAGAAATGGGGATATGACACCGATGATGATCCCGACTCACAATGGGGGCAATTACAAACTATGGAGCATCTTCTGCATTGCCCCGATCTTGAAGATTCATGCATACTTAACGACCTTTAAACCATATCGCCCCAGGCAAGGCTGGGTGTGGCGTAGCTACTCGATGATAATAACCTATGTCTGGAAAAGGACAAAAAAGAGGCCGGTCTCTTTCCGAAATTAATTTGTGAGAAAGCAAAGGTAACACAAGTCGGCCCGGGTTCTAACTCGACTCGCCGATTTCTTTGAACGCGTCTATAATTCTAAGAGCCCCGACTGAACCCTCAATGACCATAGATGTGGGCAGTTCTACTGCATCTAGTAACATTGTATAGGTACCTTCGCAAAAATGATAAAAAATCAGCATATCGAGATGAAAACATTCTCCAGACGTAAGACTTAATGAAAACAGTTTCATCGTCAAAATCTTTATGTTTTTATTAAGAGGAAAGATCAAACTATTTTTTGATTATTTTATTAAATTTTTGACTCTTTTCAGAAATTTCGAAATTTTGATTAAATAACTTGATTTTCTTGCGTCAACGGCTGTACTAACTTTTAGCATATCAAATTTTAGCCCCTTTTTGTTGACAGACATTTATTTGGAAATTCTTGCAAAAATCAAACAATTCTCAGAGTTTAATGAAATTTTCCGGACTTATTCACAAATGGATGAAATTATTTTTTAACTTTTTTATTAGAAAATCTTGGTAAAAATATATTTTTTTGACATGTATTTCTCCTTATTTAATTTTATGAATGCTTCAAATTGTATACATTTTATGTTATAAGTAATATTTGTTTCCAACGAGATTATCTTAACTTTAAATTTGCTAATTTTCCTCAAATATATTTTTTACATGTGTTTCTGCTTTTTACTTAATTTTATGAAAGCTTCAGAAATTCATCGAAATAATTTAATTAGTTTAAAAGCAGAATTTTTGAAGAATTTAAATCACCGATTTTATTTTGCAAAATCGTACCAATTCTTAACGAAAATCTGTTCTGAATCGAAAAAAAAAAAAAAAAAAAAACGCAATAAAACTCAGACAATATTTAATTAGAGAATATTTTAATTTCTTTTTTTAAAGACAATATAGCCTGAAGAAAAAAAATCGATGAAAAATAAATTTTTACGAAATTTGTTTTCATTTTTTACAATTCAAAATTGAATAATTTATAAAGTTTTGAGTCTTTTAAAGTTCAATTTCGATAAGATAATTCTTAGGGAACATTGTTATCAAATAAAACAATATTTATTAATCATATATTCTAAAGCTTATTACAATCTGAATACCTTGACTATTTCAAAAAGAATTTCGATTTGGTTTTAAATATGTATATCGATTCAGAATTTCTGAAATATGGATGTACGAACCGATAAATCTATTAATTAAAGGTCACATGTTTTAAGGTGTGTCCTTCCCTTAAGAGAAAAAAAAACTAGTGAAAATTGTCGTCTGCTACACCATACTTAAGTATGAACACGTTTGGCGGTCAATCCGCCGTCAATAAATCGAATGACATGTCGGAAAAACAAGACCCCCGTGGTTAGGAAATTATTGTATACAACAGTTTATGCTATAAGTAAGTGATATTTATTTCAAATCAGATTGAACTAACTTTAAATTTGCTAATTTTTATCAAATAATGTTTCAGAAATATATATTTTATTTTTGCAAGATTTTTAAAATGGAAAATTAAGTTTTGTTTATAAATGTCTAAAAAATGGCTGACGTGATCGATTTCACTGAAAAAAAATACAACTCTATTCTCATTAATATAATTTCTGTCTGAAATACACCAAAGTATTTTGCTTACCGGATATAGTAAATTTAAATCTTTAGCTTTCATTTAAAACCAAATTGAAAGCTTCAGGAAAGCTTTTTCATTAAAAAAAAAAAAATAATTTAAAATTTTACGAATACCGAATTCGTGCAAGTACCTAGTTTTATACGTTTATAATTCGCTTAGTAATTTTTTTAATCGCCACAGTCTGGCCCCAAAATTGTGTGTTTTTGTGTCGAACAAGAGATAGACAAGTGTTTATATGTTGACCTCTGTCCGTTTCCGTAAGTTCAAGTGGAAGCCATTGTCATAGGGACAAAAAAAAATGAAGTAAAAAGAAAAGAAAAACTTACACGGTAAGTAAAGTTATGGAAGTGACAATACGAAAGCTTGAATAAAAGTGATTGGATGAAAAAGATAAAAAAAAATGTTTAAAAAATGGAGAAAGACAGGGAGATAGAATTTTATAAATTTCTCGGCTGGTGACGGACTGACTGTGTTGAAAATAATCATTCAAAACACCGGGTTTTACCCATGTATGAAAACTGTCTCATCCACGATGTATTCTAGCTTAACATAGTCTGGAAGAGGGATTACGTTCGGTGTTGTCTCTGGATCCCAACAAGAGACGGTATTAACGAAAAGACGTTTTCTCTTTCTTGTTTTTTAATGCTTACAGTCCTCTGTTGAATTCGCGCCGTTTTAGACTTACACCCAAAACCCAGAAAAAGGCAATCTGTCACTATCAAAATACCACGTCCACGAAGTATTCTAATCAGTCGCTGACCATTCTAGCTCTGGCATTTGCATTCTGTAACACAAGGTCAAGATAATCGGGAAAAATGAGGTTCTAACTCATTAAATTATGACTAGTCAATAAGGTAATTTAATCATTGCGTCTTATTATTCAGACAGGCATACTCATCTTGGTTGGTTCGACCGATTTACTCTCCGGCCTTAAATTATTCAATCGTTATCTAGTCGACATTTCAACCTATCTCTTTCTACTTCCTACACTTATATAACACGCCTCATCATCACCCTTGAGTTGATCTTAGGATTTCTACTGGTTGGACATTAGTATTTATTGAAATCATTTCACCCTTGCTTCTTAGGGGCTTTATTGATACTAAGAAACAAGAATATACAGCATGTTAATGAATAAGGAAAAGAAAAGCATTAATAAGGAGCGAGAAGAAATAAAAAAATAAAATCCTCGCATGGGACATAGATGAATCCGGCCCATTTGAATCAGAAATCCCAAACATGACTTCTCCAGAAACACAGAAGAATTTCCATATTATATGTAACACACCTAATTTTTGTTTCTCCTTATGCTCTACTTGATGTGTAAATATATATTATTCTTACCGTAGGACACGTGCGTATATATATATATATATATATATATATATATATATATATATATATATATATATATATATAAATACAAATATAGATAACTATACTCGTTTCGAAAAACCCTCGAATTTTTGATTTGCCAATAATCAAATCAATCTCGAGGGAAAAAAGGTTTTAAAAAAAGAAAGAGCTAGAAACATGAAAGTCTGTTGAAAAAAATCGCACAGATACAGGTTTGAAGCCCAAAGTATAACCACACGAGTAGTCTTAAAAACGAAAAAACTAAACATAGTACCACACTATCCACCTATGTATGGAAAACTAGACAAGAAAACGATAAAAACCCCATCCTTAAATGGGAAATATTTAAAAAAATGCCCCAAATATAAAGCAGGCCAAAAATGTTGTAAATTATGTACAGAGGAGAAATTAGCCATAGCTTTATATGATCAACCTAACCAGCTATTAAACTCCAAAACCGAAATTCTTAACATATGTAGGCATAAAAAATCTTGGTTACTAAATTCAGACGAATTTCCCCGTTTATTTTCTCATTCCACCTTAATGTTCGTATTTTAATATCCCCTCCCCTTTTAGTTGAATAAATCTTTAACCCCCCCTCTCCCGGTGTTTTTGTGTTTTTCTTGATCTTTGGTCACGTGGTATAATTTTGACTATCGACTATAAATAGGCGTTTCCATTTGCCTCTTTAGCCGACTTTCCCTGACGATCCGTTTAGGTGAAACCTAGGTAGGTTTTTCTGGCTCACTAAGTTTATCTATCTATCTATCTATCTATATATATATATATATATATATATATATATATATATATATATATAACGGATTCTCCTCCAGTTCTTTTCCAAAGAAAGCGAAAAGTTTCTATCCTAGGCCCTACACTGTTCCTTATCTTCATTAACAATCTTCCCGGTGTCATCTGTTCCCAAGTAGGCATTTATGCAGGCGACACTACTATTTACTCCTGCCTCAATAGCAAGTCTGGTATCGCTGACAAAATTAAAATGCCCGTTAGTCTCGAAAACAACCTCCGATCGTTTGTAGACTGGGGCAGGAAATGGCGGGTTAATTTTAATGCCTCTAAAACAAAACTGCTCCTGATCTGTAATTTCGTCTACAGTCTCTCTCTCACAGACGTTCCGTCACCTCCCTCTGTCTTTTCTACAAATACTTTCACGGTAACTGCTCCGACGATCTACTTACTAGTTCCCAGACAGCATAAATTTAAACGTACTACTAGGCTGACATCACGGTCTCACCCTTTAACTGTCGAAACGGCTAAATGTAGCTGTCTCTTCTATTCCAATAGCTCCATGTCTCGCACCTCCAGTCAGTGGAATTCCCTTCCTATTACTTGTTTCCATGATATAATCTCCAACTATTCAAATGTAACGTCAATCGACATCTCCAGATGCCCTGACCTATTCCCTGTCCTTCTCTTCATCCTTTCCTCCATCACGCCTCTTTACTCTCGTTCCCACTCTCTGTAACCCCTTGAGTACTAGTACCACCCGCCTTACATGCTTAACACACACACACACACACATATTAGATAGATAGATAGATAGATAGATAGATAGATAGATAGATAGATAGATAGATGGCTATGTCTTAGCATAAAGGTCTCTCTGAGAGTAAGGTATGTTTGTCATTCCTTTTCCTTTCAGGCATTCCATTTCGTCCGTGAAATGAAGTGTTATTATATCATGGATAAAATAATGCCCATGATAGGGGAAATGCAAATTGGAGAATAAGCCTTTCTTCCAAGCTCTCCTGTTATAATTGTGAACTAAGGACAGGAGTTGACATTTGTTGGGGCGCACCCACCTTCTCATCAGAATGGACTGATCTCTCTACTACTAATAGGACAGTTCTATAGAGTTCTGGGAAGGGATCAGGTGACCATCACACTTCCGTCTCTCTACCGGAAGATACTGTTGGACTTTATACTCTTTCTGATTGTTACTGACTAACCTGCGTTCGTTCGACTACTAATCTCTATGTTGTAAATACTTCTTCGAATATACCAGTATTTTTCCCGACGTATGTGTTTGTCCTTATTTCAATACATGCACACGGAAACACTCAACATCTCAACAACATTCAAATAAAGAACCTTACGACTTCCTTCTCGAAAAAGAAATGGTTTCTCGTGCAATACCGCATGCTGTTTTTTTTTATCATTTCACTTCATGCAAAGCTGTAGAGCCGCTAAGATACAAAGGGTTATGAGTGTGAAAGAATAAGAAAAAGGTGAACCATTAATTAATAAGGAACGAAAATAAATAAATAAATAAAAATAAAACATACAATCCTCGCCTGGGAGATAGATGAATCCGACCCGTTTGAATCTGGAGTCCAAAACATGGCTTCTCCAGAAACACAGAAGGATTAATAAGGGGCGAGAACAAAGTTATAAATAAATGAACAAATAAAAATAAAACTGCTGTTTTGTAAAAAAAAAAAAAAAAAAAAAAAAAAAAATATGATTCGTACCAATGTTTGATATTCTAATTATTTACTGCCAGGCAACTCAGCAGAAAACAAAACGAATGAAAAACTTATTCAAAATCAGGAAAACAAACCCAGGATGACGAAGTCGAAATCCGGAAATAGGCACGCACGCTTTCTCTCCCGATTGCTAGCTCACGACGACCGACCGACCTAATAGCGGCACCAGCCAAGAAAGTGACCGAGACAGTTGGAGGACTCTGCGGAAATTTTGGTCAGTGTTAGGGAGCGGTGATGTCAATGGCGGTCATTTTCGTTTAACATCACAATTAACTATTATGACAGTCGACTCCGAAAGGAGAGAACGCTTGCCTGTGGATAGACGACTAAATATAGATTATGATAAGCTTTAACAAAACTGGAGTGCAGTCATCGACCCATTTATTCTTTAAGGCTGATGCCTTTTTTTCAGGCTTCAGGCAAATAATATCATTCACTCCTACCCATTCTTAACGTCAGCATTCGCCCATCAGTCTTTTTGACATTGTACTCTTCTATACAAGGTGTTTCCAAAGAAACGTTAAACGTTACGTTTAAAATGAATATTTTTAAACGAAAAATCTTTCTTGAAGATTTCATTTTAATTTTCATTTCAAGCTAATAGATTAATTATTTATATTATTGTCCTCATCTTTGTTGCCATATTTATCACAACGTTTCGGCCGTTGTACGCTCCGGCCTTCTTCAGGTGGTTGGAGTTTCGAACTGAACCCTTTATTTCGCTCACTGGGGTAGACTGTTCTAGTTCCACGTGCCATGTTTAATAGATGTCAGTTATCAGTTATCTCCTGCTAGTTTCCCTCTGCCTTAATCGGGTATTGAACTCACACACTTTGGGTCTTGTCACTGGGTCTAACCAACGCCTTTATCCACTGTGCCATGTGTCCTCAAGGACAGTGGATAAAGGCTACCCCAGTGAGCGAAATAAAGGGATCAATTCGAAATTCCAACCACCTGAAGAAGGCCGGAGCGTACAACGGCCGAAGCGTTGTGATAAATATGGCAACAAAGATGAGGACAGTAGTCCGAATAATGTAAATAATGTACATAGTACCTCATCTCAGAAATATAGGCAGACTAATAGATTAAATTTAATATTTTTAAGAAGCAAAATAGGTTGCTGTATTTTTGAAACTAATTAAAATTGACTGGAAGAATTTTTTTTTAAATCGCTGAAAATCTGTTTTTACCGATATTTTTTTAAAAAAATGATTATTTCTAAATTAATTTCATTTGTGAATAAGTCCTACAAGTTTCATTAAAATCCGACCATCATTTGATATTTACAAAAGTTTCCAAATCAATATGTTTTTCACGGAAAAAATGCCGCTAAAATTCCCTAATCTTTTCCCCCCCACCTAGTTGACGCAAAAATAAATAAAAATAACCAAAATTTGAAACGTTCTCAACAGGATCAAAAAATATAATTTAATAATAAAAAAAAGGTACATTGGTCTCGCTACTTAAATATGAAAAAAATATTTTGATGATAAAGGTTTTTTTTTTTTTTTATTACGTCTGGGACATTTTTTCATCATGGTATGTTCATTTATCAGCGATTTTGTGGAGGTACGTATTTACGTTTTGTACACCATTGTTCTTTTATGAGATTATGGCAAAACAAAAGAGACTTTTTAATCTTTTATTCATATTAATTCAGAGCCTCACTAAACTTTGAAACAAAGAAAAGAGTGCTGAACTGTTATATAATATCGGTCCTTTTATAAGGCAGTGATTGCTGGGTAATCTCATCGCACATGAAAACGAAACTTGCGTCAACAGAAAACATTGTTCTGCAGAAGGATGCTGAGGATACCACGGATTAAACATGTCAGAAAACAAGCTCTAAAGAAAATAGAGAAAAAGGAGAAACATATTTAGCATAAAAAAGAAATGTCTTAGAAGCATAATGAAGAAAGAGGGCTAAGAAAAATGAACACATACAAGACGTAAATGTGTAAATGGATGGTAGAACAGAGAGTTAGTGGGATGAAGAAAAGACAAAACTTACAAAGAGCTACAAGGGATAGGAAGTCATGGAGAGCCATGATCAATACGTACTGAAGGGATACGACAAGTAGAAGAACAATTATATTCATTGGATTTCTATGACTCTATATAGTTTGATTATTATTAGGTTAATGCAAATTATATCCAGCCATTTTAGCAAAATACTTTATTTATATAAAACCATAGCCTCATTATTTAATAAAATATTTACCCTTGTTTTTGTATAGGCCTAGGCCATCTTTCAGGAAAAGGTTTTCGAACAAAAAAGAAAGATTCTGTTCTTTATTCAATGAATTACCCCTAGACAAATTGATGTAAGTGCTATAAATGGACAACGCGGATTGCAAAGAGCGAAATAAGTTAGAGTCTGGTGATAACCAACTTAGGAAATCTGCTTCCGGTTGAAGAATTTCCAATCACTGCTCTATGAATTTTTACTACATCTCATTTGTACCTTGTGAACAGGCGTTCTCATGCAGCAAAGCTTCCTGGAAAAAGTTATTTTTCCCTTTGCATACCTTATTCAAATTATCCATTTGTTCACAACAACAGTTCGCAGTTAAACTCTATGAAGTATGCAACTTTTCAGTTATTAGAGGCTTGAACATATTTCCTGCAAATTTTGAAGAAATCTTTTATTCGTATAAATTAATGATGTGATTATACATTCATCAAATTTTTTTTTTGAGTTTACAACACGTTTCAACGAAACTGAACATTTCATCAAAAATGAACGACTGTATTGATTTGATAAATTCTTCTTGAAATAAGTTCGCCATTTCCCAAGTTCACACACCTCCTCGGTTTTTTGAATCGGAGTAGATTCTTATTCCTTGTTTCCTTTTTAGGATTGAGCTTCCGGTCCCTCCTAAAGTTTACTTCAAGTCGATACTTCTAACGTCTCCGCCTAAACTCTGAAATTATATCTTCTACTAGCAGGAGAGCCCGGCGTTGCCCGGGGATCTAACAGTAAGAGATAAATCAAGTATCGACCATCATAAAGACTGAAAAATAAAATTGACAAAGATTATTGTTTAAGGTTGACGGACACGCATATCTTAATTAATTTTTTTTTTTTTTTACGAATTGGTCAAACGCAAACTCAAACAAAAACATTGTTTTCAATCGTTATGAGTCTATCGATTGAATAGAATTTTATTATAAACAATTGTCTTGTAAACGGAATTTTTAAAGCATTCTGAATGTAAAAATAAAGAAAAAAGTGTGCAAGACAATAAGAAACACTACCTGCCAAAAAAAGTGAAGTTTTGTTGTAATCGGTTGAAAAATGTAGGAAATCCGATCCCATATATGAACGAACACATATACACACAAACAATCTGGGTTTTATAATAGGTATAATTCGATATGAGTTGTCCCCCTTTCATTCTCGCGATGGCTCTTAATCGTGTTTTCCAACTGATTTCGTTTAAAAATAATTGTGTTTTTCCAATTTTTGGTGCTGTCAGAACCACCGCAAGGTAATTTTACGTAGTCCTATGAAGTTTTGTTGAAATCGGTTTAAAAATGTAGGAAATCCGATCCAATATATAAACGTACAGACACACACACACACAAACTGGGTTTTATAATAAGTATGATTTATTTTATTCTTTTTTTCCTTCAATAGGAGTAGATAGTTTCACTTGACGTTCATTTCACACTCCTCTCTGGTCCTTTGAACAGGATTAGTGTTTTATCCCTTGTTTCCCTGTTTAGGATTGGGTTTCTGTTTCCTTCGAAAGCATTTTCATTCTGTTTCACTCCCAGGAGACCTCTTGCGTCTTCGTTGGCGTTGTCGCTTTTCTTGGGGCGAATTGATTAAAAAAAATGCGAATCTTCAAATTGTTGGAATAGTTAATCATGCTAACAGTATTACTTGGAACAAAAAAAAAATCTCTGAAGATGTCAGACTGTAGAATGGACGACACGTGTAAGAACCTAACTTACTATCTTTATCATTGTCTGCTGCATCGTAAACTAAAGGCATGTGTTGACATTAAAATATGGTAGCATACGACTTCCTACTTGAAAAAGAAATAGTTTATTTCTCTTCCAATGAAACTTTACAATGATCCGATTGTTTTTTTAATAATTTCACCCTATGAAAGGCAGTAAATTCATTTGGACTCAAAGTGTTACTGAGTGTGAAAGAATAAGCAAAAAAAAAAAAGAAACATTATTAATGATCGAGAATTTTTTACATTTTCATTTTTCTCTCTTTCTTTTTTCCTTTTCTTCATTTCTTTTTATAAGGGAAAGGGAATACAAAGTGAATGGTGAGCTATTTTGGATATATAAGAAAAATGAATAAGTAAAAGTACACGTAAAAAAAAACATTTCCTCTTTTTCAGATCTTCACCCAAAAGTTTTCAAGAATGACCGGTCCAGACATTAGACTTTTTTTCTCCTTCTTGAACGTTAATAATAACAAAATACCTACTCAGACATTGAAATGGCCTTATGTTTTTGTTTTATTTTGTTTTGTTTTGTTTTTTTTAAATCATTTCTCCCTATTGAAGGCAGTAAAGCCACTAAGTCACAGGGGGTTACTGGGTGTAAAAGAATTAGAAAACAAGCATTATTGAGGAGTGAGAACAATAGAAGAGTGATCAAAGAGATAGTAGTTAACGATAGACATTGCATTTAAATTTTTGAAGATTGAATCAGAAACAGAAGCTGAAAGAGGGAAACAATCGAAAAGTGCGATTAAAAAAATTGTTAGTATAGAATTTTCGGTTAAATCGAGCCAGTTCAATCTAGTACTGCGCTTAAATTCATAAAATCTCAGTAACATAGCAAAGAGTTCATCCGGCTAATTGCCATGAAAACGATTTATAGAAAACCCACAGGGAAGCTACATTATGGCATTGGCAAACAGTATGAAGCTGAGACGCTAGAACAGGACCAGTAATATTGCTGATTTTTTTTTTTAGATGTTATCAAGAATCTCTTAATATCAGGAGTATCAAGCCAAAAGTGGCATCAATATTCAAAGTATGGACGAATGGTAGACTTATAAATATGTAAGATAGATTCTGGAAAGAAAAATTGTCTAGCACAACACAGTTAACCAAATTTCTTAGTAGCTCACTTAGCAATTGATAATAGAAAAATTGCATCGATCTTTCTACTTCATGTCAGCCGATAATGTTAACCCGGGAAGGCACAAAGACTCACTCTCCTGGAGGTTAGCATCAGCCATGTTGATGAGTGACAGAAAGATCGCTAAGGTGATTAATAGAGAGAGGTTTTGCTTTGGAGTCTTTAAGATTAACATGGATGGACTACTTTACAACAGACTCTTGGTAATTTTCTTAAATCAGCTGCCAATTTGACCTCATCGAAATAATAGTTTGTTTTTTTGTTTTTTTACCAAATCCCAACAATTCGTTATAAAGAATTCACTTGCTAACTTTGAGATGTCTATGGATGTACCGAAATTAAAATCGATTTTCATCATTTTCGTTAAACGCTTGTTCATGGATGTCTGCTAACCAAAGCGAACCCGAAGAATGAAATCGGCGTGCCGTGTTCAAATTCTAACCGATTTTTACTTCATTAACTTCATGCCAGTTGGCGAAACATGAATTACATCTTCCTCTAGCTCGGAGATTCCCAACTAGGGGGGGAATTCCTCACTCGAAGAAAGTGGGGAGGGAGGAATTCCGGGTTTAAAGAGGAGGGGGTCATACTTGTTTTTAATTACTGAACAGAGAGCCCATGACTAATCTTCATCAGAGAGGAGAATCGATTTAAATACCCTGAGCTTTTATTGTACTTATTGTGTATTAAATTACAATACTCTGGCGTTGCATTGAACTATTTTTTTTTATTGCAGTAGAGCTTAATAATTCGTTACGAAATAAACAAATTACTGTACATACTAAGTTGTCCAGAAAGTCCTGACTCACTTAAAAGCGGAAAGAAAACAACGAATTTTCTTCTGTGACTGCTTGGAATTTTCCAAGGAGTACTGTATTTTGAGCTTGTTTCACACGTTCGCGCCATCAACGCTAAACCGTGTTACCAGCAACTAGACCGCGTGTAAATCAGTTTTGTGCGATCATGTATCTTAAGGACACCTTGGCCTAGTGTAATGGTTAGCAAGCTTGTTTCGCTAAAATATTTACCACTGAATAATGAGTTCGATCCCCACTGGGTGCCCCATACATTCGGCCTTGTGCCACATCTAAGCTACGCTTAGAAAATCATTTGTAGCGTGAAAATTCCTCTTTGGAGGGATTTGTAACGCATGGCTTATCATCTCTCAGTTAGGTATTTTCCCTTCAACTCAACTTTCCATGTTTTTGATTCACCACTGTTGCAGGCTGATATTGAACTCACAGCTCTTTGGGTCTAGTCACTGGAACTAACCAACACCTTTATCCACTGGGCTGTGTGTTCTTAATTCCTATCACAATTAGCCCTAAGGTGGAGTTTTGGGGTTACAAAGTAGCTTACCAGTTCTCCCAATATATCGGGATTGAAATCCGGAGTGATATTCATTTATACCTGTTGGAGCCCTATCTTTGTTCAGGTCAAACCACGGCTGATGACCTCCAATGTGAAGGCTCGTCACGGAGACGTAGCTGTTGATTCCACCAGGGAGACCCTTTTGTCTTCAGCTTAAGAAGCCCATCGATACCGTATCGTCATCTCACAGGCTGTATACACAGCTATGAAGCCCAGTCTATCCTGTTAAGCTAGATGGCCGATTACCGTGCCCGGTAAATTGCTTAAAATCAATTGCTCGACATTAAATTGCTCGAAATCAATTGCTCGACATTAAATTGCTCAAAATCATGTGCTCGACATTAAATTGCTCGAAATCAATTGCTCGAAAAATAATTTCTCGAACTATCTATTGCTCGAAAGGCAGTTTACTCGAAACCTGTGGTTAAAAAAAATAAAACTACATTGTTTCTAATATTTACTATGAGATAAAATAATACAGCTTTATTGCTGTTAACTGAACAGTTAAAATTAAAGAACGAGTACATTTATATAGCAGGTCTTATTTTTTTCTCAAAAGGCAGTTTGCTCGAAACCTGTGGTTTTAAAAAATAATAAAACACTTGCTAAGCATTTCGTTTTTTTGCACATTTCACATTTCCAGTAAATCTTATTGCTCACTGTTTTGTCCTTAATATATAGATATCCATCCAAACACAACTTTTTCTTTCCTTTTTCGCTCTCAACAAAAGTTATGTCCATCACTAGGGTTTGAGATCTTCAAAATTACTCAAATAGAAAACAAATATAGAAAAAAAATCAGGACTGCTAAAGTTGAATGTTATGGCTCCTTTTATATCCAGCTCGGTTGACGTGTCGTGAGACGGCACAGTTTACGTGGCGCTTCGAGCTTCGAAATTACTTCGAACAATCTGCCTTTCGAGCCATTGATAGTTCGAGAAATTATTTTTCGAGCAATTTACTGTCGACCAATTGATTTCGAGCAATTTACCTAGATCCGCCGTTACACTACCAGATCGTTCATTCGCCATTTAACAGGTTTTGTTTTTAATTCCATTGAGTGTCTTTGTTACCTTCATCACCAGAAAAGCCTGTTCAGTGGAATATGTTTTTAGTCGGCGTTGACCCAACTATGATTACTGACGACCGATATTAAAACTTAGCAGTAGGCATCGATAAAACGTAACTAATTCAGCTTCGATCCCAACCACGAGAATTTATGAAGATTAAATTTATCTAGTAAGAGCAACAAATATAAAGCATCCAGTGAGGATCGAACTCGCTACCCTATGGTTTACGAGATAAACTTACTGATCTTCTGGCTAAAATCGGAATCAGTTACTCTGACAGAGGTAAAAAGGACTGATAATAGAAATTAGGTCGGCCACGTATGTTCATCTTATTAAATAAGGAAAACTCTATGAAGTATGAATTTATACCAGAAATACTGATAAACGTTCGTATCTGAGCGAGGGACACAAAGGTATTTATTGTGGTGATTCTGAAAAGAAAATAGTGTCTTTCAAATGAGATTCTAGTTCCTGAAACAGGATTTCGATTTTGACCATATGCCACGATTGCTTGGGCATACGGTCATAAAATGGTGCGTCTCTCTCTCTCTCTCTCTCTCTCACCCCCCATATATATATATATATATATATATATATATATATATATATATATATATATATATATATATATATATCACGAAGAAAAAGAAGTACGATGAGAAATGGTAAATATTTAATGTCTAGAAAGAAGTAGAAGTAGAAGATGGGACGTTTAAAGTTGGAGAAGAAAAAGAAGAAAACGACGACGAAGAAGAAGAAAAGGAGAACATTTAAAGTTAGAGGAGAAAAAGAAAAGAACATTTACATTTGAAGAAGAAGAAGAAGAAGAAGAAGAAGAAGAAGAAGAAGAAGAAGAAGAAGAAGAAGAAGAAGGACCGGTATTTAAAGTTAGAAGAGCAGAAAAAGAAAGAAGAAGGAACATTTAAATATGGAGGAGAAGAAGAAAGCGAGAAAGAACATTTACATATGGAGGAGAAGAAGGAAGAAAGAATAAACATTTGAAGTTAGATGAGAAGAAGAAAGAAGGAACGTTTAAATATAGAGGCGAAGAAAAAAAGAAGGATCATTTAAAGACGGAGGGGAAAATAAAGAAACATTTAAAGATGGGGGAAAGCGGGGAGATCAAACGGGAACATTTATAGTATGGAGACGAAGAAAAATGAATGGCATTCAAAGTTAGAAGAAGAAGAAGAAGAAGAAGAAGAAGAAGAAGAAGAAGAAGAAGAAGAAGAGGAAGAAGAAGAAGAAGAAGAAGAAGAAGAAGAAGAAAGAAGGAACATTTAAATTTGGGGGAGGAGAAGAGGAAAGAGAGGACATTTAAAGTTAGAGAAGACGAAGAAAGGGCCATTTATATTTAAAGAAGAAGAAAGTGAAAAGAACATTTAAAGATGGAGTAGGAGAAAAAGAAAGAAGGGAGATTTAAGCATGAAGAAGAAGAAGAAGAAGAAGAAGAAGAAGAAGCAGTAAGAGGGAACATTTACATTTGAAGAAGAATAAGTAGAAAAAGAAAGAAGGAACACTTAAAGATGGAGGTAAAGAAGAAGCTAAGATGGAATATTTAAAGATGGCGGATAGGAAAAAGAAGAAAAGGAAACATTTATAGTTCAAGAAGAAGAAGCAGAAGAAAGAGAGAAGTTTTAAAGTTAGAAGAAGAAGAAGAAGAAGAAGAAGAAGAAGAAGAAGAAGAAGAAGAAGAAGAAGAAGAAGAAGAAATTAATCTAGGGGAGAAATAAAAGATGTATATTAAGAAAAGTGTAAAGTCTAAAGCTGAGAAAGAAAAAGATATTTATTCTGGATGAGAAGAAATAGTACGACATTTAATGAAACAGAAAACAAGTGGAAAATCTAAGTAAGGAGAAGAAGGAGGAGAGGGCGAGGCATCTAAAGTTGGTAAAGTTGAAGAAACTTTCAGTAGTAATAATAAAACAACACAAACGTCGCTTAGTTAAAAATTTCAAGCAACATGTTTGGCCTAAAAAAATAAGAGAAGGGGAAAAAAAATGAAAGAAAACATATGACCATATCTGTTTATAGGATCTGTGAATGGAAGTCCGCTACACCGGATGCACGTGACCTTTACACGTGATCCACACCACGTGACATCCACTTCTCATGACCTCTGACAGCAAACATTTTGTTTATTTTAGCAAAAAAAGAAAAAGAAAAGAAAAGTGAAGACTAATACAAATATCAGAGTAAGAATTAAAAAAAAAAAAAAATTTGTTTTTTTCCTCGCCCTCCTTTGAAATGGACTTTCTACAGAAGTTTCTTACTGATGTGTTTTACATATTGGATATTTACGTATACATTATGCCGAAGGTTCTTGAACAGGACTTTTCTGGGGTTTTTAAAAATAAATTCCACCCCCAAGTAAGACAATAAAGCTAGTCCTATCTAATAAATACATAAATTTTGTATATATAAGATTTAAGAAGCAGCGGATATTTTTATATATATATTGCTCATTATTAAAAATATTAAAATAATATTTAAAATAGAGCAGTACTAATATTGCATAAAAGATTACTTAAATTTAAATATTGATTTTTTTCGTTTTCCATGATTTGAAAGTTTCTTGGTAATATCCATTTTTCAATGGATTCTGCGTTGTAAATTATATTTCCCAAGTGTTTAGAAAACGAATTGAAAAAAAAAACGAGCAATAAATTAAAAAAATGGTAATATTATTTAAAAAAACAGAACCCCTGCATGAATGAAATTTACCAAGAAATTGATATTTAAAATTAAGTAATGTTTATATATATATATATATATATATATATATATATATATATATATATATGGTTGGATTGATGTGAGTTTGTGATCCTGGGTTTCACAAATATATTAGCTCTATCTCTGTTATTGAGCGCTTCCTAATAAGTACCGCGCATATAATATATAAATAATTATATATATATATATATATATATATATATATATATATATATATATATATATATATATATATATATATATATATATATATTTATTTATATACACACAGTTTTCACACACACACACACACACACACACACACACACATATATATATATATATATGTGTGTGTGGGGGGGGGAAGCGGGATTAATATATTTTCGTTTTTAAGTTAAGTTTAAAGAAGGTTTATGGTAAATTGCGCAGTATTGCCATATAGGCAAGGTTACATTTGTCGGACACACAAACACACACACACACACACACACACACACACACATATATATATATATGTATTATAGTAAAAAGAAAGAACAGTAAGATATATGAACCGGTGTTGTTAGTGATATTTTCGCTTGAAGATGAAACAGAACTAATGCTTTTAATTTAATTATATAATTAAATTTGAAGTTTTTAACTTTGGTCTTCAAAACATGGTAATTCCTGTGTAGCGAATATTTTTAAATCAGTAAATATATATATATATATATATATATATATATATATATATATATATATATATATATATATATAATTTTATAGCCCCAAAAAAACAAAGCAAAAATTGACGCAACGTGGGTTGAGGTTTTCATTTTTTTTTTTTTTTATGTAAAAAATCCATATACTCTGTTATAATAAATACAGGATCCACGCGGATTGTTTACCTGTACTATATATATATATATATATATATATATATATATATATATATATATATATATATATATATATATATATATGATAATTTTTTAGTTACGGACAAAATGTTTTTGTTTGTATGTAAAAATTATAATAAAAGATTATAAATAATTATTGCTCTATTCTTGGTATTGAGCCCTCTTTTGAATTAATGCTGCGAACGTTAGAATTTATATTATTTTCGTTCTCATTACATTTGTATATATATATATATATATATATATATATATATATATATATATATATATATATATGAAGAATATAATCTTAAGGTGTGCTATATTTATGGGATAAAGTGTTCTATATCAGAGATAGAGCGTTTGTAAATATAAAAATGAACATTGAAATCAACATGTAGAAGAGACAGTCTGTTTCATGCTAGACGCAATCGCCAGGCCACGAGTGTTGTTTTTTCCTTAGCTATTTATATATACGGGTCAGTGATGCATTGTGGGTAGTCCATGTTGGCGGTTATTTTGCCGGAAGTCGTTTATTTGTTTATTTATTTGTGTTAAATTATTTTGCTTGTTTTTATTTATTTTTATTTTTTATTTTTATTTTTTATTTTTATTTCTTTTCTATATTTTTTTTTATTCGCTGTTTTATTAACGTAGTAAAAATTTGTTTATATCGCTTATTTATTAGTTTTGTTTTGATTTGGGAAGATAATTAAAGCTATTTATACAATTTTGGGGTTTATTGCTCTAGTTTATTCTAACTATTATTTTGGCGGGAGTAGTTTTTTATTTATTTATTACTTCCTTTATTTATTTGGATTGATTGTCTTTACTTGTTTTTTCTAACGGTTAATTTATCGGGATCGGTTTGTTAGGGTCTTTATTGATTTCGATTAGTTTAGATTAATTAATTTTACTTGTTTTTTATCAGGTCATCCCATAAGTTCTGTCCGAATTTGAATAAATAAAACAAGTGACCAAATGTTACATTTAATTACAGATTCAATCAACAATGTATTTTCCCTGATTATCTATGACTTCCTTCCATCTATCAACAAGCTTACTAATTCCATTACTGTAAAATTCTTTTGGCTTTGATTCGAAGAACTCATAAATGTCAGTTTTAACCTCTTCCTGTGTTACAAAAGCTGTTTCTTCCAAATGATTCTGTAAGTTACGAAACAAATGGTAGTCTGAAGGAGCAAGATCGGGAGAATAAGGCGGATTAGGAATTTTCTCCCAGCCAAGTTCTTCGATCTTTTGTGACGTGATTCTTGTTGTGTGGGGTCGTGCATTGTCCTGATGAAACATCATCCTTTATCGATTCACTAGAGCAGGTCTTTTTTTCTTCAAAGCTTGATTCAAACGCTCTAATTGCTGACAGTATATTTGAGCATTAATTGTTGCATTAAGTGGTAAGAATTCAAAATGGATTATTCCTTGGCGATCCCACAAAATTGAAAGAAGAACCTTTTGCCCATGATGTTCCCTTCTCGGCTGTGGCTGTGGTCCTTCTTTTTTTACCAAGCCACTCTCTACGACGCTTAACATTTCGATAAAAGATCCATGTTTCGTCGCCAGTCACAAGTCTATCCAAAAAAGGTGAAACAAGTTGGCAAGAATGGAGAGAAGAGCAGATGTCAACTCGGGATTTGAGGTTGTTTTCAGACAATTCATTAGGCACCCATTTTCCAAGTTTAGGAACTTTTCCAAGTTGTTGAAGATGACGATGAACAGTTGTATAGTTTGAACTGAGAACCACTGCCAATTCCTCAACTGATAAAGCAGGATTTTCTTCAAGGGCTGCTTCAAGAAGTTTTTCATCAAACTCAAATGGACGCCCGGTTCGATCTTCAACTTCAACGGTGAAATCTCCACCTCTGAATTTTGCAAAACATCTTCTGCAAGTTCTTTCATTCACACATTCCTCTCCATAAACTGAGTGAATGTTTCTAGCCGCTTCGGCTGCTGAGTTTCTTGAACACATAAAGCATTATGTGCCTCAAATGATTCTTGGGTACTTCCATGTTAGCAGGGTTTTAATCAAACAAAATTTAATTTTATTGTTCTCTGAAATAAAATTTGATCAGTTTAAATGCATCTAAATATAAAAATAATGTTCAGCTCCATTTAAAATTCGGACAGAACTTATGGGATGACCTGATATTATTTATTTATTATGCTGTATATTTTTATTTACTCTTCGGTTTTCTATTTTTTAATTATTTTTTATTGTTATATAACAGTTATAGCTATGTTTTTCGTCCGATTTTTCGTTTACTTTTTATAGTCTAACTAGTATTTTAGTTATAATGGTTTGTTAATTTGTTTATTATTTGAGTTCATTGATTTTATTTTTTAT
>OZ010580.1:118370354-118420354 GCA_963932145.1 Acanthosepion lycidas
TAAGGAGAGAGAAATATAAGGTGAATGGTGAGCTATTTTGGATATATAAGAAAATGAATAATTAAGTGTAAGTGTACGCATAAAGAAAAAAACAAAACAAAAACATTTCCTCTTTTTCAGATCTCCACTCCCTCTCAAAAGTCCTTAAAAATGACCGGTCCGGACACTCTACTTTTCTTTAACTTCTTGAACGTTAATGATAACGAAATACCTACTCAGCCTTTGAAATGACTTTCTTTCTTTCTATGTGCCGTGACCTTTCAGGACGTAGGCGATCATGGCTCTCCACCTCCTTCTAACCCTTGCAGCTCTCAACAAGTTCCTTCCCTCTGCTTCCTCCCCCAGATCACGTTCTGTCATCCACTTGCTTAAGCCCGCCAGGTATGTCATGCGTTGTTTTCCCTTGTCTCTCTTGCCCTCTATTCGACCCGTGAATATCAGATTCTCCAGGCCCTCCTTCCTCATTATGTGTCCCAGAAACTTCAGCTACCTCTTCCTGATATTAAGTATAAGCCTTCTCCTTGTTTGCATCCTCTCTAAGACCTCATCGTTGCTCACACGATCGGTCCTTAGCATCTTTCCGTAGAACCACATCTCTGTCGCCTCGAGTCTCTTCTTCATCTTTGAGGGAATCGTCCAACATTCGCTACTCTAAAGGAGGACAGATGTCACGTAACAGTTCAGTAGTCTTTTCTTTGTTAACAAAGAAATCCTCCTGTCTCGCAGTACTCTGCCCAGCTTTTAGAATGTGCTCGTGACTATCCCAATATATCTACGGATGCCAGTGTCGCACTTACCGTCCTCTGTCAAAAAGTTTCTCTCATATTTAAACAGTGTCTGCTTGATTCTAGTCTTCCCGACCTGCAAATTGTATTTCCGGCTCGTGCTTTTTACTGATGACCATGCATTCTGTTTTCTTTTGGCTTAGTCCTTTCTTCTCACTCTCCGCCGTTACGTCCTGTAAAAGATTTTGTAATTCCTTTTCCATGTCCTCAATCAGTACTATGCCATCTGCGTATCTTATGTTGTTAAGACTGTGGCCGCCAATTCTAAATCCCGGTAGGGTTTCCAATTCTCTCAGGATTGCCTCGTTGTATAGGTTGAGAATTGACCTTTGAAGGGTGTCGCTAATTCCGAATAACCTTATGTTTAGAATTAGCGATACACTTGTCTAAAGTATGTCACGGTTGTAATAACTTTTTATGTTGGGCGGTTGGCCTGTTTTTCGTCTCATTGATAAACAGCTTCTTTGCAGAGTGGGCCTAATGTTTTGGGGTTTTACTTACATTATTAGTTTTGGGGATTTACTTACATTATTCTATTACTTACATTATTTATTATCCTTACATTATTTCGTCTGAAGACGTACCGTATTTTCTCATGTATTATACGACCCGATGTTTCCGAAGCTAAAAACAGGGAATATATTACATCCTTGAGTAGTCCTTTTTTCTTTAAAAGAAAAAAAAAATGTTTACGCATGATTACCCGGCACGTGAGGGTAAATGACGAGGGGGCGTGACCAATTTTCTTACGGTATTGCCGAAAAATTCCCTTTAAACTTCGACATTTTGTTGTAACGTGGTCGCACGGGTAAATACCTATTATTCGTTAAAATCTTAATGTGCGTATATTTTGTTAGAATATTTAATTTAAAACGAAATTTAAAGAATAGAAAAGAACCAGATATTCAGCCATTGCAGGTTTCTTCTCCTAACTGCCATTTCAAAACAGATTTTCGGGGATAGGTGTTTTGTGGTGACATGAATATTATCAAAACCTAACAGATCTTGGGTATTCGCATTAATTTTTTTTTTTTTTTTTAATCAGTTTCGGTGAATTTCCTGTCTTTTAAACGAAAGACGTTCAATTGCGCCGATTCCTAAAGAAAAAATATATTGGCATATCAAAAAGCTTTTGTAAACAATTCTTATCAATACATGCCTTCTTTGTTTTATTATTTACTAACTTAAAAAGTTGCACATTGTACGGACTTTTAAACTATTAGATGGTGCAAAAATAATGTCGTTTTCTCACATATTAACATATGTGAGAAAACGACATTATTTTTGCACCAACCTTATAGTTAGTCGCAAAACTAGAGGAACCTCTCGCCCAGCTTAGAAAACAGGAATTATAATTTTGAAGAAATAACTTTGAATTCCTCAATTCATTCCATGGAACTTCAAGACCTCACTTAAACTCTGATTCGGGCAATAAGTCCAATTCCGGCCAAAAGAACGATTTGGGGCAAAATTCCAATTCAGGCGGATAACTGAGTTCTTCAAACTCTGTGGAACTTCAAGACCTCATGTCGCGAAACCCCTCACATTAAGTCCTTACCATTAAGAATAAAATTGATTTCCTCAATTCAACATTTGTAGATTTTGAATTTATTTTAAAACATATTTTTAAATTCAGTGTTTTTGCGTTACTTTAAACTCGACTAGTAGCATGGCCCGGCGTTGCCCATGCTTGATTCAAAAATCGTACGACTCATACAGCAATCGCTATCACTTGACTTTAAATATTTTTGACCTTCCTTGCCTTTAAAGGAGTGCCTTTTGCCGTGCTGATGTTGCTACGTCCCTTACTTCTTACCTATCTCACACTGCGAATTTTTTTCTAAGCTCTATACTAAACATTAAATCTGTTACGAAAAAAGAACTAAACAAAACGTACACAAAACGATCAGCTTTAAAAAAGGACTCGTAACTGGAAAAAACGAATGAAAAAAGAATGTTAACAACAAATACTTTTTCACACCCAACTCAGTTCTGCAGAATCAGAATCAACGTTGAGTTTAAGCAAGCGAATGAGCCAATTGGAGTAAAGTGCCATGCAGATTTAAATTTTTCCCACTTGTGACGAATGCAGCTATCGATTTTTTTTTGCATGCTAGTTAACATTCGTGTCAGTCATCTGTTGGCTCTCACGCTGGCCAATAGAATCTTCCTGCCTATTCGTGGCAGCCAGCTATTGGCTCTCACTCTGGCCAGTAGAAAATGGCCGCAAACTACATGAAAACTGCCGTAGAAGCATGAAAATAATCGATTATTTCCACTATCGATGGGAGTTGGGAAATGCAAAGTGGTCTTGGCCTTCCCGCTGACTTGGAGCATGTGCATGTAAATTTTGGTGCAAATCCGTCGAAAATTGCGGCCGTGCATTCGTTACACACACACTCTCTCTCTCTCTTTCACACACACAAACACACACACACATTCTGCCTTTTATAGATAGAGATATAAATTAAAAACTTTCATAAATAACATTCTTTTAATTTAAAAATTTGAATTTTTTAATTGTTCCCTTCCTAATCTGGACACAAATCTCGATGCTGGATTTTCAAGCACAAGGTAAAGGGCAGATTTCCAATCCTGGGATAATCCTGATTCCAAAAAGTTATGTCTATGTAGACCAAGTGTGTCTCGATTTAGAGTGGCTTCAGAAATACGGATGGATAGACAGAATTTGACGTTTATTTATTTAGATTATGCTGAGTGAATTTGCAATCTTCTTTCAAATAAGCGTTTTTAAGCCTTTGGGCCCTAAGTTCCTTAACGATTTTAACCCTTCTGTCTGTGCTCCTGAGTCAAAATTAGCAAATAATTGGTATGTAATGTTTCTCAAGATATGAAAAAAGTGTTTACCCACCTTTCAACCGGTGGCTGAGCATTAAGTCATTTTTCTCTACCACCGGTCAGAGCTCAAAGCGTTAAGCTGAGTAAAAATTTCTGAAACCATAATTGTGTACAATATGACCTCATGTTTGTGACTGTAATTTTCGTTCAAAATTATTGGTATTGCACACAAAATATGGTTGCTAGATGTAAAAAAAATAAAATAAAATAAACGTTAGAACACAAAGATAAATGTGGTAAAATCCATTGAAGCTTGTGATTCTATGTTGACTAGATTCCTCAAGTTTTGGTATCAAGATTATCTGTTGAGCTTGAGGGAACTGTGTAAAGATTTGCACGAGGTCAATTTTCACAATCGAATCAATGTTGATGATATGGTTTTTTTTAAGAATCCTGCCAAGTCTAGATCATTTTGGCTGCTGGGAAGAGTTTTGGAGTCGGTGACGACAAAAAGATTCGTTCTGTAAAAGTCAAGAGAGGTGACGGATCTGTTCAGGTCCATTCTATCAAACTGCTGTATACTCTCGAACTATCATTAACTCATGCCCACCATCCTAGAGTCATTCCGGACTCGAAGGGGGAGGGGGGGTTGATAGCAAAATTGATGTTGCAAAATCAAAGGTATCTAATGAGGTACCAGATATTAGGTTGGTGCAAAATAATGTCGGTTTTTGACGTTAAAAAATACGTCAAAAACCGACATTCTTTTTGCACCAACCTAATACTAAGGTTGTATCTGTTGCAATAAAACAACGTCCTAAAAAGGCTAAAAATTTAAAAGGTAGTAAAAACTCTCCCAATAACCCCTATGTATACTATTAAATGCAGTTCTGTATAAAACTTATAATCTTCACATGCATTAGCTTATAGGGTACATGTTGCTGTAATTTTCGTTCAAAATTTTTTGTATTCCACACGAAATATGGTTGCTAGATGTAAAAAAAAATTTTTTTTAATAAATGTTACAACGCTGAGATAAATTGTTGAATAACATTGGCTGAAACATTTTAAGAATCGGTCGGAGTTAATTCTTTGTTTCGCGGTGGAACTAAATCGGTTACTATATTAGATAACCTTTTCTCTTCGGATAACAATGCCATAACATCTTATGCCATTCTGAATGTGGTTATTGTTCAATGGTTGTTTCATAGACTTCCTTGTAAGATTTGCTGGTCGGCGTTATAGTTGTTGGGTACCCTGGCGTGGCGTAATGGTTAGCAAGCTTGTCTCGCTAGATCAATACAACTGAATAGTGAGCTCGATCCTCACTGAGTGCTCCACACTTTCGGCCAAGTGCCACATCTAAGCTACGCTTAGAAAATCATCTCTAAATCGCTCTTTGGAGTGGTTTGAAATATCATCTCTCAGTTGCGTCTCTGTCTTTGGGTAGAGTGCACTCAGGGTCGACTCCGCCAAAGAACAGAGTCGCAACTGAGGAAAATTATACTGAGAGATGCCCAGCCCTGGGGAACAGCTACCCGGGGCCGAGCCCTCACACTGCACCAGAGAGAGGAATCGCTGCTCGCACCGAGGCCAGGGCAACCGACATCTGTGGGGGCTGAGGGCAATTTTTGTTCCTATCCCGGATATACGTGCTCGGGTCTCCACCTTAAAAAAGGCGTGTCACAACACGTCTTAGTGGGAAAACAGAGTAAATACTAGTTTACACGGTTGTTTGGTGACTATTGTCGCTGCTCGAGAATGAACGGAGTCGGTTGTGACGTTCGTTTTCCCAGATTTCTTGAGGCCAATGTATGAAACGGTGACTTGTCTTGCCGGAAATCAAATTAGACATATTTTCACCGGAAGTATCGTGACGTCACAAAGCATACTTTGAAGTGTCTGTTCTTATGCTACTCACTACTTTTCCGTGGAGGAGAGAGAGACTCTCCCAGTTGTTTTGCACTCATTCCTATTAGTTTTAAGCCTGCGTGTTCGCTAGGCAACAAAATTTCTCACGGAGAATTTGATTGAGGAACTTCTTTTGTAAATAAACCACAAGCTTTTTTTCTAACTAATAATTCGTTAATTATGTTTTTTTTAAAAAATAACGGTTTGGTTTAGTTTGTTTTACGGTATATCAACCTCAATGGGTTATTTAATGCCGACAAGATTTTTAGGATAGCTTGTATAAACAGAATATGTATTTTTTGTAAGAAATCAGTTTGTAGATCAAGTTTCATTAACGTATTTTTTGTAAAGAGGTTTCTTTTGTCGAGAGTCAAATGTATTGGTGATTTTTTTTCAAAATTGTACTGCTGTTTTTTTTGTTTTTTTTTTTACTATAAAAATTTATCTTTGCAGTTTTATAGTGTTTTAACCCCAATTTTTTTTTTGGGGGGGGTAACTATTTGTCCATAGCTGGAAGCCTAACCAGTGCTACTACGCTGGGTCAGAGTGGGCCCGATGACAACAGCAATTAAGAGGTGTTTCCGCGCTCTTCAAAACATCCCGTTCAGAGGCCTTGCTGCCGGATGTAGTCTATCGTCATATTCAGGTTATAAAAATTAACGGACATAATATTGGAACAACGAGTAAATCTTAAGGAAATAGGAATAACAAGGAAACTTATATTTAAATCGGGAAGAGACCGTGATATTTCCCGGGTACACAGAGAAACGAGAAGGACTGGAGAATTTAACACCCACAAGACATACTAAAGGCAAGAGAGGAGATAGGGAAAGAGTGAATAGACATAACGAATTTATTGCGGATCAAGGACACAGAAATGTTCAAAACTTAAAGCAGCAAAAGACAGGGGGTAGTCGAGGGTCATGATCTCATGTACTGGGGAGGCATGAATATAGAAAATATACGCTTGTAAAAATTAGGGGACGAATTTTCAAAATAATCAAAAGAAAACGTTTTTCGATATACTGGATCCCTCCCAACCAAAAAAACAAAACAAAAAACTAATATAACTTAAAATGCGAATATTTGAGTAATTACATGTCCCAAACGAATTTAAACAAGCTTCATGTTGAACAATAAAAGATTTATTTATCAAAATGTGAACAAGATATTCAAAGCGATACAGATTTTAAAATCGATTTCACAAAGCTTCACAAATGATCAATATGCGCGTCACCTATGACACGACACACATTGGCGGTAGTCCAGCCCCTGACAAACAGCGAGAATGTTACGCAAGTCATGCTACAGCACTTTTGGCAGGAGCTGGACTACTACGTGTGTCACGTCACAGGTGGTGCACATATTAAACATTTGTGAAGCTTTGTGAAATCGATTTTAAAATCTATATCGCTTTGAATATCTTGTTCACATTTTGATAAATAAAGCTTTTGTTGTTCAACATCTGTTTAATTTCGTTTGCCTGGGACATGTAGTTACTCAGATATTTACATTTTAAATGATGTCAATATTTTGGGGACACCCAGTATTTTTTTCTTCCTTTTTTTTTTTTTTTTTTTTTTGTTTTTGTTTTTGTTGTGTTCTTTTTTTTTTTTTCTTCTTCCTTTTCTTTCCAACGTCCAAGTAAGATGTCGTCTTTAATTACACACGTGATTATCAAGGCTTACACTGAACTGGAGTTAAAAGTGCCGGGGAAACGACAAAGGCGAGATGATACGCAGATAGTAGGAAACAGATTTAAAGATAGACTGCTGGCAAACTTGATAATCTTTAAGCAGAAACACGTACAACTGGCGTGTCAGGATGAATTTAAGTGTTTTTCCGAGGCAGACAAAATTGAAGGTATATTTTTTTGCGCCCATCCGATTATTAAAAGGTTTTTATTTGGGAATTACAGATATTACACACACATACACGCACACACAAACAAACAAACACACACACACACACACACACACACATATATATATATATATATATATATATATATATATTAAAAATAGGAAAATCAACCCCTTATACTACCATGGTTTCAACCATTAAGGTATCGTCAGGCGGTAGAGGCTAATTAATTTTTTAACACTTAATTTACTCATTTTATGTGCGCACAACAGGAAGTGGACAGAAGTGGGGCAAGAGTGAGGAAATGTGGAGTGAAAAATTTTACGTAATTTCTCTCGGGTTCGTATAAACCCAAAATATACATTTTGGTATGTCTACGCTCCGACATGACTTCAGACCTCTCATTTAACATTTAATTTCTTGTTCTGGATACGTTATTATTTGTAATTTTTCTTCCTGGCACAACCTGCAGAAATCACTACCATTACTGTAAGATCTGGGTCTCCTCAATATGCTCCAGCTTACATTAGGGCTTTTGTTATTATTTTCCTTTAATTCTCACACATGGCTGGCTAGAATGGTACAATTCATATGGCTTTCTATTCTGAACGATGACTTGTCGTTTTACCGTCTCTTTTTGAAAGTGCCTTCAGTACAACCTGCATATATATTGCACTGACCATTTGCATCTTTTACTTCCAGTTTGTAAACTACTCCTTCCGTTTCCCCGTGCAATTCAGAGCTCTTAGGGAAGTGCATATCAAGCAATTGGAAAAATATCTTGCGTCTTTTGGATTTCACCTCTAAATTAATTTTCTTCTTACATTCCTCATTCGTTGATTTCTTTGAGATTTTTGGATTCCAGTTTTGTTTTAGACTCCCCCTCTTTTAATACCTTTTCGTACTTTTTTTCCCTTCAAAAATGATTCTAGAAGAGGAATTTCTGGTTAGCTTGTACTCGATTCCTTGTTGGGTACCATGTAAGGCGAAACGCTGCCGATTAATTCCATACCCAAATATTGGATGACTTTCTTGTTCATATCGACCTCAATTTCAAATGCGAGTCTATGGAAGAGTTTAAACAACAGTTTTCTAATTTTGTGGTTTACTCTTCTGTTGTCCGGCATTATCATCAGCCAGTTGTCTCTATACAAGCTGTGGTCGTCTATGTGAACTATTTCGTTGATCTCATTTAAAATATGAAGGGCCGTTAATTCTGAACCGTCACCACCGTCGAATGAACCTTGTCGGACATCAAAGGTGACTTTGCTTCATTTTTTAAGCTATGCTTTTCCCATTGTGGGATAATACAGATTTACGATAATGCAAGATTATCTCTACCTCTTTAGTGGATATAACAACGAAGCCCTTAGCAAACTTCAGAGCCTCAAACAGTCTATTTTTTTTACTAAAAGTTTTTTTTTTTTTTTGTTTTCTATGACGACAATATTTTTAAATTTCCCAGAATAAATCTGAAGTTAAGATAAATTAGATAAAAAAAAAGAAAATTGGAAAATAGTTCTTAGTTCAATATCCAGAAAGAGGCTGACATAGAAGCGTCATTTTAAAATTTTTGAATTTGATGTAACTACACAACATTTCGCTTTTATTTATCATCATTTGTCTTGATAAAGGCGAATGACGAAACGCGTAGGCAAGAGCTAAGATTTATTTTATAATTGTCCTTTTTATTCAATTTGTCTTACCTTCAGAATTATTCTGAGAAATTTAACAATATATATATATATTAGGTTGGTGGAAAAATAATGACGTAATAATGTCGTTTTTTGACGTATTTTTTAACGTCAAAAAACGACATTATTACGTCATTATTTTTCCACCAACCTAATATATATATATATATATATATATATATATATATATATATATATATATATACGTATTATAAATTAATTGATTTAAAATATGGTTTCTTCGCGAAAAAAAAAACATATTTTAAATCAATTAATTTATAATATTAATGCTCTGTAAATTTACATTGAGCACTATTTTGTAAAAATAAAAATATCTATAAGAACTCCGGATTATATATCTTACTGTTCTTTCTTTATACATATAAATATATACATTAAGAAATGGACAAAGTCCGACAATTTATTTATTAAAGACATTTTTATGTTTAACGTTCTTTTTATAGATACAAGTATTTAAGTAAATGCTCTGTTTTATAATAAACAGTATTAAATAACATTTACCGGCCTGAATGCCCGAGAAATTTTCATAGGACGAATATTTTCTATGAAAATTTCTCGGACATTCAGGCCGGTAAATGTTATTTAATACTGTTTATTATAAAACAGAGCATTTACTTAAATACTTGTATCTATAAAAAGAACGTTAAACATAAAAATGTCTTTAATACATACATATATATATATATATATATATATATATATATATATATATATATATATATATATATATATATATATAAGTATAAGAAATTACACTCGTCTGGAAAACCTTCAGTATCTTGAATTGCAAATAATCAAACCAATGCCAAAGGGAAAAAACGGTATAAAAAAAAAGAAAGAGCAAAGAACATGGACGTCAGCATGCAAGTCCAAAGTTCAAAGTTCAAAGAAAAAACCCCGATACTAAATAAAGTAAATAAGTATTCCGTTCTTACGTTACCTTTTTAGCCAGCTTTCCCTGACGATCCGTTTAGGTGAAAATTTGGTGGGTTTGTCTGGCTCTTTTGGTTTAACTATATATATATATATATATATATATATATATATATATATATATATATATATAAAGCCTCCACCGGCCATCAATGACCATGGATTTGATCGCGCCCATCTGCTCCTCTGGAAGAACGCCGACATGCGCGAGTAGCAGTCTCTGTCATACAAGTCAAACCTGTGAATTGTTTGTGCTGTCTACGCTGAAGCGTTCTTTTTCTGTGGATCCGCTTGTCTTCCGTTTCGTTGTTCACTTTCTCCTCTCCTGACATTAGTCAGTGTGCCACACCACCAAGAACGCTCATCAGCAAGGTCCACCCAGTGGTCACTGTTGATCTCAAGGGTACTTCATGCCCTTCTTACAGGCATCTGTGTAGCACAACCGCTGTAGGGACGGCTGGTGTCTCTTTTGCCATTTGCAAGTTCTCCGTAGAGGATGTCTTTGGGAATTCGGCCATCGTCTATACGACGAACATGACCTAGCCATCGGAGCCTGCGCTGTCTGAACAGAGTGTTCAGTCTTTTCTACTGCTTGACCATTGCCGTCCATATCTCGCTCCCGTAGAGAAGTGTATTTATGACGTAGGCATTGTAGACTACCATCTTTGTCTTGACAGAGAGCTTGAAGTTCTCGCGCACTCGAGTGGTGAGGCCAGCAAATGTGGTTGCTGCTTTCCCAATCCTCTTGTCCGTTTCTGTGTCCAGAGGAAGGTCGCTGCTGATCGTAGCCCCACGTGAACTGATTCCCAGCTCCCAGCTCGTAATCGTCAATGATTGATGGCATATCTACATCCTGTCCTTTTTCAGGCTGATAGTCTTCCCTATGTCCCTGCAGGCCTCAGAGAATAGATTCATCTGCTCTTGTGTGGGGTTGTGACTGCAGCAGCATCCGCAAACAGGATGTCTCTGACCAAAGACTCCCGTACTGCTTTTGGACTTGATGCGTGCGACATTAAACAGCCTGCCGTCCGATCTGGTGTGAAGATAGACCCTCTCTGTTGTCGTTTCGAAGGCATGCTTCAAGACCGAGAAGATCCCAAAGCATGTTGCGGCAAGGATGCAGCCGTGTCTGACGTCGCTGTGTATGCAAAACGGCTCCGATGTTCTTCCATCTTACTGTACTGTCCCTTTCATTCTGATGTGGAAAGAGTCAATGAGGCTCTGTGGTTTTGGTGAACATCCTATCTTCGGCAGAATGCCTTCGTGAGATCGATAAAGGCGATATACAGGACCATATTCTGTTCCCTGTATGTTTACTGTAGCCGAGGGAATATCATGTCTACTGTTAATCTGTTGGCGCGAAAGCCGCACTGCGACTAGGTGTAGACAGGTTCTGAGTGTTTCTGTGATCGAACGAGAATCACTTGTGCGTATATTTTATCAACAATGCTGAGGAGAAAAATCCCTCTATACGTGTTAAATTCGCTTCTCTCGCCCTTGCTTTATCGGAAGGAGATGATCTTGGCGTCCCTCATGTCCAGTGGTACGGCATATTCTTGCCAGCATTGGCAGGGGACCATGTAATGGGATCAGTTCCGTTGTCTTGCACTAGTTGATCAGTTCAGTTGGTATTCCATCCAATGCCTTCTGCCTTTGCCGCATCCAGACTATCAATCGCTTTGCTGAGCTCACCCAGCGTCCAGTACATCCATAGTTGGCAAGCATTTGATGGCATCGAGGGCTGACGCATAAACAGTGTTCTCTTTCGAGTAGAGTGAGAATAATGTTCCATCCATCTCTCCATCTGTTGGTTGTTGTCAGCGATTATTTCCCCAGTGGAAGATTTCAGGGGAGGTGACTCTAGTTTTAGCTGGTCCAAGTGACTTTCTGATACCATTGTACATACCTGTTCCCCGTAATGGTAGCAGTTTGAATGTCTTCACTGAGCAAGATCCAGTACCCAATGGAGCAGCGTCGAATGGTTTGTTTAAAATTGCTCCTTGCAGTTCTAAGAGACTGGACGTTCTTTTCGTTAGGTGTCTTGTACTAAACGAGAGCGGCGCACTTGGCTGCAATGATGGGTGACATCTCAAAGGACTTTGCAACAAACCAGTAATGAAATTTTGATTTTTTTTTTTCAAAAGTGGCCACGGCTGTGCGATAGATAGTGTTTAGCAACTCTTCCCACTTCTGTATTGCCGACACTCTAGACTGCAAGATGCCAAGTTTCTTTAAAAAGTGGCAACAAACTTCTCTACAAGTTCTGTTTTAGGCATCTTGTCATTGTGGACCTTTCTTTTTCTGGCACTGTGGGATTTCTTCAACTGCATTCTTGCCCTGCAACACACCAGAAAATGCTCTGTTTCGCAGTCCGCACTCTGGTAGGAACGGGTAAACAGTACGTTCTTGAGTAATGTGTGCCTGGTCAGGATAAGGTCCAATGCTTCGAACGTAGATACCGCCAAAGAACCGTGTGTTGGGGTTCTGTCTGGAAGCAGGAGGACCATGTTTCATGATCAGCGCTGACCCTGGCATTAAAGTCACCCTGGAGGATTAATTGCTCCGTGCTGGGAACGTTTCTGGGGTTGAGGTGAAGCGGTTAGGGTGGGTGCGTACACACTGACGAGAGTAAGGGGACGTTCAGTGGCGTTGAGGTTAAGTGTGGGGAGTTGTGCAGAGCCGTTGCTGCCTGACTCCACCTTCTTCAGAAAGGTGTTCTTCACGGCGGAGACCACTCAATGTTACCTGGGCTCATCCAAGCTCTCCCCCTGCCCGTAGGATGTGTAGTCTCTTGAACTCTTCATTTATAATGGCTGTCTTCCTGGAATGTCTCTGATGTTCTCTAGAAGGCCCATCAACATGATCGGGACATTCCAAGTACCCAGTTTTAGAGATGGTCTCTTTTGCTTCCGTTTCCTTTTGCTTGGGGCAGAATTCTCAGTTATATCAGTTAGATTTCTCTTAATCCCCAGTGAGAAAAGCAGACTGCGGCGGGTAGCATCTGAGGTCTGCCCAGCTTGTGGCAGGCGATAGCTGTCCACTGGGATCCGTGATTCCCTTCCACCGTCGAGAGCAACTCCTGGCCCTAATTTCTACGCCAGTTGAGCCATGACTTATAACCGGTAGACGGCTACACCCCGTGTTTGTCTCAAAGCGAAGTTGGAGTGTTCTCAACAGTTTGATGCCCGGGTTAACTGTCTATCTAATGTTAGGCGTAAGTTAGGGTCGAGCCGGGGAAGGTTGTTATGGAGGGCAAGATGTTGCCCATGAAACATGTCCCCACCTCTCTACGACGCGGATTGATCCAAAGGTAGAGTAGGGCCTTTACAGTTTAGCACCAGCGCCGTTGCCAGAACTGGCAGAACGAGTCTGAAATCAGCGACAAACTACCTTAAGGGGCTCCAACCTCAGGGTTAACTCCAGAAAACATTTCCTGTGGCACAAGGCAGCAGAGATTTAGGATCAGAGTTTTCCTTCCCCTAAATGTGTTACCTACTGATATAATGGAATATGCATACACCTGTGTTCCCCCTAACTGGAATATGATTGGCTGGTGTCCGTCATAAATACAGACGGACGTGTAGGTACGACAGTGTTTAAGTCTATGACGACGCCCATTGGACTACGCCATTGGCTATTCTATTGGTCTACACCTATTACCTGCGACTACGACGAGTACCAGTCGATTACTGCTACCGTGTACTACTTGGTTATAGTAGCCAAACCTACTTAGCTACTTTGATCAAATATATCCCTTTTCGGGACATATCAATATATATATATATATATATATATATATATATATATATGAAGAAAAATATATGGAAAAAAAAACAAAATTCCTAATATGCAATTATACTGTTTTAATGTTAATATAATGTCAACGTCGGACGTTTCGGCCTAATTGACCATCTTCAGGACATATTCATAAAACATAATTAACATTAGACTATATTCAATTCAACATGAAAAAGACGATGGACATAAGAGTAAGACTAATTCAAACAGATAACTGAAATTTAGTTAAGATTAGTCTCACTATATATATATATATATATATATATATATATATATATATATGTTTTATATATATATATATACTCCTGCCACAAATAAGAACAAAAAGAAAAGCAATTGACTTCTTTCCTGTTTTAAATTAAAACGCACCCCTCCCTGGTCTTTTGAAGTGGAGCAGATGTTTATCCCTTGATCCCTGTTGAGGATAAGATATCCAGTTGCTTCTAAAATCTAATATTAACTCTACACTTCTAACATTTTCGCCTGAACTTTACAATTTTATTTAAAAATTATTTATTTATTTTTCTCCCCAACAGAAACAGAAAAATTTGCCAGTCACCCAGTTCACAATCCTTCCCGGTTTTGTTTTTTTTCGTTTTTTTTTAACGGGGGTAAAGGTTAATAGTTTCCTGTATAAGATTGGGTTTCCGGTTCCTTCTAAAATATATTCCTGCTCAATACTTCTAACGTCTCCGTCTCATTAGAAAGTTTATCCTTTGTTTAATATGGAGTTTCTAGTTCCTTCGAAATTCAACTCCAATTCTATACTTCTAACGTCTTCTCCTAAACTCTGAAATTGTATTTGCTAATTATTTTTCTCCTCGATAGAAGCAGATAGGTACACCTATCGTCCAGTTCATACTCCTCTCTTGTCCTTTGAATATGAATAGAAGTTTATCACTTGTTTAGAATGGAGTTTCTTTGTTCCTTCGAAATTCAACTCCAATTCTATACTTCTAACGTCTTCTCCTGAACTCTGAAATTGTATTTGCTAATTATTTTTCTCCTCTATAGAAGTAGATAGGTTTACCTATCGTCCTGTTCACACTCCTCTCTTGTCCTTTGAATATGAATAGAAGTTTATCACTTGTTTAGAATGGAGTTTCTTTGTTCCTTCGAAATTCAACTCCAATTCTATACTTCTAACGTCTTCTCCTGAACTCTGAAATTGTATTTGCTAATTATTTTTCTCCTCGATAGAAGTAGATAGGTTTACCTATCGTCCAGTTCACACTCCTCTCTTGTCCTTTGAATATGAATAGAAGTTTATCACTTGTTTAGAATGGAGTTTCTTTGTTCCTTCGAAATTCTACTCCAATTCTATACTTCTAACGTCTTCTCCTGAACTCTGAAATTGTATTTGCTAATTATTTTTCTCCTCGATAGAAGTAGATAGGTTTACCTATCGTCCAGTTCACACTCCTCTCTTGTCCTTTGAATATGAATAGAAGTTTATCACTTGTTTAGAATGGAGTTTCTTTGTTCCTTCGAAATTCTACTCCAATTCTATACTTCTAATGTCTTGTGTTCTCAGTTGACAGTTTCTCTGCGCACTTTTGTCATCACAACTACCAATAAAAAAAACGCGATCATTATGGATAATGAAGTTTGAAAAGAATAAAAAAAAACTTTGAGAATGAATATGAGCCTGTACGTAATTTTCAAACGTGAGCATATTTTGATTAAATTAACCTCTTGTCTTTAAACTCCCATATCAAAATAAGCATCATTTCAGTCAGCTAAGTGTGAAAGAAAGAAAGAAAGAAAGAAAGAGTAGTCACAAAGAAAAAAGAAAGGTAGAAAGAAGACAAAAACGTGAGTACAGGAGGAGAAAGAATAAAAAAAAAATAAGACAAAAAGAAGGAAAGCAAAAAGTGGAACAAAGTAATAAATCAAACAGAATGAAAGAAAGAAAATGAAAGAAAGAAAAATGAAAGGAGAAAAAAAGAAGGAAACAAAGGAAGAGAAAAATGAAAGAAAGAAAATGAAAGAAAGAAAAATGAAAGGAGAAAAAAAGAAGGAAACAAAGGAAGAGAAAAATGAAAGAAAGAAAATGAAAGAAAGAAAAATGAAAGGAGAAAAAAAGAAGGAAACAAAGGAAGAGAAAAATGAAAGAAAGAAAATGAAAGAAAGAAAAATGAAAGGAGAAAAAAAGAAGGAAACAAAGGAAGAGAAAAATGAAAGAAAGAAAAATGAAAGGAGAAAAAAAGAAGGAAACAAAGGAAGAGAAAAATGAAAGAAAGAAAATGAAAGAAAGAAAAATGAAAGGAGAAAAAAAGAAGGAAACAAAGGAAGAGAAAAATGAAAGAAAGAAAATGAAAGAAAGAAAAATGAAAGGAGAAAAAAAGAAGAAAACAAAGGAAGAGAAAAATGAAAGAAAGAAAATGAAAGAAAGAAAAATGAAAGGAGAAAAAAAGAAGGAAACAAAGGAAGAGAAAAATGAAAGAAAGAAAATGAAAGAAAGAAAAATGAAAGGAGAAAAAAAGAAGGAAACAAAGGAAGAGAAAAATGAAAGAAAGAAAATGAAAGAAAGAAAAATGAAAGGAGAAAAAAAGAAGGAAACAAAGGAAGAGAAAAATGAAAGAAAGAAAATGAAAGAAAGAAAAATGAAAGGAGAAAAAAAGAAGGAAACAAAGGAAGAGAAAAATGAAAGAAAGAAAATGAAAGAAAGAAAAATGAAAGGAGAAAAAAAGAAGGAAACAAAGGAAGAGAAAAATGAAAGAAAGAAAATGAAAGAAAGAAAAATGAAAGGAGAAAAAAAGAAGGAAACAAAGGAAGAGAAAAATGAAAGAAAGAAAATGAAAGAAAGAAAAATGAAAGGAGAAAAAAGAAGGAAACAAAGGAAGAGAAAAATGAAAGAAAGAAAAACATCTAACCGTAAATAATGAAGAGAAAGTAAGGAAAGTAATTCAAAAGAAAGAAAATTGATTAAAAAAAAACAACAACAACAAAAAAAAAAACAATGAAGAAAATAGCGAATTTATTATGTCTCCTTCTTAACTCTTTCACCTGAATTCATTTCCCAAGGCGTCACCGGAAGTAGTTGGAGTTCATTGAGTACTTGTCGTCATCGTTCAGCGGATGTCCGATTTTTTTTTTCTTCGTGCAAGCCGATGTCGACAGCGATGATAATGGCGACGTATTGTAAATTTTGAATGCCCCGGGAGAACGTTGGGCTTTATTCGACAATCTTCTGCTATTTTCTTCCATGTTATTATCCTTCTTTGTCTGTAATGGGGCCCCGATCTTGAGAACCATGTGTTACTTTTCACCAGAATTAATCAAAGAAAAGATGTGGGGGACGAAAAAAAGTTAGTAAGGGTTGGGAACTTATGGATAGGGTAAGAAGTGACTGCTTTTAGGGGTAGGGTAGGGCGTGGAAGTAAAGAGGAAGAATGAAATGCCTGCTGGGAAATACAACTTTTGATGGATGGATGGATGGATGGATGGATGGAAAGAAGAAGAAGAAGAAGAAGAAGAAGAAGAAGAAGAAGGAGGAGGAGGAGAAGGAGGAGGATCGGTATTTAAAGTTAGAAGAGCAGAAAAAGAAAGAAGGAAAATTTAAATATGGAGGAGAAGAAGAAAGCGAGAAAGAACATTAACATATGGAGGAGGAGAAGGAAGAAAGAAGAAACATTTGAAGTTAGAAGAAGAAGAAGTTATATATTCTAGCTTAAAAGCCGCCCTATCGAGCGGCATTTAAGCTAGCTCCTGCAGAGGGCTCTTCATTAACCTTTTATCAAAGTAGTAAGGGCGGAGTAGATGTGATAGGCAACAATAAACCACAAAAGGACTCAAAATTGAATAACTCAAAAAATATATTAATTTAATTTCTGCATTTAAGTATTGCATTAATATTTAAGCTTACCTTTTCAACCATAATTCTTCTGCCGCTTAATTAATTAAAAAACGGTTTGATGTACGTAGGTCCTTACTTTCCGTACAAAAAATACTTTTATTTGATAGGTAACTTCCGCTGGATTTTGCAATTAATTTCGGTTCTTCCCAAATTTCTTTCCAAATGATAAAAAAAAAAGATTGTCGCAAAAATTCATGAAAATAAATCGCTAAAAAAATCGCAGTAATGAAAACATGAAAAAATGTTTTTAATCTGCTTACGGAGTCGGTCTGATTCTAAAATGATATGATATGTTGGGCTACGGCCTCTAGGAGAAAAGTTGAAGAACGTTGACACGGCTACACACTGATATCCGCATGTACTATATAGATATACAGTTGTCATGGGTACATTGTCGTCAATTATATCCGGTCATATCATAAGTTCTGTCCGAATTTTAACTTTTTGTTAAAATGAACGAAATTTAAAGACTATTTTATAAAGTCTAATGGAGCTGAACATTATTTTTATCTTTAGATGCATCTAAACTGATCAAATTTTATTTCAGAGAACAATAAAATCAAATTTTGTTTGATTAAAACGCTGCTAACATGGAAGTACCCAAGAATCATTTGAGGCACATAATGCTTTATGAGTTCAAGAAAGGAAACTCAGCAGCCGAAGCAGCTAGAAACATTTACTCAGGCGACGAAAAATCGATCTTTTATCGAAATGTTAAGCGTCGTAGACAGGGTCTTAGTAAAGGGGAAGGACCCCAGCCACAGCCGAGAAGGGAACTTCATGGCCAAAAGGTTCTTCTTTGGATCTGGTGGGATCGCCAAGGAATAATCCACTTTGAATTCTTACCACCTAATGCAACAATTGATACTCAAATATACTGTCAACAATTAGAGCGTTTGAACCAAGCTTTGAGGAAAAAAGACCTGCTCTAGTAAATCGAAAAGAGGTGATGTTTCATCAGGACAATGCGCGGTTAAGGCAGTGGAGAACTTTCAGAGGGAAAATTAGCAGGAGATAACTGATAACTGACGTCCATCAAACATGGCACGTGGAACTAGAACAGTCTACCCCAGTGATCGAAATAAAGGGTTCAGTTCGAAATTCCAAACACTTGAAGAAGGCCGGAGCGTACAACGGCCGAGACGTTGTGATAAATATGGCGACAAAGATGAGGACAATAGTCCGAATAATGTAAATACTGTACATAATACCTCATCTCAGAAATATAGACAGATACTGAAGTGCGGAAACGTTGTAATAAATATGGCGACAAAGATGAGGACAATAGTCCGAATAATGTAAATACTGTAAATAATACCTCATCTCAAAAATATAGACAGAATCTTGAGACATGTTTCATTGAATAATTTAGACAAGATTTGTCTACTTATTTTCAATTGGATCCCTTCATATTCACGAACGAGCTTTTTGTGTTAAATGAAAGAGAGAAAATTAACACACACATACACACACATCTTTCACACACACACAGACACATACAGACACACACAGACACACACACACACATATATATATACTATTCTAAAAAATATACAAACTTCATAAGGTAATAATTTATTTCATTTGGATCGTATAAACGGCCCTAATTCTTCAGAGCTTCAAATCCAAAGAAACCGTTTTTTGAAGGTTTTCTTTTAGACTTGAAAGTCTGAAGGTTTTTACGACCCTAATGAAATAAATTATTACCTTCTGAAGTTCTACTGTTTGTATATTTTTTTAGAATAATAATTATTGCTCTGTTTCTAACTCAGAGCTCTCCCTGGATTTATGTCCTTTTGGAAATATCCACATTGGTCACTAAGTTTATCACTATATATATATATATATATATATATTAGGTTGGTGCAAAAATAATGACGTAATAATGTCGTTTTTTGACGTATTTTTTAACGTCAAAAAACGACATTATTACGTCATTGTTTTTGCCCCAACCTAATATATATATATATATATATATATATATATAAATAATATTAGTGGTAAATATATATATATATATATATATATATATATATATATATATATATATATATATATATATATATATATATATATATGCAAAATCCACATGTATCTTTATTGTATTAGACATCCGACAACAATCATTTTTCCCCCTTCCACTCACACCTAGTTTTTAAATAACCCTCTCTGTTAAACCCCTCTCTTATGAACTAACATTCGTCCCACACTCTCATAATTAAACTCTCTCTAAATTCTATTTTTATTTCCGGAGTAGGTTTTTTTCTGTTTTCTTTTTGAATTTGTAGGTCTGATGAATTGGATCGTATTTACGATTCCAATGGAATAAATTATGACCATGGAATATTAGTGTTTAAGCCTTTTTATTATATATATATATATATATATATATATATATATATATATATATATATATATATATATATATATTGGCATGTTTTCTGACGAAGTAAGTAGATTAAAGGACCCCCAAACGGAAGTGAATGATTTGATGAACACGAAGGCATCAGATTTCTTACAACGAAGTTCTGTCGAGCTAAAAAATCTAAACTGATCTGGGGTTTTTTTTTTTCTCAGTGTCAGATCACACATTCTCGTCGTGTTTTCTGGTGCGTTGGACTAAGGCGGGAAATGTTGCGATGAAAATTTTAAAACTTAACAAGAATTCATCATCCACTTCCAGCTTAGACGCTCCTGCAAAAGAACTGCCATCATCACGTACAGAAAAAATTGGGGTTTAGTCTTAACATTCAACATATCAATTAGCAACAGTGGGAAATAACCGTTTCCATTAAGCAAACATTAGACATTTATTGACCGCACAGTTAGAGCTATTGTCGTCATGGCGTCTTGTAACATTTTTTTAAGTGTTTTTTTTTTTTTTTGTCAGCAAAGTAATACTTCTCATGTCCCCTAATGCTTATCATTCTTTGTTGATCGGTCTCTTCCTAGCTTTTTGTTTAAGGTAGTGTGGAAAGTCAACATATTTAGTATAAGTTTAAAATAAAAGTCAACATATAGAGTATTAGTTTAAAAGCCACCCTATCGGGCGGCATTTAAACTAGCTTCTGTGGAGGGCTCTTGATTGGGCCTTCATCACAAAACATAGAGAGAAACAGATGCGATAGGTAATAATAAACTACAGAAGAACTTAAAATTAATCGCTGTATTTAATTATTGCATTATTATTCAAGTTTATCTTTTAAAAGTTCAACGATAATTTTTCTGCCGCCATTTAAAAACAGTTTGATGTACGTAGGTCCTTACTTTCCGTACGAAAATATTTTTGTTTCATGGGTGACTTTCGTAATCAATTCCCACGTCTATTTCCAAGTTATAAAAAAAACAAAAAACAAAAAAACAAATAAAGATCGTCGCAATAATGAAAACTTAAGAATCCCAAATTTTCGGAATGCGGGTTCGGATCCAGACCGAATTGTTTTAAATTTGGTCATGGTGTCAGCCTGACTCCAAAAAGGTATGATATATTGGGCTACGACCTCTAAGAGTAAAGTTGAAAAAGTGTGACACACTGACATTCGAATTTATTATACGGATGAATAAAAAGACGTCAGGAAAAACTATTCTTAGCTGATGTGTTTCGTCTTCCGAGCGACTTTATCAATGAAAATAATATTTATTTTTGTATAAAACAAAAAAATATGGCACAAGACTAAAAGACTTGGTTTAAACTTAACGCTACAATCGTCGACCAAAACATGCTATATAATATTCTTTGCACCAAAACCATATATTCTTACTTATTATTCTTACTACAGCCAACGTAATACCACAAAGTCTCCATGAAGTTCTTCCTAGTTCCATATGTACAATTGGTTTGTGGGGGATAGAGAATAAAAATAACAAGCTTTAAGAATGCAAACTCCAGTGCTTAATATTATATATATATATATATATATATATATATATATATATATATATATATATATATATATTAGAAAGATTTTAGAGTCGCATGAAAACAAGTGGATACAACGTCTAAAAACAAAATATCCAGCCGGGCTAAATCACAAATTTAACAATATATAGATATAATTCAACAAATAAAAAAACCTACCCATATTTCTCACCCACACAAGACAGGCAGGCTTACGGAAGTGTGGAGGCCTCACACTTATACACTCACCCACACGAATATACACACTTACACACATCATACGCACTCACTTCCTAATGAACCAAATGATAACACACACCCACAGCAATACACACGCTTACACATATCCTACTCACTCACTCCCTAAGAACCAAATAACACACACACAAACACTAAACAGAGACACATCCCCTCACCAAGTCCAATAAAACTGTCAAACTGACCAGAGAATTCATAGCAGCATGTATCTATCCAGCTCTTATCTCAAATAACAACTTAAAAGAGACTGTTTGACCAACACAAGGAATGCTAAAAGATTCATGTTAAAAAGATAAAAAAATAAAAAAACAAATGAAAACTACAGACAAAAGTTCATTTTCTCCATCAAGACATTCATTTCTGTAGTTTAGTGCTAGCAGCAAGCAGAAATATTTCTCCTCCCGATGATGGCCATTTCAGCCGAAACTAGTCGAGGAATCTAAATGGAATAATAATAAAAAAACGAAGGAATATTAATCTACAACCCAGTGTTTCTGAAGATTTTAATTTTTTAATTTTTTTTATCGTTCAATATATATATATATATATATATATATATATATATATATATATATATATATAAGAAACTAAACAAAATGGTGTTAGTAATAAAAAAAACACCCCAAAAAACCCCACAATCCTTAATTGTGGCAGAAGTATCATCTAAATGAAGGAAATTAATGCGGGATTTGGATGACTTGAAAGCACTCATTCGACCAACCATATACACAACTACACACACATTCAGACACGATGAGAAATACGAAAATCACACTCGAAAATTGAAATGTGTTGAGCATCCACCAATTGACATTTCTGGTCACTTAATGGAAGAGGGGAGAAGGAAGGAAACAAAAGAAAGTGAGGATAAAAAATTAAAAGGGATCAATGAACATGAATCCCCTAGCTAAGTTAACTTGGAAAAATAACCCCTAAAAACAAAACAAGTCTAATCTAACCTATTCATGGCAAGGTCGTCATAATATAGGTTTCGCAATATACTGATGGAAAACCGGCATCAATAGGCCAATCGAAGTCAGTTTCTTTCACTCGACAAATACACAAGCAAGGATGTCATTAGTTTATAAAAGCCTTTAAATTTTAGAAAGTTCATGAATATTCATCAAGTGGTTGAAAGGTCAGTTAAAACATGTAAAGGACATAATTCAAAGTCTTGTATGAGAAAAGTAAGCGTATAATATTCCAGAAATATATATATATATATATATATATATATATATATATATATAGAGAGAGAGAGAGAGAGAGAGATAGAAAGCATATATATATATTTCTATATGGATAGATAGAAAGCATATATATATATATATATATATATATATATATATATATATATAGATAGATAGATAGATAGATAGAAAGCATATATATAGCGATAGATAGATAGAAAGCATATATATATATATATATATATATAGAGAGAGAGAGAGAGAGAGAGATAGATAGATAGATATGCTTTCATGAGCTGCGTATATATATATTTCTATATAGATATATAGAAACCATATATATATATAGATAGATAGATAGATAGATAGATAGATAGATAGATAGGTAGATAGATAGGTAGATAGAAAGCATATATATACATATATATATATATATATATATATATATATATATAGAGAGAGAGAGAGAGATAGATAGATAGATAGATAGATAGAAACCATATATAGAGAGAGATAGATAGATAGATAGATAGATAGATAGATAGAAAGCATATATATATATATATATATATATATATATATATAGATAGATAGATAGATAATGCTTTCATGAGTTGCGTATCGTATGCACAAGTTTGTCGTTGCTTGGAAATCTTCCATGCAAACAATATAACATTATTGTTTTGTCTGTGTATTGCTTAATATATTACAATGTAATTGTCATCTTTGATAATGGCTTATGTAAGCCGAAAGCTTACATAGGATTAAAAAATATGTATCAATATTGTGATTTTCTTTCTTCGTTTAATGATAATGTTATTAAGCTTATCAGACGTTATGAAAAGAATTTACATAAAATAAATAGATTTTCTTCTTGTTTTTACTCTCAGCAATAAGTGGACAACGAAAATAGAGTTGTAATCCGAAAAAAAAGAAAAAAAAAAGAGTAAAAACAAAAACAAAATCTATTCCATACCTGAGGATGTCTGTAGGAACAGACGAAAGCTTGTAAAAATAATAAGACCTTATGCAACTGAAATTTATAAAACAAGGATCTTTTCATTCATAAACAGGTTCGGGGTTTTTGTATATTATTTGAATTGTTCGCGAAGATGGATTTCTCGCCATTTAAATCATTAACCTTTGTATTTGTTTTTTGTATGAATAATTCATGAATTTGTAAATTAATTGCACCTTTATTGATATATATATATATATATATATATATATATATATATATATATATATATATATATATATATATATAAACTTAATTCACATTTAAAATCGGTCCAAGTTATTGGAAGATCCATTATATATATATATATATATATATATATATATATATATATATATATATCCTACAAGCCGATATTGGAAACAGTTTGAAAAATCCTGCGAATTTTAAAATTAAAATTCGAAGCTGAAAATGGTCATTTACTAAATGTATAGTAATTCCAGTTTTAAAGAAAATTTGCTCTTTTGTGAGTCAGTTTTAACATATTTCAAATTCTATGTTGTGTCAATAGTCCTCGTCTTGATTATACCAACGGACTACTACCTATATATATATATATATATATATATATATATATATATATATATATATATATATATATATATATATATATATATATCAAATATGTGGTGTAGTTCAATTTATATAAATCATTCATACAAAAAGTAGGTTAGTAAAGTTAATGGTATAAAAAGGCGAAATCCTTCGCTAACAAAATTTTTAAAATTTTTTAAAATTCAGCTAGCACCCGAGACGAAAAAATTAAATGCGAATCGAATTTGTTTTCTTTTTTTTTTTTTTTTTTTAATGTGTTATTATTAACGGATACAAACCTATGGAGCGTGCAGCCACAACGCTATGGTTGAATTTTTAAAAAATTTAAGAGAGTGTGTTTTTTACTATTAGGTTGGTGCAAAAATGATGTTGCCGCTAAAAAATACGTCAAAAAACGACATTATTTTTGCACCAATCTAATAATATGGCAATTTGAGAATTCTTTTTGTTGTAGTAGCTTATCAGTCAATGTGGCATGAAGTAAATTGTTCAATAAATAGAGTAACGTCTCAGTTGTTATCCCGAAAATTTGCACGTCGGATCAGTTCTTTTAAATCAAATATGTCGTTCAATATATATTACGATGGATTATTCATATAAAAAGTAGACTAGGAAAGTTAATGGTATAAAATAGGATATTTAGGATAAGAAATAAAAATAAAAAAAATAAATAAAAACAAGCAAAAAAATTTAACCCAAATAAATAAATAAACAAATAAAGGACTTCCGGTAAAGTAAACGCCAAAATAGACTACCCACAATGCACCACTGACCCGTATATATATAAATAGCCGAGAAAAATAAACAGCACTCAGGGCCCGACGATTGCATCTAGCATGAAACAGACTGTCGCTTCTACATGTTGACTTCTATGTTCACTTTCATATTTGCACACGCTCTGTCTCTGATATTGAGCACTTTATCCCATAAATATAGCACACCTTAAGATTATATTTCTTCATATACATATATACTAGCAGTAAAACCCGGCGTTGCCCGGGGATGTAACAGTAAGAGATAGATCAAGTATCGACCATCATAAAGACTGAAAAATAAAATTGACAAAGATTATTGTTTAAGGTTGACGGACACGCATGTCTTAATTAGATTTTTTTTTTGTTTTGTTTTATTTTTACGAATTGGTCAAACTCAAACAAAAACATTGTTTTCAATCGTTATGAGTCTATCGATTGAATAGAATTTTATTATAAACAATTGTCTTGTAAATGGAATTTTTAAAGCATTCTGAATGTCAAAATAAAGAAAAAGTGTGCAAGACAATAAGAAACACTACCTGCCCCCAAAAAAAAGTGAAATTTTGTTGAAATCGGTTGAAAAATGTAGGAAATCCGATCCCATATATAAACGAACACACACACACACACACACACACATAACCTGGGTTTTATAATAAGTATAACTCGATATGAGTTGTCCCCCTTCCATTCTCGCAACAGTGATGCATCTTAATCGTGTTTTCAAATTGATTTCGTGCAAAAACAATTGTGTTTTTCCAATTTTTGGCGCTGTCAGAACCACCGCAAGGTAATTTTACGGAGTCGTGTGAAGTTTTGTTGAAATCGGTTGAAAAGTGTAGGAAATCCGATCCAATATATAAACGAACAGACACACACACACACACACACAACCTGGGTTTTATAATAAGTATGATATATATATATATATATATATATATATATATATATATATATATATATATATATAATTGAATATATATATTTAATAATTGAAAATTCCTTAAAATTGTGATCAGATTTTTATGGTTTGGGATGGACGCATGTGCTATACATCTTAAAGACATGAGATAAGGGATTTTACCTTTTTCTTTTGATTTTTCAATATAGTTATGGTCATGTATATTGAGTATATCGTTATTTCCCCGTCTTGTCTCATGTGTTACCTATTTTCAGTTGATGTCGATGCAGGGGTTCTTCAAGAGAAGTAGCTTCCGTTATTTGATAAAACTATTTGTTTGCGATGGCGTAGTGCCAGTCTATTCGAAAGGTGTCATCATTGATACGAAAAAAACAAAACAAAATCATTTGTGTGTAGATAACAGCTTAGATATCACTGAACTTGTTGGACGCAATACATGGCATCCGTATGAGAGTCTAGATCAGACAAGGCTTTTAAAGGCGTGCAGGATTCATTTCTATATGACCCAGTCTGTTCTGGAGGCAGTTAGGTAGAATTATAAATGAAAGTCATCTTCATCGGAATTATCATCTTCCATTACCATTTCTTCAAGAACAGCTGTTGCAGAAGCACATCTCTGCGTATGTAAGGGCGTTCTTTCGACATTTGCACCGGATATGCTAACATCCGGTTGTGCAACTAGAAATACTTAATCCAATGATCGCCTCAGGCAATGGAAGGGGTTCTGTCATAATCTTATTGTTGCCATTGTCGGCTGATTTCCAACCAAATGCCTCTGAGTCTAGAATTTCATGCATCGCTGTTTTTGAATGGCGCCAAAACTTTGTAAATGAAACGGCTGTGTTTTATTCGGAATACAAGCGCAGTTAAAATCGGTGGCAGTTTCTCTGATTTGTTACGTGACTTGTCGTAAAGAGGCCATGGTCGTTTTCGAATGTCTTCAATAGACAGCAAAATGGACACGGCAAAATGTGGATAAAAGGAATGCATTGTACGTTTGTTTATTCTTTTTTTTTTTAAAAAAAAAGCAACCTGGGTTTCATAATAAGTATAACTCGATATGAGTTGTCCCCCTTTCATTAATGCCTTCATTAATTTTCAAATTGATTTCGTGTAAAAACAATTGTGTTTTTTCCAATTTTTGGTGCTGTCAGAACCACTGCAAGGTAATTTTACGTAGTCCTGTGAAGTTTTGTTGAAATCGGTTGAAAAGTGTAGGAAATACGATCCAATATATAAACGTACAGACACACACACACACACAATCTGCGTTTTATAATAAGTAAGATACCGCCAGTAATTCAAAGACCGTTTTTCTTTATGTCTGGAATATCTTTCACCTTCTTTAATTGAGGTAAATAAATATTTATTTCAAAGTGCTATATTATTTCTTATGAAGAATTTGTGTTTTTTTTAAACATTAAACTGTTTTAGTTTCCAGTTTAGGAACTACAGTTAAACATAGAATAGAAGGAAATGTAATGTTTTTGTATTACAAAAATAAATGAAAAAACATTGAAGAATGTTTTTACTTAAATTTCATGATATATAATTATAATTAAATTCTAAATATTTAATTCAGTCGTTATTTTTGACATGGTAAAAACGTTGTGAATGTGAACGAAATTAATCCTGCTGCTCAGTCATTTTTAGTGTTTTCTAAAGTTTTTAAGAAGTATGAAAAAAAAGTTAGCTTAGTCACTGACTCAACTTTTTTTCTGTTAAAAGGTTAAGTTTATTATTTAATATTTTTCTCTTAAAAGTTTATTTAATGATTAAAAAAAAAAGGCAAACAGGCTTCGAAAACGAATTCTCTTTTTTACGCCTTGTATATTTGTTTCTAAGAGTTAAAAAACCGTATGATTCTTTTTTACGATATTTTCGTTTTGTTATTGAGTGAACTCTAATGATTTACTAATAAAAATTAAAGAAATGATATTAATAATTAATATTAAAGTTAATGTCTAGATTTTCACAGACGTACGTCTTTTTGGAGACGTTTTTCTTCGCTTGTTTTTAAATTTTATCCTTAGAAATTTATAAAAATAATTTACCATTATTATTATTTCGCAAAATTACTTTAATATTTTTTTTATCTAATATTCTTTTTAATGAAGAACAATTGTATTCATAAAATTATTTTTATTAGTTGGGTTTTTAGGTAAAATAAACAGCAAATATTAATGTATCTATCTATAGATTACATACATTTCTGAGATGAGGTTATATGTACACTATTTATAACTGACATTCATTAAACATGGCACATGGAAAAAAACAAAAAAAACATATAATGCACTTCTCACCTAGTCTGAAATAAAGGCAGATAAGAATGATACTCTCATCTTCATAAACAAGGTTTTGGTGGAAAATTTTAAATGTTAAGACCCTTCAAATTTTTAACATATTGTTATGGGGGAGGTCAAAGTTGGGATTAACAGTATAATTTGGACTGAAAATTTACCCCTAAATTGAAGCAGTAAAAGAAATAATTGTATTTAAGAATCTTAATCATTTCAGATACTTTAATATTTTTCATCCAATATTGTTGTTCTTCTTGAAGAACAAATGCGTTCATAGAATTATTTTTTATTATTTTTTTTTTAAGGCAAAAATAAAATAAACAAGTTACAAATATTTTTAATTTTTAAAAATTTTCCATTAAAACATAAAATAAAACCAAATGTCGTATTCATATTGCAAAATTAATGACAAAACCATTTAAGAAAGTTTTTTTTACATAAACTTAATGTCATAATAAAATTTAATATGTTGAATTCAATATTCTAAAAATGTGTGAACGAAATATTAACCATACTGCTGCTTGCTGTTCAGTTGGGTTTTTTTTTTTCTCACGTTCTTCTAAAGTTGAGCACGAAACTAATTTTTGACACAAGAAAGCCGAGATTAAAGTGCACCTCCATTGCTCCAAACCCATAGAAAGACAACGTGTTTCTACTTGCCTCAGATTGTTTTAAAAAAACATATAATGCACTTCTCACCCAGTCTGAAATAAAGATTGACAATAATGATACTCTCATCTTCATAAACAAGGTTTTGACATGGTGGAAAATTTTAAATGTTAAGACCTTTCAAATTGATAAACTACAAAATGACCCACTACAAACTGAAATCAGATCTCCAGATGACAACCGACTTGACTTTATCATTTAGTTTGATCAAATAGCTCTTAATATAGCTGACAGTCAAGGCAATCGTATAAAACAATTATCCAAAGACACTGCTACTACCATACATCATACTTGCAATGGAATTGTTAGTCTATGTTGACACCATTTAGCTACAAGACATAATAAATATGTGCTACTTGGGAAATTTACAACTGATCCATTAGAAAAAAGAATTTAGTAAACTCCGTCAAGAATAAGGCAGCATCTATTTTATAAATGTTCAACAGTGTATTGAAAAGCTGCATATTAAGCAGAAATCTTTACTTTTAAATCAGAATGTAAATATTGATGCTTTTGGTGTTAAGCCGGGTCACCAATGCACATCTTGTGATTATAAACCTTGTGAAGTAGGTTCAGAAATATTTGGCAATCTGGAAAATTTAGAACCATCTCTTTCTGATGAATTACAAATGGCTCTCGTATACATAGGTGGATATATTACAAGAGATTATAATCAACCAAGTGAATATGAAACCCATTTTTAATATAAAAAGTATGGAAAATATACCAATTCAATTAACAGAGAAAAACTAAAGGTTCCTTCTGACCTCACTTGTCACTGGAAATTTTTGTTTCATCTTTTTCCATATATTTACCTCATTGCTTTGTTTGATACTTATCAATGTCTACCACAAAAATGCATATTTACATTTATTTAAATTTCAGCACACCCTATTATCTTCAGGGATGGGACAAAATGTTATTCTAAGTACTTTTAAAAATAGTTAACTTAATTTTCTTCGAAATTTTTTGAAAATTAATCATTTTATTTTATAGGCCTCCAGTTCTGACTTTCAGTTGCGACATGAACACGTCTGGAGTATTGTACGCCACGGTATATAGCCTAGCCAATTGTAATTTTAATCGTTACGGCATTTGCAGTAAATTTGCGTCCACGTTCTTGCAACATTTCTGCTTCTGCTATCACAATGTGGTACATTTAATAACAAAAGCGATAAAAATAAAATATAAACAAAAAGAAAAATAGACTAAATGAAATTGGCTCAACTATATATATATATATATATATATATATATATATATATATATATATATATATATTAAGAAATGGACAAAGTCCGACAATTTATTTATTAAAGACATTTTTTTATGTTTAACGTTCTTTTTATAGATACAAGTATTTAAGTAACTGCTCTGTTTATAATAAACAGTATTAAATAACATTTACAGGCCTGAATGTCCGAGAAATTTTCATAGGACGAATATTTTCTATGAAAATTTCTCGGACATTCAGGCCGGTAAATGTTATTTAATACTGTTTATTATAAACAGAGCATTTACTTAAATACTTGTATCTATAAAAAGAACGTTAAACATAAAAATGTCTTTAATCAATATATATATATATATATATATATATATATATATATATATATATATGTGTGTGTGTGTGTGTGTGTGTGTGTGTAACAACAATATCTGCGACTTCTGCCAAGAAGAAAAATTAGGAATAATGTAATTTTCCGGATCCAAAGAACCTTTCCAACCAAAAATCCTTTCATTTATAATAAGAAATTCATCTTAAGCACATACGAGGCTGGATAAAAAAAAAAAAGGTGAATTTCAATTAATTCCTAAACCGATAATTTTATAATACCCTTGCTCCTCTTCTTCTTCTTCTTCTTCTTCTTCTTCTTCTTCTTCTTCTTCACATCCTCCTCCTCCCTTTATATTACACCTAACGTGCATTTGTTTGTTTATTTTTTTAAAGAAAATATAACTTTCATTAGTTTTTAAAAAAAATAAAGCGTTGGGATGTCAATTGATAAAAATCGCCTGAGGATACCTTAAGGTTGAAACCAAGCTAGCGGATTCAACTGATCTTCTGGTTTTAATATATATATATATATATATATATATATATATATATATATATATATATATATATATATATATATAATTATTTTTTTCAAAATTATGATTCCTTCGCTACATAAGAGTTCTCATGTTTCAAAAAGAAACTAAATGAAATATATATATATAATTATTTTTTCAAAAATATGATTCCTTCTTCTTTTCAGAAAAAAAATGGCTCTCGTATACATAAGTGGATATATTACAAGAGATTATAATCAACCAAGTGAATATGAAACCCATTTTTATTATAAAAAGTATGGAAAGAGGCCTCTAAGTGTTGACTTCTATGTTCACTTTTATATATATATATATATATATATATATATATATATGACAAACTGGAAAGGATTTTGGGGACGCGTTTCATCGAACTAAGCTTTGTTGACTTTTTTTTGACATTGCCATTTGTCTACACATGCGCACGAAACGTGAGACGGAGGTAGTTTCAATATTTTTGAAAGAATACTTTTTTTTTTTTAAGTAATCTTTTCAAAATTTTGAGACAACCAGCATCTCTCGTTTCGTGCGCATGTGTAGACGTGGCAATGTCAACAAAGCCCAGTCGTAACGGATGAAAAGCGTCAAAAGAAAAAAAAAACCTTTCCAGTTTGTCATATTTTTCTAAATACTGTTTGTTGATATATAAAATTATATATTGGTATATCATATATATATATATATATATATATATATATATATATATATATATATATATATATATATATATAGTTTTAAGGTGTGCTATATGTATGGGATAAAGTGCTCAATATCAGAGATAGAGCGTATGTAAATATAAATATAAAAGTGAACATTGAAGTCAGCACTCTGTTTCATGCTAGACGCAATCATCAGGCGGCCTCACGATTGCATCTAGTATGAAACAGCTTGTCGTCTCTGAGTGTTAACTTCACTTATATATATATATATATATATATATATATATATATATATGAAGAAAGAACAGTAATATATATATATATATATATATATATATATATATATATATATATATATATATATATATATATATATATATATATATATATATATAATGGACTCTCCCGTCGTTTTCGACGTTTGTGGGTCTTTCAGTTGTTTTTATGTTTGTTTCGTATGAGTCAACAATCCTGTACGGGATTTGCAAACCAATCCACACGAAGGGCTATTGAAGAGGCGACCGTCATATGAGCTGATGTATTAACCCAAGATTTAGTGTTAATTCTTAATTCTCTCAAATGGTTGAAACGATTCTTTTCAAAGTTAGTTATACGTCGGTAGTGGGTGCTTCTCTAGTTTGCTCGGTTATCAACAGTGTGTTCGAACCCCTCTATAGGAATGTTTGCAGCATTTAAATTGTATTTAAGTTTATTCTTGAAGCCAAACCAATTACGGCCTACATTACGCTTACCATGAAAAATTTGGCTACACATGAGGATTTTCGGCATCCGATCATCCCTCATTGTGATGACATGACCAGCCCATCTGAACTGTGATTCCATCAGAAACGATTCAATACCACCGACGCCATATTTGATGAAAAGATCAGGGTTAGAGATTTTGTCCTGCCATGTATAGCCACATATTGAACGTTTATGAAAAGCATCAAGTTGATTGATGTGTGTCCTGTATGGTATCCACGATTCTGATCTATAAGTGTGGTGAGAATGACTGCTCGATAGAAAGGGATTTTCGTTTTCAGTGAAAATCCCATAAACATCCCACAGGCGATGCTCATAGGATTTCACTTAAAATTATATATATATATATATATATATATATATATATATATATATATATATATATATATGAAAGCATTCGTATTGAGTTTAATTCTTAGTAGATGGCTATACGTGTGGCCTTGGGCCATATCTAGGCTGCGTTTTGCAGAACACTGTAAATGAGCACGTTATAGTTAATTAATTTAGCTTGTTCTTTGATCAGCTTCTTTTTTAAGCACATTGGCGTGATTTTCTGCATTTGGGGCTTAAAACGTAAACTTGCCTTTTTCCATTTTTCATTTTATTTTTTTTGCAGTATATAAAATATCTTCTTAAGCTTGTACGCGCATGCGTCGTTTTTCGATTACTGATCTTCACCGATTCAGTTCGCTGGCCCATAATTATATACTGGGTGTAATAACAAAATTGTGCAATTTTTAGATTAAGCTTTGAACCGTCCTGTCCTGGAGATGATTAAAGATATCTTGCTGGAATTCTCCGAGATTTTTATAACACCATTGGGCACTACGCTGACCAATAAAAATATATCATTACTCTCCAACCATAGCAGAAGAACCGTGATGAATTCGATCATAAACAAAAAAGTACATACGATACTGATGTAGGAATAATTTATGATAAACATGTCATTTTCGTTTATGATTGATTTCATCAAGATTCTTTTGTTAAGCCTGAAGAGTAATTATACATTCTTATTGCTCAACGTAGAGCCCAATAGTGTTATAAAATACCTCAGAAAATTCCAGTAAGATATCTTTAATCATTTCTAAGATACAACAAATTTCAATTCTTAATCAAAACAATTTTGCTATGATTTGGCCAATCAATTTTTGCTGTTACACCCGATATATATATATATATATATATATATATATATATATATATATATATATATATATATATATATATGTGTGTGTGTGTGTGTGAAAATATATAGAAAATAGGAAAGAACTGGTTAGGTAAATAATCCAAAGTTCTTTAGTATTTTTGTTATTATTTTTAAAAAATAGTGCTCGATACAAAAGTAGAGCATAAATATAATTATTAATAGTTTGTATCAGTATAGAGTTACTTTCATAGGAAAGTAACTCTATACTGATACAGATTATTAACACGCAACGCCCCTCCCTATTTAAACAATTCGCCCTGGCTGTTACCATGGAAATTTTGATTTCAATTATGAATATGCTATTAAAACACGTAAATTTCAGAAATAAGTTATTCACAAAAAAAATTCGCTTGAAGATGTAACAGAGCTTACTTTAATTCAAATAATTATATTGAAGTTTTCGGCTCTTGTTTTGAAGCATGAGACCTCTTATGTAGCATGTTGGAATCATATTTTTAAATAAATAATTATATATATATATATATATATATATATATATATATATATATATATATATATATATATATTATGGCCAAACTTCGTCTCGCGATCCATGAGCTTTATAATTATTTACTGGCTATCAATTGAAGTCCTATTGGATTATAACGCAGGTTTATTGTCTATAGTTAGCAAAAAATATCTGAGAATTTAAATCCTAATTTTAATGCAAGATCTGAATGAGACATTGTTTTTTCAATGCTAATCTAAGGGAATGATAGGAAGCAAAGTGATTCAAGAAATTTCTGGTTCAGCAAGGCATACAGAGGAATGGCAGAAGACTAAGGTCATGGGTGAGGGGGATGAAGGAGAGTGCCCTCAAGTCATGTTCATTAATGCAGTGTAACACGAGACATTGAACTGCGTAGAATACATTGGTACACTTAGGATACAAGTTTTGTTTAAAAGCGTCCGTGACAATTTTGTCAACGAAGATGGCCTCCTCAAAGTGTAAGAAGCGAAAATATGAAGATGAAAACAAAAATTTGAAGCCAGATTTGGGGGAATGTTTTGCATTCATCGTTAAAAAAGGTAAACTTTTGTAACTTATCTGCTATGTGTAACGTATAAATTGTATTCAAGTCTTAGAACTCTCAAACATCTAAACTTTATCATATATGGTTCTTACATGAAGCAAATTTGGCCACCCCAGTTCTATAGCATGAATGAATATAGAATAAATAAAATCTTACCGGAACCAAAAATCTTCTGTATTGCAGTTCACTTAAGTATTACCTTGGACACGTAGATGATCAAGAGATTTAAGAACAAGAGATATTGGCTCAAAAAATTGACATCAATGTCATCACCTAAGAACAAGAGATTTTGACTCGGAAAATTGCTATTAATGACATCATCTAAGAATAAAAGATTTTGACTCGGAAAATTGACAAAAATATCACCATCTAAGAACAAGAGATTGTGACTTGAAAAATTGACATGAGTATCATCACCTAAGAACAGGAGATTTTGACTCGGAAAATTCATATCAATGTCATCATCTAAGAAGAGGTTTTGACTCGGAAAATTGACATTAATGTCATCACCTAAAAACCAGAGATTTTGACTCGGAAAATTGACATCAATGTCATCATCTAAGAACAGGAGATTTTGACTCGGAAAATTGACATCAATGTCATCACCTAAGAACAAGAGATTTTGACTCGGAAAATTGATATCAATGTCATCATCTAAGAAGAAATTTTGACTCGGAATATTGACATTAATGTCATCATCTAATAACAAGAGATTTTGACTTGGAAAATTGACATCATTGTCATTATTTAAGAACAAGAGATTTTGACTCGGAAAATTGATATCAGTATCATTATCATATCTATCATAGAAAATATGTAGAAATCTCTTTGGAAAGAGATCTTTTTTACCTTGATGATTGACACATTCATCCCTACACCAAACATGTCAGTAAAGGTTCTGTTTCTTATCATGACAGTTGACTTCATGAATGATGATGATCATCATCATCGTCACACAAAAAATTCAGATAAGGACCATTTGGGCCCTGATATCTGACATTGTCACACCAAGCGTTTCAGTGAGGAAACTTTACTGAACATGAAGATGTCATCATCATTTTACCCTTTTCAGAAAAACGCCTTTTTTGACCATGGCCCTTGATATCATCATTATCATCATCGTCACCCCATCATCATCATGTCAAACAGTAAAGTCAGTAAAGGTCCTTTTTTTACCATGACAGCTGATCTAATCATGCTCATCGTCACACAAAAAAAAAACTTCAGTTGGTTGATTTGTTTGTTTAGCTGCATATCAACACCTTATCGGCCATTTAATGTCGAAATGTAATTTTCTTGGGATTTTTAGATATCCTACAACTTTCTTTTGAGTCCTGGAGTGAGCTTCATTCCCAATAGACACCCAAGGTAGGCAGCCTAATTAAATATATAAGTTCAGGTCAAACAATAACATCTTCTCAGGAAGAACAAATTCACGTTTACGTCATAAATGAGCATCTCTTCAGTTGATTGATTAAGAGATTTCTTATAACGGCATATCAATTCCCTATGATGGCCTCCTCAAATTGTAAGAAATAAAAATATGAAAATGATAACAGAAATTTTAAACCAGAGCGGGAGGAAGATTTTGTATTCACCGTTAAAAGAGGTAAACCTCTCCCGCCGTTACAAAGTAACCTTGAAACGTCACTTGAAACAAATCATAAACACTTTTCGGATGATTAACCACTTAAACTAAAATTAAGAAAAAAACACAGGTTAACAGTGTTGAAATCATCGCTAAATAGCAGGTGAACACCGTTGACAACGTTCAGTAACGGAGCCGATACAACGACTGAAGCCAGTTTTGTTAAGTTATCGAATATTACTCGTGTTGAACGTCCATCTTCTGATAATGAATTTGTTAATCTTCAGCACATTAATCAATATTATTTCCCTTTCCACAGCATTCTTTTTCAAGGCTTTTAAGAGGATGCACGGTGGAGTAATGGATAGCGGCTTGGATTGAGGCATCGGAGAGCCGAGTTCGAATTCCAGTCGTATTCACTTACGTGCTAATACCCTTGGGAAAGGTGAGAATCCTCTTCTCCCTCCAGCTATGGGTAAATAGCAAATCCTCTTCTTCTCCCTCCAGCTATGGGTAAATAGCAGGACAGACTGGGTTCTATAGCCTTCGATGGTAACTGGTCTAGGAGAAGAAAAGCTCTGAATTCAAAACCTGCGGAGGGTCGTTTGGGGACCTTGTGGCACGTAATGCACCCGGTCTCTGTAATCGGCCCATCAAAAAGTGTAGATGGTCCTGCACGAAACCTTCACCACTATAATCAAATCTCATGTGCTATACATGCGGGTTTGGTGACCGCTTGTGAATTCCAAATTCCCATGAAACTCCAATATTGGAGCCGGCTCAACCCACCCCGGGTGAATACCGTTACAAGAAAAGAACAAGTACAAGAGTTAATTTATCATTAATTTAAATCAAGTTGTTTTCTGTCACCATAGAAGGATTTGACATCACAACATTGAAATTATTATTAGATCCAAATAACACAAAATTTAAATAGCCTGATAAGGTGCTAACTATTAGGTTGGTGCAAAAATAATGTGAGAAAACGACATTATTTTTGAACCAACCTAATAATTAAAATATTTCTAATTTTATTGACTTTCTTTATATTTTCCTCCGTGTATCGTCCAGATATTTATAAAGAAAAATAAATATAATTAAAAATATATTTTTTTTAACCTTTTTAGTGATATTTTTGACAGTTTAATTTCATGTTGCTGAAATGCAAAAGTTCACATTTTTCTTAAAAGTTCCTGTAGTCATTACCGTATAAAATACGCTCAATATAGTTAAAACGATCACCAATCAAGATTTTGAAAACCTTTGGTATATATATATATATATATATTTATAAATAGTCATTTACGGACAGGCTGTTTCGTTGTATTACAGTTAATTAGTGTGGCTAGACGGCCGATTGTCATAGGCCAGGATTGAAACGCTAGACGGCCGATTGTCATAAGCCAGGATTGAAACGCTAGACGGCCGATTGTCATAAGCCAGGATTGAAACGCTAGACGGCCGATTGTCATAAGCTAGGATTGAGAGGCTAGACGGCCGATTGTCATAAGCCAAGATTGAAACGCTAGACGGCCGATTGTCATAAGCCAAGATTGAAACGCTAGACGGCTGATTGTCATAAGCCAGGATTGAAACGCTAGACGGCCGATTGTCATAAGCCAGGATTGAAACGCTAGACGGCTGATTGTCATAAGCCAGGATTGAAACGCTAGACGGCTGATTGTCATAAGCCAGGATTGAAACGCTAGACGGCTGATTGTCATGAGCCAGGATTGAAACGCTAGACGGCCGATTGTCATAAGCCAGGATTGAAACGCTAGAAGGCCGATTGTCATAAGCCAGGATTGAAACGCTAGACGGCCGATTATCATAAGCTAGGATTGAAACGCTAGACGGCTGATTGTCATAAGCCAGGATTGAAACGCTAGACGGCTGCTTGTCATAAGCCAGGATTGAAACGCTAGACGGCCGATTATCATAAGCCAGGATTGAAACGCTAGACGGCTGATTGTCATAAGCCAGGATTGAAACGCTAGACGTCCGATTGTCATAAGCCAGGATTGAAACGCTAGACGGCCGATTGTCATAAGCCAGGATTGAAACGCTAGACGGCTGATTGTCATAAGCCAGGATTGGAACGCTAGACGGCTGATTGTCATAAGCCAGGATTGAAATGCTAGACGGCCGATTGTCATAAGCCAAGATTGAAACGCTAGACGGCTGATCGTCATAAGCCAGGATTGAAACCCGACTGATTTGGTAACAGTCAGCGATTTTTTCCTTAAGCTATCGGCTCTCAGCAGAGAAAGTGAATTTTTCCTTATTTATTTTGAATAAAGGCACCAGTGACATGATTCTGAGAAGAGCTTGGCATTATCAGCAGTAGCAGTCATTGTTTAGAAATTCGCGTTTTCTCTCCAAAGTGCTCGACCGAAATTTATTTTTTCGGGGGCGTGTATACATATATATATACTAGCAGTAGAGCCCGGCGTTGCCCGGTGATGTAACAGTAAGAGATAGATCAAGTATCGACCATCATAAAGACTGAAAAATAAAATTGACAAAGATTATTGTTTAAGGTTGACGGACACGCACGTCTTAATTAGTTTTTTTTTTGTTTTGTTTTGTTTTTACGAATTGGTCAAACCCAAACTCAAACAAAAACATTGTTTTCAATCGTTATGAGTCTACCGATTGAATAGAATTTTGTTATAAACAATTGTCTTGTAAATGGAATTTTTAAAGCATTCTGAATGTAAAAATAAAGAAAAAAGTGTGCAAGACAATAAGAAACACTACCTGCCAAAAAAAAAAAAAGTGCGGTTTTGTTGAAATAGGTTGAAAAATGTAGGAAATCCGATCCCATATATAAACGAACACACACACACACACACACAAACACACACACAAACAACCAACTTAGGTTTTATAATAAGTATAACGCGATAGCTTGATATTAATAAGTATAACTCGATATGAGTTGTCCCCTTTCATGAATGTCTTTTAATCGTGTTTTCAAATTGATTTTGTGCAAAAACAATTGTGTTTTTCCAATTTTTGGTGCTGTTAGAACCACCGCAAGGTAATTTTACGCAGTCGTGTGAAGTTTTGTTGAAATCGGTTAAAAAATGTAGGAAATCCGATCCAATATATAAACGTACATACACACACACACACAATCTGCGTTGTATAATAATATATATATATATATATATATATATATATATATATATATATATATATATATGTATGTGTGTGTGTGCTTTGTGATTATTGAAAAAAATTAACAGTTTTAAAAAAACTGCATACATGAATAAATATTATTACGTACATGCTTAATATTTATATATATATATATATATATATTTTAAACAAAATGTGTATGTAACAAAAACCGTATGTGTAAATTTTGTTAATGTCTTGAAGCTCTTAACCATCGGAATTCAGTCAAATGTGGTTCTTTCATTAAGTAGATTTGGCCACCCCGGAAATTGAGTTTCTGTCGGTCGAAATATTAAAATATCTTACTCTTAAAACATATTTTTTTTGTTTAAGAAAACCCGTTTTCCGTTTTGGAAAGGTTTACTGTAAGTCCTACTTCTGAGAATACATTTTTTCTTTTTCTTTTTTTTTTAATCAATTCCCCCACCCCAAGCAAGGCGTTAATACAAGTGTCTACTGAGAATGAAAGACAATGAAAAAAAACTTTGGAAGGAACCGGGGACTCAGTCTAAACCAGGAAAAAAAAATATAAACTTCTACACCTGTTCAAAAGGCCGGAGAGGAGTGTGAACCTGACGATAGGTGAACCTATCTTTCCTATTGAGATAACAAGATTATGAGTAAAATTTCAGAGTTTAGGCGCAGACATCAGAAGATCAGAGTTGAAGTAGTCTTTACAAGCAACCAGAAAACCAATCCTAAACTGGAAGGCCGGAGAATTGTCTTAAAACATTTTTTTAGTCAGCTAGGGTTACAGAGTAATGTCAGAAAACTGTGGTCATGGGGTAAGGTAATCAAGGGGACCGCACTCACGTCATATATAATTTTATGTTACTGAAATGCAAATTCCTGTAGTTCATAATCGTATTAAATACGCTCAGTATAGTTAAAACAATCATCAGTCAACATTTTGAAAACATTTGGTATATATATATACATATATATATATATGTTTGTGTGTGTGCTTTGGGATTACAGAAACCAATACAAATTAACAGTTAGAAACCAGCGTACATGAAATATATGCAATTCTTGATATTTATATAAAAGCTTTTGTAACGAAATGTGTATGTAGAAAAAACGTATGCGCAAATTTAGATCCGTTTACGTGAAACCTAGGTAGGCTTGCCTGGCTCCTTAGGATTATCTTAGGTTTTCTGGCTCCTTAGGATTATCTTAGGTTTTGCTCTAATTAATGTATTTAGCAATTTACGTAGTTGTCTTTTTACTCGTTTTCGTGTTTTTTTTTTCTTTGGACTGTGAGTCTAAACATTGGACGATTGTTTTTGTTGGGATAAAATAACATAATGTACTATTCCATACGCGATAAATACTGCGCATCAAGAGGAAGCAGAGAGTTCAGTCCGAAGTCGGGCGATCGGCTGATCGGTTGAACTCTCTGCCTACGGGCGAGAAGGAACCCGAAGGAGGCTAGGCCGAAGGGCGGAGTCTATTTCGGGGTGATAGACCGACCCTGAACCCGTTTATACGGGTTCAAAGGGCATATTTTTGCCCGTGCCCAAGGGCTCGGAAACCCCACATTAAACCGGCCTTGTGCCACATGATTCCCTCGTTGGGGGGGGGGGTGACTAAATACCGTTCAGCCCGAAGTCGGGAGACCGGCTGATCGGTTGAACTCTCTGCCTTCGGGCGGGGAGGAACCGGAACGAGGCTACGGAGATCCCACGTGCTCGGAGATCTCACGTTAAACCGGCCTTGTGCCACATGATGCCCTCGTGGGGGGGTGAATAAATACCGTTCTGACCGAAGTCGGGTGACCGTCTGATCGGTTGAACTCTGTCTACGGGCGGAGAGGAGCCCGATCGAGGCTACGCCGAAGGGTGGAAACTCTTTCGAGGAGGTAAACCAACCCTGAAACCGTTTATATGGGTTCAAAGGGCATATTTTTGGCCGAGCCCACGGACTCGAAGATCCCACGTTAAACCGGCGTTGTGCCACATGATGCCCTCGTGGTGGGGTGACTAAATATCATTCAGACTGAAGTCGGGCGACCGGCTGATCGGTTGAACTCTCTGACTTCGGGCGGGGTGGAACCCGATCGAGGCTACGCCGAAGGGCAGAGTCTCTTTCGGGGAGGTAAACCGACCCTGAACCCGTTTATACGGGTTCAAAGGGCATATTTTTGGCCGAGCCCACGAGCTTGGAGATCCCACCGGCTCGGAGATCCCACGTTAAACCGGCCTTGTGCCACATGATACCCTTGTGGTAGGGTAACTAAATACCGTTCCGTCTGAAGTCTGGAGTGAGTACTGTCTGAAGTCTGGAGTGAAGTCCGTCTGGAGTGAAGTCCGGCAGGAGTCTGTCAGTCAGTCAGAGCGAGTCAGTCAGTTGAGACAGAGGCAGTCCGAAACAAAGTCGTGTTCAGACAATTACTACTAAACTTGATTGTTCATACTAACACTTCTACTTCTCTGTATATATTCCTGTTTGTAATATATCTGTGTTATTCCATATCCGCCTTCGAGTTCTTCTTTATTGGTTCTACCTTGGATTATAACCGTGGTACAAGGAACCGGACCATGACAGTTTTCGCCTTGGCTTAATGTTCTTGGTTCTTCCTTTTTTTATTCCCCATTTTTCCAAGCTGAGCTATCCGAGGTTTTTCCAAACGAGTACCACCATTCATGTATATATATATATATATATATATATATATATATATATATATATATATATATATATGAGTGGGCATGTATATGTGTACATGAAAGTATAAGTATAGAAATTTAGAAAAGAGAAAATGGCTCTAATATATGTGTATACCTGTACAAATATATATATGTGCAAGTATATATAAACGCCTTTGATAGAAATAAATCAAGCAAGCACTCACACAGTCGGACTGACACTCTCGTGAGTCTGGGCACTGGAAGGGATAAGGTATCTAATTTCATTTGATTTATATTTATTGCTTATGCATATTTTTCCTTCTAACCTGAGGAAGGCAAAGGGACCGAAACATGTCGTTAATAAAATTTACACTTTGTCTCAATGTCTCATCATATATATATATATATATATATATATATATATATATATATATATATGATGGTCTCTCCCATCGTTTTCGATGTATGAGTGTCTTTCAGTTCAGTTTTTAATCCTGTACCTGTCTCCGTCGCCTTAACTCTCTCGCCAGTGGTCTTGTTGCTTAGGTAGAATAGCAAAGAAGGAACACTGAACTTAACTGTAGACTAGCCACACAAAAGATTTGTTTAGAGTGGTGAAGGCTTGTGTAGAACCAGTCACTCTTATTGAAAGGGCTGATAATAAAGACTTGGTGCAAATATTTGCCACGAACACAATGAACAACACCCCTCAGGTTTTATTATCACAGAGTTATACTTCTCCGGTACTACCAATGCACAAATGAGTGCAGCACCTTCCGATGCTAGTTTCACGTCATTTAGCCCGCCTACTGAAATGGTTTGCGGGGTGTGGCGCGTGGAGATTTAGGGGACGGGTGAAGACCAGTGTTGTCCGTCCATCTTAATAATAAGTGCAGCAGCCGAGTAACAAATGTACTACTTCTACCCACTGCCACCTACAAGTGTAGAACATACACTGAATGTTGGAGTAAACAGTTCGTCATCAATATGCAGTATATTGTTACAAAGTATAAATTATTATAAAGAGAAAATTTTATTATTATTATAAGTATTATTATTGTTGTTGTTTAAAAAATCTTAATAAAATTTAATTTAATCTTTAATATATATATATATATATATATATATATATATATATATATATACCCAAGTATAGGATTGGTGTATACGGAATAAATTCCAATAACCATCAAATACTATTCTTAAAAGAGTGCTCAATACAGAATAAAGCAAATATAGTTATTTATTCAAAAATTATAACATAAATATGTTGTAAAATCACAACAAAAATAGCCATTTTGTTTCAACACTTCAAGTGATGGTGTTCAATATATATATATATATTATAAAGCGGTAATCATACAATGAATCAATTAGTAATATTAATGTAATTAATGGCGAATTCTCTTGCATTAACTTACTAATAATCCATTGAATGACGCGGTCCTTAAGTATAACATTGATGTCAGATGGCTCTGGTTTTATTTTATAGCAGCAAGTACTTTCGAAAACTTCATGTTCTCATAATCAGACTGTAATTTTTGGCATTTATAGATAAAACTCCAAGGCGGTCTACAATACATTTATTGCGTGTTGGGGTTTTATTCATTAATGGAAAAAATTACAGCCTGATGATGAGAGCATGACATTTCCGAAAGTACTTCTAACATCCATCCAATAGCCTTACATTTTAACTTACTTTTTATTTTGAATAATATGTTCATTTCTTGATGTTTTTTATTTTGCTTTTTAATTTCTGCGCCCCCTCTTTAAGTCCTTTGCTTTACTTTTCAATTTGCTTAAGTTTTAATTTCTTTGCCTTACATTTTAATTTATTTGTCTTACTTTTTAACTTATTTGCTTTACATTTTCATTTTTTCGCCTTACATTTTAACTTGTTTGCCTTACATTTTATTTTGCGTAACTTTTTAATTTATTGTCTCATTGTCTTTTCAATTTTGTTTTTTTAAATTTATTTGCCTTATTTCTTTTTATTATTTTCTTTACTTTTAAGTTTTCCTTATTTTTTATTTTTTTATTTCTGGTGTTTTTAATTTTTTTTTATTTTACTTTTTAGTTCCTTTGCCTTATTTATTTATTTATTTATTTTTAATTGTCCTGCCGCATTTTTTTTTTTTTTTTTTTTTTTTTGGTCTGTTTGGTGACATTATTATTTAATTTGCTCGGGGAAAAAGCTATCGAATGTCTGCGTATCTGAATTACGGGCGATAAATTCGTGGAAACTTCAGATTTCCATGAATGAATCAGACAACCTTTACTAAACTTTACTTGCTTTTGTTGAAGGGGTAACGTATGACCTTTTGATAACCGCACGTACAGTGACATTTTATTTAAGAAAAAAGAAAAGAAAAGAAGAAAAATAGAGTAGAAGAAGTAAAAAAAAAAAAAAAAAAAGCACCAGTCACTCTCCTGGGATGTCAAAGAGTCATGTACACGCATGCACACACACACACACACACACACACACACACACACACACACACACACACACATATATATATATATATATATATATATATATATATATATATATATATATATATATATATATATATATACTACTGGTACTTCTGCCCTTCCTCCTATAATTTGTAAAAGACGCAATGGGATGTATTTTGATGCCAGATAAGACATTCTGGCTGCGACGACCTGCCCTTTAAAGTTCGCAAACCGTATTTAGTCAGAAAGAGTTTTATTGTACTTACGATTTTATAATCGTTAGGGTACACTATATTTTTGTTCTTAAACAAGCTGTTTTTAATCTTTCCTTTCTCTAGTACCCCACTTTATTTCTATTTTCGGAGGTTGTCGCTCCCTATATTAAAATTACACTGGTGTATAAATGTACATGCAATATATGATACATTGCAACTTCCAGGTTTAATGTTTCTCCCTGACATGAAGTGAAAAGATTATATTAAATCAATATCTCTATATTTCTGAGAAGAGGTATTATGTGCACTATTTATATTATTCGGACTACTGTTTTCATCTTTGTCACTATATTTATTACAACGTTTCGGCCGTTGTACGCTCCGGCCTTCTTCGAATGGTTGGAATGTCGAACTGAACCATTTATTTTACTCACTGGTGTAGACTGTTCTAGTTCCACGTGCCATGTCTAATGGATGTCAGTTATCTCCTGTTAATTCCCCTCTGAAAGTTCTCCACCGCCTTAACCAGGTATTGAACTCACACTCTTTGGTTCGTTTGAAGGACACATGGCACAGTGGATAAAGGTGTTGGTTAGATCCAGTAACAGGACTTAACATGACTGACGAGGCAGATTTTTCCTACAGTAGGTTGCCATTTCTTTCTGCGATAGACTCAAGGCTATAGAACCCGGTCTGTCCTGCAATTTACCCATAGCTGGGGGTGGAGAAGAAGACGATTCATACCTGTCCCAAGAGTATTAACACGTAAGTGAATTTCAGTCAGAGTTCATTATACTGTAGGACGGGTTTACCACAACACCTAGCACCATCCCCACTACAACAATATAACAAAAACACACATAGGGAAAATATCTTTCAAAATAGTTAACAAGCACTTTCCTAAAAACAGGATAACATGTGGAAAATAAGTAAGCACAATAAAAAATATACTCAACAAAACTAATAACAAATAAGACTAACAATGACATCAACAAATGTAACAGCAGAAACTAAAAAAAATGCCACTTAACAATAAATGTTTAAATAATAACATAATATACGAAGCATCAGTAACTAATAACATTAATATTGACGAAAGCATCACATAGGCGCCATAGAAAAAAACCTTAAAAGAAAGATATTATAACCACAAAATGTCCTTCAAAGGAAAAAACACACAAACAATACAACCCTATCAAAATACTGGTTAATTAATTTGAACCTTTTAAAACCTTTAATCTACAAACTTCATTCAACATCATCACTTGATAAGACACCAGAGGTGTTGAAACAAAATGGCTATTTTTGTAGTGATTTTATTACATATTTATGTCATAATTTTTAAATAAATAAATAATTAAATATATATATATATATATGATGAAATGGACACTTATTTTTAAGACATTTTTATGTTTATAAATTCTTTTTATAGATACAAATATTTAAGTAAATGCTCTGTTTATTGTATTCAGGTCGGTAAATGTTATTTAATACTGCTTATTATAAACAGAGCATTTACTTAAATATTTATATCTATAAAAAGAATGTATAAACTTAAAAATGTCTTAAATATACATACATACATACATATATATATATATGTGTGTGTGTGGCAAAAACCCAAATTACCTCAACATGAGTATAGTCTATTTCAAGCTGGTCTGAACCGAGCTGTCTTCAGCTCTGAAGTGTTTGGAAGTAGGAATTTGAATTTATTTTCCATATCAGTCCTCCTCCGAGAGACGCCTTGTTTATGATTAGGGGCTTGTGTTGGTGACTACGGCAGGGCGCGGGGTATCTCATTACGGGGGAGGTAGTCTGGGGTTGGAGTTTATTTATGGCTAGAGCCTTTTGTTGTCTGTAACTAAATTTTGGTTCCCACTATGGGGTGCTCTGTATACTGTCAACATGTGTGTTTTCCTGGGATTTAAAGTAAATATTATTTAGACAATAAGGGTTTAATTTTATTAATAAGTTATGGGGGATTTAATCTTAAGACCAATTATATTTAGGTAAATCAGTTGAATAATAGATTCATAATTGGTCGATAATACCGGGACACTTAATGGAATAGATCATGCCAACGGATATATATATATATATATATATATATATATATATATATATATATTAGGTTGGTGCAAAAATAATGTCGTTTTCTCACATATGTTACTTTTATATATGATTTCTGAATTAATTCATTGATATATATAGCCATGTTATATATCATTTTGAAGCGCGTTTTTCGCTCTATCGAATCGTGTTATTACCGTTCTCAATCTCTACATTTATTTTTTTGCAGGCTTTTCGACAGCATGGACAAAATTCAAATCCGCACGATTTTCTTGTTCCAGTTCAAACGAGGCTGAAAAGCTGCCGAGACAGCTCGTGATATCAATGATGCGTTTGGCCCAGGAACCACTAACGAACGTGTGGCACAACGGTGGTTCAAGAAATTTCGCAATGGTGACGAGAGCCTCGAAGATGAAGACGGTCGCGGCCGGCCGACTGCGGTTGATAACGAACATTTGAAAGCCTTAATTTAAGCCGAACCTCGGAAAACCACACGAGAAGTTGCTGTTGAACTCGAGGTCGACCACTCAACAGTCGTTCGCCATTTAAAGCAAATAGGGAAGTCAAAAAAGTTGGATAAATGGGTGAACGATAATAAAAAAAAATCGTCAAAAAACGACATTATTTTTGCACCCACCTAATATATATATTTTTTAGATATAGTTAAAAAAATTTTTAAACAACATTTAAAATATTTATGACAGATTTCAGTTAGGAATATCCGAACAGTGACGTTCCATATCACGTGACGTCCGCGTCTCGCGAAGGACGCTACTTGCTAAAAAACAGTAATTTTAATTTATTTGTAACAAACAGTTATTTCTGATGAAAGATTGAGGACAATTTGAAATATCAAATATATATATATAAATAAATAAATACTTTCATAAAATAAAACATGATTTTTTTTAATTTGCAACTTTTTCTATATATACATATTAAGAAAGTATACGTGGGTTCTCATTATGCTATATATATATATATATATATATATATATATATATATATATATATATATATATATATATATGACGAAGCTCTAATAAAATTGAAATATATTAGATTGATATATATATTTCCTATTTATTCTTTATTTTATCATCCTGCCGGATTCCGATCCATATTTGATCTGCATTTAATCTTTAACTCATATATATGCATGTATCCCGCTCGAAAATGTTTGTGATCTAATTTTTTCTTCCTTGCGTATCACCGCCAAGAGTAATGGATATAAATAATGTATCGATAAAAACCGATCGATAATCAATTAAATACATAGACATAAATATAGATAACGGAAAATGTAGACAATCAGAGGAAAAGGTTATCGATCCATTTACTAGATATTAGGTTGGTGCAAAATACTGACGTAATAATGTCGTTTTTTGACGTATTTTTTAACGTCAAAAAACGACATTATTGCGTCATTATAGCTAATAGTTATGGATTGGAGTGCGTTATAAATGCATAATATTGCAAATTTAAACTATCAGATTGATTCCAAAAATTTCCCATTAATGTTTGACACACCATTTTTGCCCGGCTTGAATTTTAATCTAAAGAGTGTATTTCGTTATAAAATAATGATTCTAGATTTGCTGAATAATGTCTTGATTTTCCCTTCAGTAAAGCGCAAGTTTCTTCATCATCTGTGGTGTGATTGTCCAGCATTCACAGCCCTATAGGAAGACAGATATTAGATATCAGTTCAGTACTCTTTTCTTTGTTTCTAATGAAAATTTTCCTGTTCCTTAATATGTTGCTTATCTTTTGGAAGGCATCTTTCCCATTTCCCAATGTGCCTTAGGTGTTACATTTTTCTGTCCTCTGTAAAAACCCTTTCCAAATATTTTCAAATTGCTAACTGCTGCAACCTAGAAACGGTTACTGAATGGGGAATAACCAAAACGGAGCTTGGAAATGGAATTGTAATCTTTATAACATCAACAATATCCAATACTCGCCAGCGGCGTGAAGTAGGTAAACCACTGCTAGTGGTGGACTACTTATACAGCATATTACCCTCCACTTACAATAGTGTCCAACGTATTTATGAGGATTGGTACATACCTATTAGTGTTCATAGGTACAGTATATAATGTTGGATGTGCGTTGTGGTGTAATGGGTAACGGCTTGGAATGAGAAATTGGAGATCCGAGTTCGAATTCTATTCGAGTTCACCTACGCACAAATACTCCTGGGAAAGGTATCCTCCACCCAGATATGGGTCGAATAGCATAACAGACTGAATCATATAGCCTTCGTCGGCAACTAGTCGACCGCAGGAAGAAATGGCAATTGACTGTGGTAAAATCTTCTGCCTGGTCAGTCATGAATCGAAAGAGACAGGTTTGCCCAAGTGTGCATCTGAACAGAGGGAAAGAGAGACAAAGGACAACAATGCGTGACATACCTGGCGGACAAACAAGTGGATGACAAAACGGGGAGCGGAGGGAAGGAACTTGTTGAGAGCTGCAAGAGGGAGGGGGAGAGCCATGATCGCCTACATCCTGAAAGGGCATAACACGTAAAAAGACAAAAAGAGACGATCCGAAGAGAACTAGAAGTCCTATCAGGATTTATTTTCGACAGACATAATCTTATTTGGTTTGGTCTGGTTTGGTGTGTTTTACGGCATATCAACCTCAATGGGTTATTTTCATTGTTGGTAATATTTTTTTCCCCAAAAATCTATTTCTGGGAAGAATTTTCCTTCTCTGGTAAAATTTTTTTTTAAAAAAAATGTATTGCTGGTAAAAATTTTTTTATCAAAAATGTATTGGTGGGAATAATTTTTTTTTTTTTTTACAAAGTATTTCTGGTATTTAACAGTATTTTTACACTTTCATCGTGTTTT
>OZ010580.1:118425354-118467854 GCA_963932145.1 Acanthosepion lycidas
GCATATAAAAGAAGATGATAACTGTAGCTATAATATTCAATAAATAAAGAAAAACTCAATCGACTGACAGAGTTTCGCATCGAAATACTCTACCATGGCCAGATGTTCGATAGATTTAATTATCATTTATTGATTCTATGTGAACACTTTATTTAATCTACGGAGATAGACTGTTCTCGTTTCACTGAGACACACCTAGAGTTGAACGAAAACAGTTAACCCAGGTAGTTTGAATAAAGTCTTTTATTTAGAATTCTCTGTAGGTTATTGCTGTGGTGCCCTCACTCAAAAAAGATTCTATATTAGACTCTTCCGCCTACTATAAGATTAGTAGGAGAGAAGGCTTCGGGGAACTATGAATAGATTGAGCGCTAGTTCATTCGATACACTCTCACTAGTCTCTTCTGGTGTACTTACTGTTTAATATACGATATTTCTGCAAACATGGTTTTTGTTATTACTTAACCTTGGTCAAACATCTTAATGAACTAGCGCTCAATCTATTCACAGTTCCTCGAAGACTTCTGTCCTACTAATCTTATAGTAGGCGGAAGAGTCTAAGATAGATTCTTTAGAGGGAGAACACCACAACAATTATCTAGATCGATGTCCCTAAAGTCTGGACACATAGGAAATTTCATTAACTATTTTTTTTTTAACCTCCACAGATTAAACATGGTTTTGTCGAAAGAAAAAAGAATTGACTTATTTTTTCTGGGGTATGTTAAAGAAGGTGTGCTCAATGAAAATCACAGATGCTACACACTTGATTGAACGCATAAAGAGTGAATGGGCTAAAATTGACGGCTACGTAGAGTTATTGCATTGAGTTCAGGTAAATTTTGCAACTAAAGAACAAAATAAATACTAAGTAGAAATTTTAAGCGGGGGCGTTAGGAGTATAGATTTGAAGTAAATTTAGAAGGAACCGGAAACCGAATGCTAAACAGGAAACCAGGGATACACCTTCTAATCCTGTTCAGAAGACCAGGGAGGTCTGTGAACCGGACGAAATTATTGATATCGTTGAGTATTATTGTTTACTTTCGGTTAAACTTAAGATATGAACGATAAAGCTCGGCCTGTTGCTTTCGCTATCTCATCGGTTTGGCAGGCTGGTCTTCTTTACAGGTTGAAGGTTTAAAGTGGCTCTGACCGTTTCTTTGATTTGCTTCAATGTTTCCTATCAAACCGCATATTGCTGGTTGTCTTGAAAGACAACTCTTCTAGATCTATTTGCATTAATGCGTGTGTTCCCCCAGAGCACTAACCTTGGACCTACTTTCTTCCTTATTTTCAGTAACGATCTTTCTGATGACATCAGTTCCCGTTTAGGTATCTCTTCTGTTGATAGAAGCATTTATTCCTGTCTTAATATTAAGTCCCGATGTAGGCGCTATTGTCGGAGTGAACACTTTTTTTTTTTCATTGACCAAAAAAGCGATGTCGTATATAAAAAAAATAAAGGGAAGACTTTATTTTAATTATCCATTGATTCGTATATTTTTCTAGGTATATTATAATTTTTTCATGTTATTATTCATTTACAATAAGTAATTATTAAAATACATATTTGTTTAATATATTTTTATTTTTTAAGTCGATGCATACATAGATTATTTTTTGTTTTAATTTTAACATAAGTGTTTTAAAAGTTTACTATATTAAGAACTAGCAGTAGATCCCAGCGTGGCCCGGGGATGTAACAGTAAGAGATAGATCAAGTATCGACCATCATAAAGACTGAAAAATAAAATTGACAAAGATTATTGTTTAAGGTTGACGGACACGCATGTCTTAATTAGTTTTTTTTTTTACGAATTGGTCAAACCCAAACTCAAAAAACATTGTTTTCAATCGTTATGAGTCTACCAATTGAATAGAATTTTATTATAAACAATTGTCTTGTAAATGGAATTTTTAAAGCATTCTGAATGTAAAAATAAAGAAAAAAGTGTGCAAGACAATAAGAAACACTACCTGCCAAAAAAAAGTGAAGTTTTGTTGAAATCGGCTGAAAAATGTAGGAAATCCAATCCCATATATAAACGAACACACACACACACACACACAGATAACCAACCTGGGTTTTATAATAAGTATAACTCGATATTAATAAGTATAACTCTATATGAGTTGTTCCCCTTTCATTCTCGCCATAACGATGCCTCTTAATCGTGTTTTCAAATTGATTTCGTGCAAAAATAATTGTGTTTTTCCAATTTTTGGCGCTGTCAAAACCACCGCAAGGTAATTTTACGTAGTCCTGTGAAGTTTTTTTGAAATCGGTTTAAAAATGTAGGAAATCCGATCCAATATATAAACGTACAGACACACACACACACACAATCTGCGTTATATAATAAGTAAGATGTCTATTATCATGGTCAGCACACTGTAGCCGTGTTCGTATTTGATATTAGTGAGTGTTTACTTTTTTTTTCTTTTTTTATTAATAATGTTTCCATTATTAATAATGCTTAATAATTTTATTAATAACTCTTCCATTATTTTTAACCTTTTTGTGCGTGTGTATGATACTGATATATAAGTATTATCAACGAACATTTGATATGTCTCTATACATATTTAAATGAGACCTAATTAATCTCTCTCAGTTAGGTCTCATTTAAATACACATAAAGTGTTCTGACCATGTTTGGAAAATAAAACATTGCTGTAACTGTAGATACGTGCAAAAACAATGCATATATTCAGTTATAAGTCAAATAAAATTCATCCTTGATAATGGCTAAAAATATAGCCAAAAGAGCTTAGAAAACATTCGGACACTTTATATAACTTCTGTCCTGAAATGAATATATATATATATATATATGTATTGGATTCTCCCGTCGGTTTCGACGTATGAGGATATGACAAGTTAATTGATTCAGTTATGAAAGTTTCTGCACTTAAGACCCGCTAGTGATTTACAAAGGAGGCCGCATATGGAGCAAGAGTAAAGATTGTGGGATGAGATCACTGTTAGATTGGTTGACTTTTTAGATCTTGCTCTCGGTTCTTGAAGGCGATTCAGACAAGCTGAGTCCACTAAAACACGTTGATCTCCATTCTACCCGGTCCAAGGCTAAATGCTCGAGTGTGTTATAAGGTATATTAACAGCAGACCAATTGCTCTACAGCTTGTCTTTGTATCTTAGCCATGGGCGTCCTACATATATATATATATATATATATATATATATATATATATATATATATATATATATATCCTTGTGCAGGTATGCAGAAAATAGAAAAGAACACGTTGGGTGCATAATCCGGGGTTCCTTAGTATTTTTGTTTTTATTTTTAAGAAGACAGTGCTCCATACAGAAGTAGAGCTTATATTATAATAATATTTTTTGTTCAAAAATATGATTCCTTCGCTACATAAGAGTTCTCATGTTTAAACGGGACAAAACACCACAATTCAACTTAATTTTAATAATTATTTGGATGATTTCGGCTCTCGTTTTTGAAACATGAGAACTCTTATGTAGCGAAGGAATCATATTTTTAAACAAAAAATATTATTATAATATATATATATATATATATATATATATATATATATATATATATATATAGATAGATAGATAGATAGATAACTAGACTCGTTTCGAAAAACCGTCGAATTTTTGATTTGCCAATAATCAAATCAATCTCGAGGGAAAAATGTTTTTAAAAAAAGAAAGAGATACAAACATGAACTTCTGCCGAAAAAAATCGCACAGATGCAGGTCTGAAGCCCAAAGAAAAAACCCCGATACGAGTAAACAACTAAGTAACAAAAGAGCTCAATACAACCGTAGAGCAGACCTAGATACACCTAGTGAGCCAGACAGTCTGGCTCACTAGGTGTATCTATCTATCTATCTATCTATATATATATATATATATATATATATATATATATATATATATATATATATATATATATATTTGTAGAGAAGTTGAATATTTAAATTGCTAACAAGCATTAAATTAATTTATTTGTGGAGTTTTTTTAAACATTTAAATTACTATCAAACGTTAAAATCTGTTTTTATCTAAATTGCTAAAGCTATACCACCCCTCTTCTTCCCCCGAAAACCGTAAGTACCATCTCTTTTCTCTTTACTTCCCCCTTTTTCTTTTTTCCTTTTTACTCCTTTTCCTTTACCCATAAATATTTCCGTTGAGATGACCGATTAAATAGTTTCATGCCTGATCCTTACTCCGTCCTTCTTCAATATTAAGTATTATAGTAAAAAGAAATATAAAAATAAATTTTAAAACTCTCCCTTACCTCTCTAAACTCGACCATCTCTCTCACACCATCCCTCGCTACCTTCTATGTCAACTTATAGAAGCTTACTACTACCCGTCAAAAGTGTCAATTTTAATTTCATTTTTCGTTTCACCTTTTGAAAGTGATGTCTGAAGATCCAGGGCACTTTAAAAGGTCTCCGGTGAAATAAATTATTACAATGGAGCCTTAAAGTTGTCTGTTTTTCTTTAAATTAAATTATTCGCTCTGAATTAACACTGAGCTCTCAGGATATCATCCTCCTTGGGATTATCCATACGGATTACCAAGATTTTCGTTACCTATATATATATATATATATATATATATATATATATATATATATATATATATGATCTACTCTCCCGTCGAGATTCGACGTATGAGGGTCAAGCAGATCAGTTTCCAGGAAACCGACAGCCAGACACCGGCACATGAGATTTGATTATAGTGGTGAAGGCCTCGTGCATATATATATATATATATATATATATATATATATATATATATATATATATATATGTGTGTGTGTGTGTGTGTGTGTGTGTGTGTGTGTGTGTGTGTGTGTGTATATCGTGTTTAGAAGAAAAATTATCAATATTATTCACATTTACAGTTGGACGTTTACGAACGAACACGTAAAGAAAAGCAAAAATTCCTGAACTTGCGCGTGTGAAAACGTTAAACTCATGGATGTGAGCATCTTTACAACGGATTAAAAAACGCGAAAAAAAAATGGAAATAAACTTAGAATGGATAATTCGAAGAAACTTCGAAGTCGCGAAAACAAGAGCAAAAACTGATATTTACAGTTAAGTAACTTTTCTGTATATATATATATATATATATATATATATATATATATATATATATATATATATATATAAACCTAGTGAGCCAGACAAACCTACCCAGGTTTCACCTCAGCGGATCGTCAGGGAAAGCTGGCTAAAGAGGCAAAGGGAAACGCCTATTTATAGCCGATAGTCAAAATTATACCACGTGACCAAAGATCAAGAAAAACACAAAAACACCGGGAGAGGGGGGTTAAAGATTTATTCAACTAAAAGGGGAGGGGATATTAAAATACGAACATTAAGGTGGAATGAGAAAATAAACGGGGAAATTCGTCTGAATTTAGTAACCAAGATTTTTTATGCCTACATATGTTAAGAATTTCGGTTTTGGAGTTTAATAGCTGGTTAGGTTGATTATATAAAGCTATGGCTAATTTCTCCTCTGTACATAATTTACAACATTTTTGCCCTGCTTTATATTTGGGGCGTTTTTTTTTTTTATATTTCCTATTTAAGGATGGGGTCTTTATCGTTTTCTTGTCTAGTTTCCCATACATAGGTGGATAGCGTGCTACTATGTTTAGTTTTTTCGTTTTAAAAAACTACTCGTGTGATTATATCTTTTTTTTTTAATTATCCTGAGTAGCACCTATGTATATTTTAGGGTTTGTATCCTCCATATCCTTATAAATTTTCACCTGGTAAACCACGGATTCTTGCTGACATTTTCCCTGTAGTGGGCAGATATTTTTGTTCCTACAATTACAACTAGGAGGGCTACTGCATGGAGTATCCCTAGTTTTTTTCTTATTCAATCCACTAATCAAGGTCCCTACATTAGGCATGCAACAAAAACTAAATTTTACATTATTTTTATTGAATATTTTATGTAACTCAGTTTTTTGGAGGAAATGTTGCTCTAATAAGTCAAAAAATATTTTGCCAATTTTTGTTTTTACCGCCAAATTAAAAGGAAGGTTAAACCACAAAATATTTCTCTGCCTATTGTTACGTTTGTTCTGAGTTCTGTTATAACTGTTTACGTCAATATATTCCAATTTATTTTTATGTCCACTCTTAGATAGGGCTTCCTCATAAATTGTTTTATTGGCCTCGAAAATGACTTTATTAGACGAATTAATTGAAAGTCTATAACTAATGTTTTTGGGAATATGCCTTATGATATTTGCTGGGTGATTGGATTTTACATTTAAATATTGGGGGTCCTGGTTCTCTTTTTTATACGGGCGTATAGTTATTGGCAAATCAAAAATTCGAGGGTTTTCGAAACGAGTATAGTTACTTATATATATATATATATATATATATATATATATATATATATATATATATATATATATATATATATAAGTTATAAGGAACTTGGTAAACCGAATTGGTAAATCCAAAGAGGATGAAATCCTGAGAGCTCAATGTTAGGACAGAGCTATATATATATATATATATTATTTTAATTTTTGCATCATTTAGACAACAATTTATCCATCGCCGTATATATAATTTTTTTTTATCATTTAAATCCAAACAAGAAAATAAATCTACTAAGACGTAAGTGTTTAATGAATAATAGAAATATATAATTCAATGAATAATAATAACCGCTTAAAGTGGCAGTGTTTGACAGATAATGTTGTGTACTGAGCTAAAGTCTATATATAGGGCCTGCTCGCGATGACTTATATTGGTTCAACTGAGAACTAGTTCAAAAGAAAGTATAAAAACAATGTAATATTATTCCAGTTGTGCTATGTAAGACAAAGATTGAACCCGGCCTGACGATCCTTCACACTGAGGGTAACACTCGGGTAGCTTTGTTTATATTACTTATTCTGTAATTCTTATATGTTTGGGGCATGTAGTGCAACAGGTCTCTGTATTCGTCCCTTTAAAAAGTGTGGATGGTCCTGCACGAAACCTTCACCACTATAATCAAATCTCATGTGCTGTTGTCGGGCTGTCGGTTTCCTGGGAACTGATCTGCTTGACCCTCATACGTCGAATTCGACTGGAGAATGGAAAGTATATATATATATATATATATATATATATATATATATATATATATATATATATATATATATATATATATATATATATATAATATTAAAATTTACTTTACTGTAAATATCAAATCTTTTTTAGTTGTTGTATCCTCGACTCCTAAGTTCCATGATGCTAACCATTCATCTGGTAGTTCTGTATTTAAATGGGTATATTTTATATTTCCAATTTTTTCATTTTTCTTTTCTTTTTCCGCGTCTTTTTAATACGTTTTGTAGACGTGTTCATGTTATTTTTTTTTTCATTTTTTTTAGTTTTTTTTTTTTCATTTTTTCATTTTTTTTTATTTCTTTTTTTTTTTTTTTTTTCATTTTTTTTAGTTTTTTTTTTTTCATTTTTTTTTTTTTTTTACACACGCCCATCATGGATTTCTGCTTTTTTTTTTTTTTTAACATCTTTTATTTGTAATCCTCATAGTTTTTTCTAGTCGCAGAATTTTTTTTCCGGTTGTAAATTTTTCGAAATTAGAACTTTTCTTCGAAATCAGAATATTTTCTTTTATGCAAGATTTATATCGATACATTATGAAATGGACAAAGACCGACAATTATTTTCAAGACATTTTTATTCTTTCATAGATACAAACATTTAAGTAAATGCCCTGTTTATAATAAACAGTATTAAACAACATTTACCGGCCTGAACGTCCGAGAAATTTTCATAGAAAATATTCGTCCGCCGAATTTATATTGATGTTGTGGCTTTTTATATTATTGATTGTTTATTTGTTTGTTTGTTTGGGTTTTATGGCATATCAACCACTGTGGGTTATTTAATGCCAAATCCAGTTTATATGAATTTTAAATGCCTATTTTGTATAGAATAAAAAACGTATAGCTGGCAACATTATTGTTTCAAAAATATATTATTGATTAAATGTTATAGTATTAGGTTGGTGCAAAAATAACGACGTAATAATGTCGTTTTTTGACGTTAAAAAATACGTCAAAAAACGACATTATTACGTCATTATTTTTGCACCAACCTAATGCTTATTAATTTGTATCATTAATGAAATTATAATATTTCATGCTGCATTTGATGTATTATGTATTATTGTATTATTTTTAAAATAATAAAGTAAATATTTGTTAATATGCCGTCATCGACCTATTTGTATTTGGGCAGCAATCCCTATTTTGGGTGTGGCGGGAAATGAGAGGTACGTATGTATTTTACCCAGACAAGATGCTATTTACTACAATAGTAACAGTCTGGAATAATATAAATCACGTTTCTGCAAGATCAAGTTATCTCTAGTGATGTTCTAGAAAATTAATTCGATTAGTCTTAACTGTCATTGATTATTATTATCTTTTTGTCGAGTGAATTAGCGTAATAAAACAGATATTGTATAATTTTATTTTTTTTTTTTTTTGTTATGAATGACAATTTGGAATAGATTTTCCGCATTAAAAATTTTCTAATTTTCCTAAAATAACAAGAGAAAAAGGTGTAACTGAATTTTACAGGATTTTTAAACTAACTAATTTTGATTTTGTTTACAAAGTCAGACAAAAAGGCCGATAAGGCCGAATTAAAAATTTTTTTTTTTAATCAAGAAAAAACAAAGTTTTTAAATAAAATTTTTAAAATTATAGGATGGATTAAAAAATGTGAAAAAAATATTCAGAAAATACTTTGGTTTTTCATCTTTAATACTAGTATAAACATTTACACGTAAAAAATTGTTTTAGCAATTTGGGGACATTTTTTCACCAGGGTATACCACTGTTTTTGACGATATGGAGGACAAACCTATATTTGCTAAAATAGTAATAGTCTGAGATGATATAAATCACGTTTCTGTAAGATCAAGTTATCTCTAATGTCATTAATTTTTTTTTTTTTTTTTTTTTTTTTGTCGAGAAGATATCGAACAGTGAATTAGCGTAATAAAACAGGTATTGTATATATTTTTTTTTTTTTTTTTTTTGTTATGAATGACAATTTGGAAGAGAATATCCACATTAAAAAGAATGCGTAAGAGAGAATAAGAGAGTTAAATAGACAAATAAATGATGACACCACCACCCACCTCAAAAAAAAAAAAAAAAAAAAAGAAAGAAAGAAAAGAAAAAAGAAAAAGAAAAAAAAGATCCAACGTGACGATAGAGAAATAGAATATTGTTTAACGCTGACATGGTTGGTACGCTAAGCGGCAAGCCTGCTTTTTCTTTTCTTTTTTTTTTTCTTTTTTTTAATGCTTTCTCGTGATTGCTCGGCGTGATTCACATATATGCACATGATGACGTCACAAATGTTTGTCGGCTCGCTGTTTTTTTTTTTTTTTTTTTTTTTTCTGTTTATTCCATTCAGACGCACCCATCCATTTAAACACCTGTTTAACTCTAGACTAACCACAGGACATATTATCCTTTCTGCCCCCAACTGTTTCTGTTCATAACAACTTTCGCTTACTTTCTTTTTTGTTTTTTATATTTGATTTTTTGTTTGTTTTTGTTTTTTTAAAAGTGAGTTTCCCCCAGTAAAAATCCCCCTGTATTGGAGTGGGGGCCCACTCGAGATAGGGGCTTACAGCAAGATGCAATTCATGTGGATATCTGGGGACGATAACACTCCAGATAGGAGTGATAGAAGAAAGGATGAGGAGAAGGATAGTGGATAGATCAAGGCAACTGGAGATGTCGATTGACATTACATTTGAATAGTTGGAGATTATCAGGGAAACAGGAATAAGGAAGGGAGTTCCACAGGCGAGGGTGCGTGGTATGAAGCTGTTGGAGTAGAAGAGACGGCTACATTTAGGAGTTTCGACAGTGAAAGAGTGAGAGCGGGATGCCAGCCTCGTAGGGCGCTTGAACTCATGAAGTCTGGGAACCAGTGAAAGCAGCTCATCGAAGCAATTACCATGAAAGTATTTGTAAAAAAGACAGATGCCAGAGCAGGGTCAATTATATTGCATATCCGCCTCTGGAGCCTATCAAGAACCCCGAGGCAAACAGAAGGGGTACCAGACCATATATGGCAGCAATACTCCATGCAAGGGCGAATTGTTGATTTGTAAATCTGGAGGATCGATTCCGAGAATCGTCCGAATAACATAGAAAAACCAGAATCATTATACACTTCCATACATAAAGCAATATCTACACTTTTTTTTTTTTCAGTAAGGCTTGGAACCCATTAATTTTTTGGAACTTTGAAAAGACCCGTCATCTCTTCATGAGTTCCGAAATCCGAAGGCGCATTGACATAATGAAAGTTGCCTCCAAAAGCTAAGCAAATTAGTTTCTTTTTCGGGGTTTTTAAAATCAGTTCACCCCAAGCAAGGCAATAAAGCGACTAAGAAGCGTTGCTGAGTGTGAAAGAATAATAGAAAAAGAAAAATATTAAGGAGAGAGAACAATAAAAGAGCAGAAATTGAGAAGACAAAATATAATGATTGTCACTACATTTAATTTTTTTCAAAATCAAAATTGGCTGGAAAGCCAAAAAAAACAAAAAAAAACGGAAGAGAGTTTCACAAACGAGAATCGTCGGAGAAGGAACAGTTATCTTCCGGTTTTAGTGGGAAATGATTTTATTGGCTGGAAGAGCCTTTAATTTATTTCTTTTTTTCAAAGGAGCGGGCTCCCTCTGGCCTCTTGCCTCCTAGGGGTCTTGCTTGGATTGAAATGAAAAAAAATAAAAATAGAGAAACGTAGCAGAAATTCGAATCCTGCATGCGGATTTCTCTTTGCGAGTCGATAATCCTTACATCACCCGCAAATCCGTAATTAAACGTTAGTTCGGATGATCCCTTGGGAAGGCTACGTGACTTGAGAGATTTGGGCTTAAACTCACCCTGATCTAAAGTGGAACACGTGCATACGATACATAAAAATTCTTGGTATGAAGATTCGACGTCGGTCTGATTGCATGCGGTAAATTATTACCAACGGATTTCTAAGGTCTCCGCTTTTATCATTACTCTATAGGATCTGTTCTTACATTGAACTCTCATTAATATTAACAACGAACACGGCCCGAATATGCTGACTGTGTTCGGAAAATAAAACATCCCTGTATCTAGATAAATACACACAACCCATGCATCCAGTTAAATGCAAAAATAAAATCATCCTTGATAATGGCTAAAAGTATATCGGAAAGCGCTGTAGCACATCGAAAAAGTCTGACTGTGGATGATGATAAAGTAATTTTATCGATCGAGCACTGTAGGGAGTAAAGACCGAATTTGTAAACAGTCAATATTACTGCTGATAATGCAAGAATCTCCAAACTAAACTGAGTTCTCTAAGCGACTGGTGCGTTTATAAAAAAATAAATAAGCAAAAATTAGACTGTCTCTCTGCCGGGCGTCGTTAGATTTTCATAAACACACCAGTCACTTAGATTCTAAGGGTTTCCATCCCAGCCTGAAGCGATTGGATATCTATCGGATGTCTATCCACTCTGAAGAGCTGCGATACAGCGAAACAGTCTGTGGATGTGTGTGTGTGTAATGGACAAAGTCCGACAATTATTTTAATACATTTTTTTATGTTTATACGTTCTTTTTATAGATACAAATATTTAAGTAAATGCTCTGCTTATAATAAACAGTATTAACGACATTTACCGGCCTGAATACCCGAGAATTCTTTTATAGAAAATATGCGTCCTCCGACAGGATTCGAACCTGTATCCTATACGGAACCGTCATATAGTCTGACGTGCTTTACCGACTGAGCCACAAAGGATCGTTTCGATTAGCAAGGTCGATTTTACCGTTTTTAAACTGCAATTCTTCATGATTTTCTCTCGTACATTGATATCTTCTCGATGCCTATCCAAATATAAACAAATGACGTCACAGATTATGAAATGGACAAAGTCCGACAATTAGTTTAAGTCATTTTTTTAAATGTTTATACGTTCTTTTTATAGCTACAAATATTATAAGTAAATGTTCTGCTTATAATAAACAGTATTAACGACATTTACCTGCCTGAATGTCCGAGAAATTTTTATAGAAAATATGCGCGCTCCGACAAAAGAGAAAGGGAGGGACAACATAGTTCAGGAGGACGAAAGGGGACGAACAGACGTTGCCTTTAACTTTTTGAAAACTACAGGTGGCCGGAAAACAACAAATCGGAAGTGAGAAAAGAAACTTTCAGAAAAGATGTGGAATTTGCGTCCAGATCAATAAACAGTTGAACGGTGAGACCGAGATGCCAGTCTAGTAGGATGGCTAAATATTAGGTTGGTGCAAAAATAATGTCGGTTTTTGACGTATTTTTTTAACGTCAAAAAACGACATTATTTTTGCACCAACTTAATACAAGCAGTCGATGCACTCTGGGAAAAACCTCAACGGAATAATTACCATGAAAATATTTGAAGAAAAAACAGAAAGAGGCTACGCCACGTCACGTTGGTGATTTGGGGACCAGGATGCAAAATCAGGACCGATTACGTCACAGAATCTTCTTTGATACATATATATATATATATATATATATATATAAGGCAGGATGTGTGTGTGTGTGTAACGAATGCACGGCCGCAATTTTCGAAGAATTTGCACCAAAATTTACATGCACATGCTCCAAGTTAGCGGGAAGACTAAAACTGACTTTGCATTTCCCAACTCCCATCGATAGTGGAAATAATCGATTTTTACATGCTTCTACGGCAGTTTTCATGTAGTTTGCGGCCATTTCCTACTGGCCAGAGTGAAAGCCTATAGCTGGCTGCCGCGAATAAGCAGGAAGATTCTATTGGCCAGCGTGAGAGCCAATAGCTGACTGACACGAAAGTTAGCTAGCATGCCACCATGCAAAAAAAATATCGATAGCTGCATTCGTCACAAGTGGGAAAAATTTAAATCTGCATGGCACTTTACTCCAATTGGCTCATTCGCTTGCTTAAACTCAACATTGATTCTGATTCTGCAGAACTGGGATGGGTGTGAAAAAGTATTTGTTGTTAACATTCTACTTTCATTCGGTTTTTCCAGTTACGAGTCCTTTTTTAAAGCTGATCGTTTTGTGTTCATTTTGTTTAGTTCTTTTTTCGTAACAGATTTAATGTTTAGTATAGAGCTTCGAAAAAATTCGCTGTGCGAGATAGGCAAGAAGTAAGGCATGTAGCAACATCGGCACGGCAAAGGGCACTCCTTTAAAGGCAAGGAAGGGCAAACATATTTTAAGTCAAGTGATAGCGATTGCTGTATGAGTCGTACGATTTTTGAATGAAGCACGGGCAACGCCGGGTCATGCTGCTAATATATATATATATATTATAATATATAATATATATATATATATATATATATATATATATTATATATAATATTAATATATATATATATATATATTATATATAATATTAATGCTCTGTAAATTTACATTGAGCACTATTTTGTAAAAATAAAAATATCTATAAGAACACTGGCTTATATATCTTACTGTTCTTTCTTTTTATTAATATATATATATATATATATATATATATATATATATATATATATATATATATATATATATATATATATAAGGTTCAAAAACTAATATTCCATGGTTATAATTTATTACATTGGAATCGTAATCACTTTCCAATTCATCAGACCTACAAATTCAAAAAGAAATCTGAAAATATAACTCCGGGTATAAAAAACAAAATTTTTGTGAGAGTGTATGAGTGGGAGTGGGAAACAAGTGCGAGAGGGAAATGTATGAAATCTCTAGAGAGGGGGTGTCACAGAAGAAAGAAGAAGAGGAAGGCCTAAAGGTGAAGGTGGGGATTAAAATTTAACAGATGCATACTGGATTCTATCCTCTTGGGAATATATATATATATATATATATATATATATATATATATATATATATATATATATATATTATTATTATTATTATTATTATTAAATATAAAAAATAACGAAGGTTTATTATGTTTGATCATGAGCCGTTCTAAGCTTCTTATAGAGACTTTATTTTAAGGAGAACATAAAAAACTGTCCAACATTTGGATATTTTTTTATTATTTGGTTCCACGATCTAAGCTTTCGGCTCACATTAGTCATATCAGAGTGGTAATGTCCATATAATCACTCTGATGACGGCTGATGTGGACCGAACTCTTAGATCGAGGAACCAAATAATAGAAAAATATCCAAATGTTGGCCATTTTTTGTCTTTATTTTCTACTTAAAATAAAGCCTCTATACGAAGCTTAGAACGTCTCATGATCAAACATAATAGATATTCGTTGTTTGTTACATTGAACAATATATGTTTGAATAATGATTTGCTGCACCAATACACTATATATATATATATATATATATATATATATATATATATATATATATATTATAAATTAACTGATGTTTTTTCGCTACACAGTAATAACCATGTTTCAAAACTGAAGCTAAAAACTTCAAATTTAATTATATAATTAAATTAAAAGCATTAGTTCAGTTTTATCTTCAAGCGAATTTTGGAATAACTTATTTTTAAATTTACTGAGTTTTAAACGCACATATGAATTCATAATTTCCTCTTTCCAAGAATTCAGAGAAATGCAATCATTCAGAAAGGGGCGGTAGCGTGTTCATTTTTATTCACTATTGTTATATCTGTTATGAGTTACGTTCGAAAAAGAGGTTAAGTTTAGGGAGGGTATGTGTGTATTTTTCAACGAATTCTGACATCTGTTAAATGCATGTCGCCTGTTTTTTTGTTTTTTTTAACGATAAAAAGATTTTCAACATTTTTTTTAGTACTTGTATACTTAAAGAATCTATCTAATGGTGTTTGGGTTAGAATACGTTTTATTTAATTACAATTTTAAAATATTTTTACTCCTAATTACTAATAGACTATATTTCTTTTTAAAACAAGTAAGTGTAATAGAATTACTTAAATTATTTAAAAGTATTTTTTCATAGCAACTATAAGTATGTATATTACCAGCTCTCATTTTTTTTTAAATTTTATTTTTAAATATTATTTAAGGAAAATTTTTGACAATGACGACAAAGAATAGCTATTTCACTTCTCTGATTCAGTAAATTTTTATTTTTTATAAACTTAGTAATATATACTTTTTCATGAATGCACAAAGGACATGGGTCATTTAATGACCTACACATTCTAGATTTTCTTATTAATTTCCATTTTACTGTAGGTGTTTCATTGAATCCGTTTAAGTGCCAGAAATATTTTGAAAGGGATGCCGGATATATATATATATATATATATATATATATATATATATATATATATATATATATATATATATATATGGTGAAATCAATTATTGTAATGGTACCTTAAAGTGGTCTGTTTTTCATTATATATATATATATATATATATATATATATATATATATATATATATACACTAAAGGCAAAAGTTTTGGGGACAGCCTGCATTTCTTTATAAAACAACTCGAAACGAGATATTTTTGTATTTTTTTAAGAAAACGATGCCCGTTGGAGTAATGGATAGCGGCTAGGATTGTGGAATCGGAGATCGGAGTTCGAATTCCAATTGAATTCCCTTACGTGCTAATGCCTTTGGGAAAGGTATGAATCTTCTTCTCTTCCTCCACCTAGCTATGGGTAAATAACAGGACAGACCGGGTTCTATAGCCTTGGATGGTAACTGGTTTACCGCAGAAAACAATGGCCACCTACTGCGGGAAAAAAAAATCTGCCTTATCGAAAGATACATGATCGCCTAAGCGTGTATCACGCATGGCACATAACTGACTGACTGAAAACTTAAAACTTTTGTATCAACGATCCATATATTTGTTTTATTTTACTACCAAAATGTTTAAATTTGTAATGGTTTGCCTACAATATTTTTTTCTAAAATATAAATATTTTGTATGCGAAACATTATATTTTGTTTTCGCCATTCCTCAGTAGACTTAGGGCTGGAGATTTGATTCAGATGAAGGGAACCCCACGAAAAAAAAAGAAAAATTACATTTCAATTTGCAGACATGCTATATGAACTGGTTTACGCATAATTGGAAAAGAAAATCACCTTTCAATAAGACAACGAACACTTTCATAAATTATGCCAAATTTAACTCGAGTAAAAAAAAAAGAACGTTTTGAAAATCAGTATTTATCCTCCCTAATCTTCTGACCTCTCTCCCATTAAAATATTATGGGATGAATTGGATAAAGAGTTCGAATAGAATACACAAAGTATAAAAATGATATTTTTCAGAACCTGAAGAATGTTTGGAAAGATCTGCCATCTAACTTTTTTCAGAAACTGTTAGAAAGAATGTCAAGAATTTCTAAAGTAGTAATTAAAGCAGGTGACGGTTTTTATTGTTGGAAAAAATATAATGCTGTTGTATGATAATTTTTTTATAATTAAGTGCATATTTTTGTCAAAATAAAAGCAAATATACTGTAGTTATTGAAATGTTATCTTTTTTTTTTTTTTTTTTTTAATATTCTCTCTTAAGGTGTGTTTTGTTAAAGAAATGCAGGATTGCCTCAAGTTTTTTGCCTGTAGCCGATCTGACAGTTTGCCCTGTCCAGTGGGACGTAGGTCCGAATCCTGCCGGAGAGCAGAAAAAAAAATAAATAAAAATACATAAAAACTAATAATTTATATATAAAGGAAATAATCATACATAGAATCAATCAGCAATATTAATTGGTGATTGATTCTATGTATGATTAATTCTTAATAATATATATATATATATATATATATATATATATATATATATATATATATATATATATTACGAAATGGACAAAGTCCGACAATTTATTTATTAAAGACATTTTTTATGCTTAACGTTCTTTTTATAGATTTACTTAAATACTTGTATCTATAAAAAGAACGTTAAACATAAAAAATGTCTTTAATATATATATATATATAAAGATAAAGACGTAATAATGTCGTTTTTTGACGTATTTTTTAACGTCAAAAAACGACATTATTACGTCATTATTTTTGCACCAACCTAATAGTATATATATATATATATATATATATATATATATATATGTATGTATATATATATATATATACAAAAAAAGTACATATACTCTGTTGAAATAAAAACATCGAGCTCTCTGTGGATCAGTTTTAATAATTAATATTACTAAGATCCACCCGGATTATACATTTTTTTAAGCGTTTCACCCCAAGCAAGCCGAGAAGCCACTAGGACGCAAGGGGTTACAGATGATTTGGAGTAAGATCAGATAGGAGTGATAGAGGAAAGGATGAGGAGAAGGATAGTGGATAGATCAAGGCAACTGGAGATGTCGATTGACATTACATTTGAATAGTTGGAGATTACAGCTCTCAGGGAAACTGGAATAGGGAAGGGAGTTCCACAGGCGAGAGGTGCGAGACATGAAGCTATTGGAGTAGAAGAGACGGCTACATTTAGGAGTTTCGACAGTGAAGGGGCGAGAGCGGTTTGCCAGCCTCGTAGGGCGCTTGAACTCATGACGTCTGGGAACCAGCGAATGCAGCTCCTCGGGGCAATTGCCATGAAAGTATTTGTAAAAAAGACAGAGAGAGGCGACAGCGCGTCAACGGATCGATTTCCTGCACTAATATATATATATATATATATATATATATATATATATATATATATATATATATATATATATATATATATATATAAAGGCCGGCTCCTTGTTTCCGAGTAGACTTGTCTGTAACGCGGTGAGCCAATCCCATTTGCTGCGTCTACCTAATTCTGCACATAAATGTTTCTTTAATACCTACTGAGCCAACTATACTGAGCGGAAGATACTTACAATTTCTGGGAACGAGCACACAATCTGGCGTGATCTACAGTCTGAACAAAGCCAGTACACAGCTCAGGCTCTCGAATTTAGTTTGCCAGATCAACAAGTACATTTTTTCTTTGTTTTGTTTTTTTACTCTATAGTTTGGACGATTTTATTTTAATTTTTTTTTTCGGTGTAAGTTAAAATATAAATTTTCCAATCTCTAAATACTTTCAACTTTCATAAGTCATTATCAAACAGTTTTTATTTGTGCTACGTCGGTTTCAACGTTTTTCTATTATCGCCTCTTCGCGCGTTATATTAGTTTTTAACAGTATAGCGTCTTCACGCAGCAGTTTGTATTGTCGTGCTGAAGTTTTTATTTGTTGCGTTGTTTTTTCTTCTTCATGCTCAATATTCATAGTATTTGTTGTCGCTTTTGATAGTTTATAGTATACAGTATTTTGTGTTATTAGTAAGGTACACACACAGACACACACACACAGACACACCCACATATATTTGTGTGTGTTTGTGTAAGTAGATAGATATAAAGAGATTTAGATAGATACGTTTTGTACGGCTTATCAACATTTTGTAGATTATTTAAAGATAATAAATATTTTTAGAATATATTTTATTTTGGGGGGAGAGGGGTAATATATATATATATATATATATATATATATATATATATATATATATATATAAGTCTCACAAATTAACAGTGGAGATAAAGGCACATGCCCGAAAGCAACTGGAACTGGAACTCCGCTCTTCGAGTAGCAATTCTCAGCCATTATCCATTACACAATTGGTACATCTAAGGTTACAGGCATTACACTTGGCATTCCTAAGCGGTCACCCATCTTGGTATTGACTAGCAACGCCGTTGCGTAACTTCGAAAACCGTTTTCGGTTCAATCTATCTATCTATCTATCTCTCTCTCTCACTCTCTCTCTCTCTCTCTATATATATATATATATATATATATATGTATCGATAGATATATTATTATTATTATTATTATTATTATTATTATTATTATTATTATGTTAATTTCGATACTCCACTGGTTAAAAATAAACCGAATAGTACAATTTGCAAATGAAAATATATTAAAACAAATTGGTATCTGTTTTTTTGTTTTTTGTTTTTTGTTTTTTAGTGTTTGCTTTTACTAATAAATATGTTCCGTTGTCATATTCTTTTCATCCCGAAAAATAGGTAGTTTCGTTTCTGGCTCACTAGGTTTATATATATATATATATATATATATATATAATATTCATTAACTAGACTATTATGCGTGCTTTTAGTGTCTTCTGTATATATATATATATATATATATATATATATATATATATATATATATATATATATTATAAATTAATTGATTTGAAATATGGTTTTTTCGCTACACATTTCTAACCATGTTTCAAAAATGGAAGCTAAATACTTCGAATTTAATTTTGTAATTTAATCGAAAATTTGCTTGAGGATGAAATGGAACAAATTACTTTAATTTAATTACAAAATTTATCTTGTTGGTTAGAGGGCTCCCTGGAGAAACTATATTATCTCAGTAAACCCAAATCCTTGTTTAGCCGTTTACTATGTGATTCTATTTTGAAAATATATTTTAGCTCCGAACTGCGTCTTTCTTGTCGGCTCTTAAATGAAGACGCTGAAAGCACACATCTGGTGTCGTCAATGCTATGAAACGATTGGTTGAAGTGTGCAGCGCCAGGGAAATTGTAGTTGTTGCCGTTAATTTTTTTTTTGTTTTTTTTTTGTATATATGGTTATTGAACTGGAGACGGAATTTCATCCTTTTCTTTCTTTTTTTTTTTTTCTTTTTTTTTTTTCATTTGTGACAGTAAAGTAAACATATAAGATTTGAACTGTCAGCGACGGTGGTTTCAATATTGTGTGCGTGCTGGGATGTTGAAAATCCTATCAGTGATTATATGTTTGCAGACTTGGCATCAGGGTTGTTCTCTCGGTGAGGTGGTGAATTATATATGCCATATGATATAGGAGCGTGCGTAGGTTGATGAGAAGGGGCTGACGCCTTGTGTTGAGTGTGTTCTTGCTGAATACCTTTCGAATTCTTTGGTCAAGTTTTAAATACTAGAATTTTTTTTTATTAAGATATGTGAAAACTTCTGAATATTGTAAGTAAAATCAAAAACCATGGGAATTCTAAAATTACTTTTTTTGTTTCATAGTTTGGAAGAGTATTTCTATTTTATTTGCAAGCCTTACTGATTGATATTTAATAATTTTAACTGGATAACTCATACTGAGAACATATATATATATATATATTTATATATATATATATATATATAAAGAAATATAGTCTTACGGTGTGCTATATTTATGGAATAAAGTGCTCAATATCAGAGATAGAGCGTGTGTAAATATAAAAGTGAACATAGAAGTCAACACTGTTTCATGCTATATGCAATCGTCAGGCCTGACGATTGCATATAGCATGAAACAGACTGTCGCCTCTAAGTGTTGACTTCTATGTTCACTTATATATATATATATATATATATATATATATATATATATATATATATATATATAGTATATTAAAGTATATATATTAAAAATCTATATTATAACTAAAGACGTTTGCGGCTTCTCTTTTCTCTTTAACACACACACACATATATATATATATGTGGTGTGTGTATTTGTGTGTGTTTGTATATATATATATATATATATATATATATATATATATATATATATAACCATGACTTTTTTTTTCACGGTAATGACTAATACGAAATGAAAGTAATCCATTAAAGGATAGAGCAATAATAATAAAAAAAAAAGCAAGCAACAAATACACATTTAATTAAATAATAATCTTCTTTGAAACGTTTCCTTTTCGGTATTTTTATAGCGGCGGAAAGAAATTATTATTTATTTTAATCGCCAACTCATTCTGGTGAATTTAACTTTGGTGTCCTGAAAATAATAAAAAAAAGAAGCCATTTTATGAATCACAAGATTTCACTTTTGACAAACATTCACGGTAGGTTATGAATTTGAAAGACAAGTCACGCACTGATTATTAATTTCTGTGCGTGACTTCAGCCCTTGAGCGCTTTTAATAGGAATGGAATTGTTTAGGATAAAAAAATTTACGATCTTCATAATTGCACCTCTTAAAACCTTAGCATTGTCACAACAACACAAACTTCTATCCGATATAAGAACTTACTCATCTAAATACTTTTCGGATTCCACAATGCTTAACTTTTGAAATAAGTCAGTTTCACTTATTAATATTTAACGAGTATGGCAAACGGAGCATTATTTGTAGTATCTGATGTTTAAAAGCGGTCACCCATCTAAATGCTAAACGAATTTCCGCGATACTTAACTTTTGTTATCAAACAATTTCATTTACTAAGATTCGAAGTTTATGATAAAGACATATGCTATTGAATTATCTAAGTGGTCACCCATTTAAATATTGATCGGATTCCATGATACTTAACTTTTGTAGTCAGTCAAGTTTATTTACTAAGATTTCCTGTGCATGATAAAAAAAAAACGCACCTCATTTGCAATATTTGGTGTATCAAAGTGGTCACCGATCTAAATATTGATCGGATATCACGATGCTTAACATTTTGTTCAAGATTTACCGAGTATGGCAAAAGGAGCAAAAAAATCCTTGCACTATCTGATGTTTAAAAAAAGGTCACCCATTTAAATGCTAAACGGATTCCACGATGCTTAACTTGACAAGTTTATTTACTAAGAGTTAATGGTTATGACATAAATAATTTTAATTATTGAAGTCTTGAACTAACAAAACTAATAAATCGAACATTTGCAATGGAAACTGAGATTGTGTAGCGTCTGCGAGGAAGACGTTGAAGAGTGGAAAATATATATTTCCTACACCTCTTAAAAGATTTTTAAAATTATCCTGGATTGAAACTGAGGATTTGAATTTGGTAATTTAACACGTTTCAAGATCAATCATGTCAGAAGGAATCATACTTCTTTTTCTTTTAATCATTCAACTCAAAGCAAAGTGACAATGCCACTAAGAGGCAAATTGGCTACTGGTAGAAAAAGAGAATGAAAAGATTTTAGGAGGAACCAGAAACACATTCCGAAACAGAAAACAAGAGATCGACTCCTGTTCAAAAAACAGGGAGGAGTATGAACCGGACGATAGGCGAACCCATCTACTCCTATTTAAGAGAAAAATAATATATAAATAATATTTCAGTGTTCAGGCGGTTGTTATGCGTATAGAGTTAAAGTAGACTCTAGAAGGAACCGAAAACCTAATCCTAAACAGTAGACAAGGGATAAAGATCGACTCTTTTTAAAAGACCGGGGAGGAATATGAACCGGACGATACTCGTTTTGGGGTAAACGCGCAGTTCTGTTTTAAACTGTATTTATTTCGTCTACCGGCCTGCACACTCAAGAAAACTTAAATTAAAAAAGTGTACCTACCGCCATGATTTGAACCTGCGTCCTCCTTTGCAGGAAAAAAAAGTACTGTAAAATCCAGCGTGTTTTAACCAGTCGGCAACAGCTTTGCTTTTAAAGGCGCGTTCATCCAATCATATTTTCGCAAAAAGCATATTTACTCAGTTTCGTACTTCGTTTTCCTTACTTCTCAGTTTAAATACCGATTACAATCTGCTTCTTCTTCTTCTTCTTCTTCTTCTTCTTCTTACTTCTTTTTTCTTTCCACTTCTTCTTTTTCTTCTTCTTCTTTCCACTTCTTCTTCTTCTTCTTCTTCTTCTTCTTCTCTCTTCCTCTTCTTCTTCGTCTTCTTTCCACTTCTTCTTCTTTCCACTTCTTCTTCTTCTTCTTCTTCTTCTTCTTCCTCTTCTTCTTCGTCTTCTTTCCACTTCTTCTTCTTTTCACTTCTTTTTTTCTTTCCACTTCTTCTTCTTCTTCTTCTTCTTCGTCTTCTTTCCACTTCTTCTTCTTTTCACTTCTTTTTTTTCTTTCCACTTCTTCTTCTTCTTCTTCTTCTTCTTCTTCTTCTTCTTCTTCTTTCCACTTCTTCCTCTTCTTCTTCTTCTTCTTTCCATTTCTTCTTCTTCTTCTTTTCACTTCTTTTTTTTCTTTCCACTTCTTCTTCTTTCCACTTCTTCTTCTTTTTCTTCTTCTTCTTCTTCTCCTTCTTCTTTTTCTTCTTCTCCTTCTTCTTCTTCTTCTTCTTCTTCTTCTTTCTCCTTCTTCTTTTTCTTCTTCTTCTTTTTCTTTTTTCCTCTTTCCACTTCTTCCTCTTCTTCTTCTTCTTGTATATTCCGTGTTCCTTCAGGACGTTGGCGATCATGGCTCTCCACAATATTCTATCCTTTGTAGCTCTTAAATAAATTTTGTCTTTTTGTTGTCACTCATAAACCCTTCTCCACCATCCATTTACTCAAGCTCACTAACTAGGTTATGCGTTGTTTTTCTCTGTCACGCTTGCCTTTAATCTGTCCTGTGAGTTAAAAATTTTCCAAGCCTTCTTTCCTCATTATGCACCCTAGAAATGTCTACAGTTTCTTCCTGATGTTAAATATAAGTCTCCTTTTTGTTTGTGCTTTCTCTAAAATTTTGCCGTGGCTCACACGTTAGGTGCGTGGTATTCTCAGCATCCTTCTGTAGAACGACATTTCTTTTGCTTCAAGTCTTTTCTTCATCTTTGAAGAGATGGCCTGGTATTCACTCCGATATAGGAGAACTGATATTGCGTAATATTTCACTAGTCTTTTCTTTTTTCTTTGTTTCTAACGAAAATTTCCTGTTTTTTTTTTTTGTTTTTTTAATAGTTTGCTTAGCTTTTAAAAGGCATCTTTCGTTATCCCAGTGCGTGTTCGGATTTTGTGTCATATTTTCCGTCCCCTGCTAAAACACTTCCCAGATATTTAAACTGTTGTAGTTGTTTTATTTTGCTATCAGCGATTTGCATGACAACCATACATGTTGATTTTTTCTTTTCTGGCAACTGCAGCTGCTGTCGTTGTTGTTGAAGACTTTCTACCAGCTGTCTTTTTTACTTTTTGAATAGATTTGACAGAAAATAACAGCTAGGTGACCGCCAGTAAGGATCGAACTCGCTCTATGGAAACCGGTTGGACAGATATATGCCACTTAAGAAAAAGGAAAGAAAATTCCTTTGCTTTGATCAAAGAGAAAGTGCTGATGGCTTGATATTATATTTTTTGCATGATGACTCACCAAAAAAGGCTTGATATTGTATTTTTTCCATGATTCATTAAAAAAAAAAACTAAGAAAAAACATGATAATCTCAAAGGAATCGAAGTTTTGCTCCGCCCATAATATAATCTGGGTTTTGCTCTTGTAAGCTATCATGTGATGTAACATGCAACCTCTAGTTGTATCCTTTTTCAGCGGACGAAGCTTTGTAAATTTCGAGTGGATGTGTGGCTGGTGTCATAACATAACAACTCAGAATGAGAAATCTGGAAGCTCGAATTCCAGTCGGGTTAATCACAATCGCTTTTTTTTTCTTTTTCTTTTTATGCAGTGAGGTTCATCTGAGTCACTCGAGGTAGAGTTTATTCGGATATATGGGGAAGACACTGGACGAACAGGTTAAGATTGCAGCGATCGGAAAAAGACCCTTTTGGAAGAAGAGGTTCCCGGGAAGAAGCTGTACGAGTGGAAATTACTTCTCCCCCAATGGAACACGAAGGGAATGAGGGTGGTTCGCTAACAATGTACGTGTCGTGGCGGGTCCTAGCAGTGAAGATTAAAACGGGTCGAACTAAGTAATGTAGCTCATCTCAGCAATTTCTATGGAAGTAGAGATGGAACAGCTACAGGCTTGCGATATCTTGTTTGTGATGGAGGGTTTGCAGGGTAGAAAACAATTTGTCATCCACAAGGACGCGGTGACGCTTTTCGGCTCTGTCAAGACTGAAATGTGAAAACTGGGTTACTCTTTCCCAAAATACGACAGAAGTGCTCTATTTTAGACCTTACCTGATGCTTGTGAAGGTAGAGGATATCACGTTTTGGTTTTGTTTTGTTTTACGGTATATCAATCTCAATGGGTTATTTAATGCCGACAAAATTTTCAATGTTGGTAATATTTTTTCCGAAAATCTATTTCTGGTCATAATTTTCCTTCGTTTTTTTTTGTTTTTTTTTTCAAAAAATGTATTACTGGTAATAATTTTTTTACAAAGTATTTCTGGTATTAAAACCTATTTTTACACATTCATAGTGTTTTGACCCCATTTTGAGGGTTCATTATTTGCCCATAACTGGGACCCTAACAGGTGCTACCACCTCGAGTCAGGGTGAACCTGCGAACACCAGCTATTAACAGGTGGTTTCACGCTCCTCAAAACCTCCTGATCAGAGGCCTTGCTGTTGGACGTAGTTTATCGTCTTACCCAGCACGCGGATGTAGTTTATCGTCTTACCCAGGACGCGGATCTAGTTTATCGTCTTACCCAGGACGCGGATGTAGTTTACTGTCTTATTCAGGATGGAGGATAACACAAGGAGTCAGGTACTTGCTGGAGCGGTACAGGGAACCGACCATTTTTTCTTCGTCTTTAAAGATGGATCATATGTTCGAGTTCGAGTTCCAGTTGAGGCCTGGGTTAAGTTTGATGCCCTCACAGGCGCTCAACGTACGGGGCCTTCCTGTGAGAACATACATTGATCGTGACTGGTGGTAGTTTAAGGTTCGATATTCGGTGACGATATGCATCTACAAAGATCATCGTTAATCTAAAACAAATTTTTAACGCAATATTCGTATGCAAATAAAATTTAATTAATTCACTACAAGTAAGGCGATAATGCCCCTAAGACGCAAATAACTACTGGGAGTGAAGAAAAATGAAGAAACATTAGAAGGGACTGGAAAAAATCGGGGAGCTGTCATATAGGACATAAATGAGTGGAATTGTCCGCTTATGCAAATAAGCGGTTATAAACGAACTTTAGTGCTTGTCGAACTCTCTACTTTGGGTAGAGAGTAACCCAGATAAGGAACCCAGAGTCTCGTCTGGGGAGGTAGACAAATCCGACCCCGTTATTAATGGGTTTACGGGGAATTTTTGCTCGCAAAAACCCACGTTAAACCGGCCCTATAACATATCCCACTCTGTAGAGAGATCGAGTAAATACCGAGTTAGCATTAGGTTTTCGCCGCCTGCTAAGCTCTGAGTACTTGAGTACTTCCGGCAGTGAGGAACCCAGACGAGGTTAGGCCAAAGAGCAGAATCTCGTCTGTGGAGGTAGACAAACCCAACCCCGTTTTACAGGGTCTACAGCGAATTTTTGCCCGGGCCTACGGAAAAAAAAAACACACGTTAAACCGGCCTTGTCGGGAGCTCTGGTAAATATCGAGTTAGCATTAGAACAGTTGCTAAGCGTACCTTCGTGTAGTAAACCCTTTGTTTGTCTTCCTTATTTATTTCTCTCTGTAATCTCGAAAACACGAGATGCAACAGGAGGAGAATTAAATTTATAATTTGTTGTAACCTAAGAAGGGTTACTGTATAAAGAATAACCGATTGGAAATGAAATGGTAAACTTTATAACGCCGAAAGACAATAGATTACAGAGCAGGCGGGCCACCTTACTCCAATCCCTCAAGCCCTTCGCTTTCAAGCCGGCTATCTTAATTGATATCTTCTAGGTCTGGAAAAAAAAAAAATAGAAAAGTTAGAAAAAAAAAACCTACTCACATAGGACCGGAAATCTGCAGCGGAAGGACCCCGACGAATTGTCCCAGGCTTCCTGTTCCCAACTCCGTCGTCATCCGACCATCCAGGACAATACCGCCGACGTTCGTGAGGTACGTTAGCTTAACTGCCCTATATAAGAAGGGATGGAGTAACACAGGCACCCTCCCGGAACAAAAATGTCTCAGTTTTTTCAAATCATAGTCCTCCAACTCAAAGATTCTAATATTAGGGAAGGCTTCCCTATCCTCAAATTGGTGACTCCTTACTTTCAAGTACCCCGGTGTCCCGGCCTACTTAGCATATTACCTCCGCTTACAATAGTGTCCAACGTATAAATGAGGATTGGGGCATTAGTGTTCATAGGTACGGTATATGACAAACTTCAAAATCGGTTTCGGTTTTAAATTAGACAAAAAAATGCTAATAAGGCGTAAAAAAAACCCCATTCAACACTCGAAAATTTCGAGGACATCGAACAGAGATTCCATGAGTTCTCATTTAATTTTTCTAATTTACAAAAAATATCTTTTACTTTACTTATTGTTGTGGTGTCCTTCCTCTAAAGAGTCTATGTTAGACTCTTCCACCTACTATAAGATTAGTAGAAGCGAAGGCCTTGGGGGAACAGTCTCAAATATATTTTGTAACTGTCGAACTCTCTGCCTCGGCATAGTGGGACCCGGACGAGGCTTTGCCGCAGGGCAACGTTTCGTCCGGGGAGGTAGACAGTCCCTGAACCCGTTTAGGCGGGTTCAAAGGGAATATTTTTGGCCGAGCCTACGGGCTCGGAATACCCACAATAAACCGGCCTTGTGCCACATACACCCTCGTAGAGGGGCTATTAAATATAACATTCGAATAGATTGTTCGTATCTGTCGAACTCTCTGCCTCGGCAGAGAAGAACCTGGATGAGGCTTTGTCGAAGGGTAAAGTTTCGTCCGGAGACGTAGACAGTCCCTGAACCCGCTCAGGCGGGTTCAAAGGGAATATTTTTGGCTGAGCCTACGGGCTCGGAGAACCAACGGTAAACTCGGCCTTGTGCCACATACATCCATCCTGGCAGTGGGGTGGGGCTGTTAAATATTAACAGTCGAATAGATCTGTTCGGACTGTGCTGTCGAACTCTCTGTCTTTGGCGGAGAGGACGTGGATTTGCCGCAGGGCAACGTTTCGTCCGGGGAGGTAGACAAGCCTTGAACCCGTTTAAGCGGGTTCAAAGGAAATATTTTGGGCCGAGCCTACGGTAAACTCGGCCTTGTGCTACATACATCCCTCGTGGTGGGGGGCTGTTAAATATTAACAGTCGAATAGATTGAACGCTGAGTCAACCGACACACACTCACTAGTCGTGTAATACTCTTCTGTTGTACTTATTGTTTAATATATGATATATCGGTATCAATTGTTTTGTTTTTTCTTCACGTTTACTTGGTCACAAAACTTATTTTTATAATTTTAGCGCTAAATCTAAGAGCGGTATCACATAAGTGAAAGCAATACAATATTCTTCTTCTTCTTCTTGTATCGTATGCCTTTATGTTGTGGTAGCATCCACCATTTTGCATCCACCATTTTGCATAGTGGAGTACCGACCATATAAATATGCTTGGTACCGGGAAGAGAGGCAAGGAATCAAGAGATTCAGAGACCGAGAGACAGACTCTCGACGACTGTCGAACTCTCTGCATTAGCAGAGGGGAACCCGGACGAGGCTTTGCCGAAGGGCAAGGTTTCGTCCGGGGAGGTTGACAGGGCCTGAATCCGTCTAGGCGGGTTCAGAAAGGCCATATTTTTGGCCGAGCCTACGGGCTCGGGGATACCCACATTAAAACGGCCTTGTGCCACATTCGATCCTCGTGGGTGGATTGATAAATACAGGAATCAAGAGATTCAACCAGAGACTCTGCCCGACTGTGACTCAGTCAACACATTCTCCAGGAACGGTCTTCCCAGGAATATACAAAAGACTATATGTAAATATTGTGTACACTTTCTTGTTTCAATACATTTTGTTCTAAGTACATTTTGTGTTGCATTATTATTCCATGCATTAGTCAAGTTTCAACACTTTAAGACGTAGATTATCATGGCTCTCCACAACGTCCTATATTTTGTTGTCCAGGGTTCTATCAGCCATTTACAAATGCTCGTTAGGTAAGTAATAGGGCCAATCATAAATAAACATTCGACATGATCCTTTTTGTAATAGTCCAAAAAGATTTGATTAAAAAACGAAAATACTTTTGATAAAAACCCTTATATATATATATATATATATATATATATATATATATATATATATATATATACCTGTGTCTTGAGAAAATTTATTATTACTTCTATCCTTATTTTGATCCTCATTGGGGATTTCCCTACTATTACGCTGTGCCAGAATATGCTTAACTTAGCTAATATCATAACTGTTTTTTTTCTTTCTGTAGACTGATACAAAAAAAATGTGAAGGTGAATCAATATGTCCATAGCCAGACAGTATTGTTAGTGATATTTAGATATTGAATATCCTTAGGATAATGTTCAGGCTATACGATTGATATTCCCCACTGGATTAAGTGCATTGACAATGAAGAAAATTATGCTGAAGAATTAAAATTTGCTGTGTAAAACAAATACATTTTTCGCCCTCGGACAATGGACGTATGGATAAACTACATATTCGCCACTGAATTAAGTGCATTGACAAGGTTAATGTTAAAAAATTGATATTTTCTGTATAAAATAAATTCTTTTTTCGTCATTAGGCGACGAACTTATTGATGAATTAACATGAAATTAAGTGCATTGACAAAGTAAGATTGTGATGAAAAATACATATTTCTTTTCTTTTCGTGATTAGGTTCGGTACATATATCCTCAATTAATTAAGTGTGCTGGCCAAGAAGGGGGGATGAAGTTAAAACAAATACTTGTGTGTAAAATAAAGGAGTTCTATTACTATCTGTCTGTCTTTCTGTCTGACTCTCTCTTTCTCTCTCGCTATATACATATATATATATATATATATATATATATATATATATAGAGAGAGAGAGAGAGAGAGAGAGATAGATAGATAGATAGATAGATAGACAGACAGACAGACAGACAGACAGAGATATATATCTTTCTAACCAAAATAACTCTACTGATAGAAGAAAGAAAAAAGAAAGAAACCGACTGACCTTTTGAAGAAAGCCGTAAGCTTATTTATTTATTAAATATGCTTAATTAATGCTAATTCTTAAGTCAAGTGCACAAGCCAAGAAAGAGAATATGTTCAAAAATAAATATCTTCTGTTTAAAATAAATTCTTTCATGATTAAACTCTCTACCCGCCCCTCTCTCTCTCTCTCTCTCTCTCTCTATATATATATATATATATATATATATATATATATATATATATATATATATATATATATATATATATATATATAGTTCTGGCCAAAATAAGTCTACTGAAGAAAGAAAAAAAGAAAGAAAGAAAGAAAGAAAGAAAGTGTCGTCCGACCGGTCGACCTTTTGAAACAGGCTTTAAGCATATTTATTTATTAAGATGACGTAAACGTGACGTCATTCCCAGGGCATATGCACGGGATAAAAATCTGTTTGTTCAGTATGACATCCGCGTTTTTTACCCCAGATTTTTTGACAGAAAAAAAGCGAAAGGAAAAAAAACAAAAAAAAAAACAAAGAAAAAATATTAAAAAAAACAAAAAACATTGTTTTGATTTTAAAATTTTCTCCATTTTTTTTTTTTTTATTTCTTTGAAATATTTTTGGCTGAATTTTTTTTTTTTTTTACTGCATCTTGTTTTCTTTGAAATTCTTTCAACTTGCCTGTTCATCTAATTCCTCGGCGATTTTCATAGAAGCCAAACAAACCGAAAATGAGGGGTCGTGTTCTTTGGTCTGCGGTAGGCTAAAACTTGTAGAATGGTGTTGTTGTTTTTTTTTCTTTTCTTCTCTCTCTTTTTTTGTGTTCGTAGCTGTTAGGATAACCACGACAGCATATTTTTGGCTGCCTTTCGCTGCAGCAGATCTTAGAAGGGCGCACATATGTATACTATAAACTGCTACTTAATACATACTTTTTATACATTAGTGCTTATTAGCATTTCTTAGGATATAGTATACCTTCAAACTATATTTTATCATATATATATGTGTGTGTGTCTGTTTGTGTGTGTGTCTGTGTGTGTGTGTGTGTCTGTGTGTGTCTGTATGTGTGTGTGTGTGTGTCTGTGTGTGTCTTTGTGTGTCTGTGTCTGTGCGTTTGTCTGTGTGTCTGTGTGTGTCTCTGTGTGTGTGTGTGTGTGTGTGTCCTGACGTGATTTACCGATTTAGCCACAGAGGAGAGCGTTTTGGTTAGCAAGGTCAATTCTGTTTATATATATATATATATATATATATATATATATATATATATATATATATATGTGTGTGTTATGCACTTTGATAGTAGAATATGTACATACCCATTACAAAACTATACATATTGCTTTTCTATTGTATTGAGACTTGTTTTAAATCAATATTTTGAACGTTGAATTTCCAAAATTCGCATGTGGATGAAACAGAACTAGATACTTTAATTTAATTTAATTTCTTTGGAAGATTTTAGCTTCTGTTTCTGATACATGGTAATTCCTATATAGCGATGGAATCATATTTTAAAAAAATAATTATAATTATACACACACACACACACACACATATATATATATATATATATATATATATATATATATATATATATATATTAATTAGTACATATACCTGTACCTACGTTTTGGTGTGCGCCTAAAGTTTCGCTGGATTACTAGCTTGTCGGGCACAAGGTAATCCAGCGAAATATTAGTCGCACACCAAAACGTAGGTACACGTATATGTACCAATTAATATATATCGATCACTATTATGTTTACACCTCATATATGAATTAGACGATTATTTATTTGCCTGCCGACGTATGCACACAGGCATCCGTGTATATGTATGCTTATATCTAGCCGTTTGATTTATCTATCGTATAACTATATATATATATATATATATATATATATATATATATATATATATGTGTGTGTGTGTGTGTGTGTGTTTGTGTGTGTGTATTAAATTAGGCAGCATATATTTTATATATAAAGAAATAATGATTGATTCTATGTATTATTATTTATTTATATTATATATATGTATATATATATATATATATATATATATATATATATATATATATATATATATATATATATATAATTTGTATAAATTCTCTTTTAGGTATGTCTGATTGAATAAATTACAGACATTATGTCTGCTAATTTTTAACAAAATCCGTTCATACTCACGAATAACTTTCCGTGTATTAATGTTAAAGGATGAAAGAAATGTGCTATAGCTCCTTAAATCTCTTTTTTATTTCCCAAGTACTTTCAATATATATATATATATATATATATATATATATATATATATATATATATATATATGTGTGTGTGTGTGTGTATGTGTGTGTGTGTATATATATATATATATATATATATATAAACAAATTTGATTCAAAAAGTCGACACGAGGCACAGTCTGTTAGTTTAACTTTTTATTATATTTGTCCAATTTTTGAATCTGTATTTTGCTCGAAGTTATGGATAAACTGTCCAAAGTTCATATTTTGTAATTTTTGCACAAGTAATTTTGAACTTCGCAGTCATCCTCAAGAACCGATGCTGTGTCTGTGTGGTAGTTATACTTCTTTTATTTGCATCCTGATATTCTTTGGGAAGCTGAACGTCTGAAATAGTCTAGCGTGACGTCATGTATAATGACTATTTTAAACGAGGCGACACGAAAACAATACGATATGTTTCTTTTATTTTATTTCTTAAATATTTTTTATTAATTTACATTAATGTAATGTAATATGCAGGGTGCGACGAGGAAATTGTCGTCATTTTATACTTTTAATTCCGCGCATACGCTTTGTTTGTTTTTGATTTTGTCGACTGTACGATTGTTATACTGGAACATACCTATTCTATTGTTAATAGACTCTCCCACATATAATAAGTAGTAGTAGTAGCAGTCGCCAAGGAGCTCAGAGAGTTGGTCTGATTTCAGTCTGAAGTCGGACGACCGGCTGACCGGTTGAACTCTCTGCCTTCGAGGGACCGAAAGAAGCTATGCCGAAGGGCGCCGTCTCTTTCGGGGAGGTAAACCGACCCTGAAGCCGTTTATATTAGTTTTAAAAGCGCATATTTTTGGCCGAGCCCACGGGCTCGGAGATCCCACGTTAAACCGGCTTTGTGCCACATGATGCCCTCGTAAGGCGGGGTGACTAAATACCGCTCAGTGAGTTGGTCGAGTCAGTCGATGTCGGACATTAAAATATCAACCACCACAACTAGATTGCTGCGTCATTAACTATTATATCAAGTTCCTAACGTTTTGTACGTCGAAGCTTTTTAGGATCGACTTAGTGAAATACAAACCTCTACTGTGAAACTACCCTACAACAACTTGGCGTCCGAGGATTCGAACTTATACGGAGGAAGAAAAACCTTTTCGTACTTTACAACAACGATATAGTAGGGTCAGTTGGGCACCGTCTGTAATTTTTTTAAAAAGTGCACAATGACGTAATTCACTCCACCAGAAATTTGGAAACGGCGTGCTGTACTGCTTGGCATTCGCACCGGAAGGTCCAATACGAACATTTCAGAATGTTTGAGTGTCAATCTGATTAGGGTGCAGAGGATTCGGAAAGAGTTGGATGAGTCTAATGCTGATTACAAAGAAAACTCACTTTGTTTGGAAAACTCACATTGATCATTCTGATAAGAAAAGAACTCCAGAATGTGTTGATTGGGGTCTCAGGCCCAACCTGGAATGCGACATCATATGCCTTGCGAAGGTAGTGCTGCCCAGGATCAAGAGGGTGTCTGCTGGAAGACCCTATATATGACAGCAAGACTCTGCATCATGCTACACAAGCAGGGTGACCCAGTCATGGCTGTCAGACAATTTCTGCGACCACATCACCCCATAAATCTGGCCACCTTACTCCCCAGACTACAACCTCCTTGATTATTATGTGTGGGGCTCAGTTGAGCAAGAGACCAACTAAACTCCTGGTAATACCAAAGATAAACTGAAAGCAAGGATTATGGCAGCATTCACCAGCTTAATCAAGGAGACAGTCCAGAAGAGTTGCAGGAGATTCCAAAGTTGGCTGGAGGCCGTGGTTGAAGCCACGGGGTTTGTATTTCAGGCTATTTTTGTGTAATGTTGGTAAATATATATGTTCAAATGCAATATCAGTGTTATTTTCGTTTTTTGCGTAGTTTGGACGACAATTTATCCATCGCACTATATATATATATATATATATATATATATATATATATATGTATGTATATATATGTATATATATATGAAGAAAAATATAGGGAAAAAACAAACAAAAAATCCTTATATGCAATTATGCTGTTTTAATGTTAATATAATGTTAACGTCGGACGTTTCGGTCTAATAAACCATCTTCAGGACATATTCATAAAATATAATTAACATTATCAATTTAACATGACAAAGACGATGGACATAAGAAAAAGACTTATCCACGCAATCGTCAGGCCACGACGATGGCCTCTAGCATGAAACAGACTGTCGCCTCTAAGTGTTGACTTCTATGTTCACTTTTATATTTACACACGCTCTATCTCTTATATTGAGCACTTTATCCCATAAATATAGCACATCTTAAGACTATATTTCTTCATATATATATATATATATATATATATATTTTAACATACAACGCGTGTTAGCACGTGCGATACCCTGTCTTCATCAGCCACCGACCAGGGGTGATATCACGGTTTCGGTGGCTATGGCGGGACCGCCACCGCTGGTTTATGTTATATATTACTTGGGTGCAAAAATAATGACGTAATAATGTCGTTTTTTGACGTATTTTTTAACGTCAAAAAACGACATTATTACGTCATTATTTTTGCACCAACCTAATATATATATATATATATATATATATATATATATATATATATATATCCAAGTATATGATTGGTGTATATGGAATGAATTCCAATAACCAACAATTACTATTCTTAAAAGAGTGCTCAATACAAAGTAGAGCAGATATAATTATTTATTTTTAAAGAAAAAAAAAATTTATAACATAAATATGTTATAAAATCACTACAAAAATAGCCATTTTGTTTCAACACCTTCGGTGTCTTATCAAGTGATGACGTTGAATGTAAAATAAATGGTTTTAAAAGTTTCAAATTAATTAATATTCTACGCAAGGGGAAAACGTTCTTACAAAGGCTAGATGGACCACTCAGAACACAAGTACAGGAAAATTCAAAAAGCTCGATAACGAAGTCATGTTATAATATCTATTCAGATGTTTAGTATTAAAAAATAATTTATTCCAACGAATAATTACTAAATTATATGATAAAATTTAATATTAAAATTTAAAACTGCTAATTACAAAATCAAAATTTAACATTTATTCGCTATCAAGTTTATAACTATAAAATTACTGAGGAGAAAAGAAGAAATATATATGTTATTCAATTTATTTTTTCATTGAAGTTACTTTAGCTATATTTAATATCCGGTCTTTTTACAATGTATACATTTTAATCCTCATGATGTGTAAATGGGGTCCCAAACTCACGCGTAAAAGAAACGCAGTCAGATTCTAATACATAAGCACCAAGACATTTATTTTACATTCAACGTCATCACTTGATAAGACACCAAAGGTGTTGAAACAAAATGGCTATTTTTGTAGTGATTTTATAACATATTTATGTTATAAATTTTTTTTTCTTTAAAAATAAATAATTATATATATATATATATATATATATATATATATATATATATAATCACCTTTTACTTCAATAGAAAGGTAATAAAATCATAAAAGTTTAACACCTAATAGAAAAGGTAACACATACATCTGATAAGTCTTTGAATCTTTTACTTTTTAATATAGTGACCCTTCTTCTCAATAACAGCCACTAATTTATTATCCATTGATTTTGTTAATTTCAGCCAGTTCAATTTCCAACATGGTAGTTTTTGCTTCCCCATAGGTCAGCTTTTGCTGTTATATTGTTTGCCACCTTTATGTAATTTCATCTTCGCAAATGACCATTGATTTTCAATCGGATTCCGCTCAGGACTTGATGGTGGCCATTCCATCATCTTCTCTCCTGTAAATCATTTATGCTCAAAGAAGTCATGGCTAAGCTTAGACACATGAGAAGTAACATTGTTGCGCATAAATACACACTTCACTTTGAAACTGCGAGACTGGGATTTGTACCATAGAAAGAAAGTCTTTTTAATAAAATTGAAATAGCTGGCCCTGTTTCATTTCTACTTCGAATGGTCCAATAATAGCTTGGTCGTCAACTCCAGCCCATATCATAACACTACCGCCTCCTTGTGGCCTTCTTTTAGCCATCCTTTCTCCCAATCATCAGCTCTATCATATGTCACTCAAGATTCGCCCGTAAAAATTACTTCAGAAAAGTCAATTTGCATGTATTTCATGGCCCAATTGTGACGCTTTAAAACATTTACTTTAGTGAGAGGATATTGCCTAGGAGATTTTTTATCGATCCCAATTCATAAAAGTATTCTACACCTTTTGTCCTTCTTGACTCCCTCGATTTCAGCCTTTTCAAAGATCTGAGCGCTGGTCAAAAGTGGTTGTTTCGCTATAACTCACGTTAGTTTGTGTTCATCTTGAGGAAGCAAGTTCTTAAAGCCTTTTCCGTTGCTTCGAGTTCTAAATTTATTTTCAAAAGCCTTCTTCATCGTTCGATGATCTCTTCAAAGCCCCTTTGACATCTTCAATGTGGACATCCCTTAAGTAAATAACTTTATTATTTTCTGTTTTTCAGCAGTTGCTAGATTCTTCTCTTTAGACATATTTCAACATATATTATGGACAAAGAGAAAAAATAGTTTTATTAGATTTCAGATAGACCGAATAATGTAAATAGTGTACATAATACTTCATCTCGGAAATATAGACAGATACTGAAGGGCCGAAACGTTGTAATAAATATGGCGACAAAGATGAGGACAATAGTCCGAATAATGTAAATAGTGTACATAATACCTCATCTCAGAAATATAGACAGATACTGAATGGCCGAAACGCTATAACAAATATGGCGACAAAGATGAGGACAATAGTCCAAATACTGTAAAAAGTGTACATAATACCTCATCTCAGAAATATAGACAGATACCGAAGTGCGGAAACGTTGTAATAAATATGGCGACAAAGATGAGGACAATAGTCCGAATAATGTAAATAGTGTACATAATACCTCATCTTAGAAATATAGACAGATACTGAAGGGCAGAAACGTTGTAATAAATATGGCGACAAAGATGAGGACAATAGTCCGAATAATGTAAATAGTGTACATAATACGTCATCTTAGAAATATAGACAGATACTGAAGGGCTGAAACGTTGTAATAAATATGGTGACAAAGATGAGGACAATAGTCCGAATAATGTAAATAATGTACATAATACGTCATCTTAGAAATATAGACAGATACTGAAGGGCTGAAACGTTGTAATAAATATGGTGACAAAGATGAGGACAATAGTCCGAATAATGTAAATAGTGTACATAATACGTCATCTTAGAAATATAGACAGATACTGAAGGGCTGAAACGTTGTAATAAATATGGTGACAAAGATGAGGACAATAGTCCGAATAATGTAAATAGTGTACATAATACGTCATCTTAGAAATATAGACAGATACTGAAGGGCTGAAACGTTGTAATAAATATGGTGACAAAGATGAGGACAATAGTCCGAATAATGTAAATAGTGTACATAATACTTCATCTCAGAAATATAGACAGATACTGAAGGGCCGAAACGTTGTAATAAATATGGCGACAAAGATGAGGACAATAGTCCGAATAATGTAAATAGTGTACATAATACCTCATCTCAGAAATATAGACAGATACTGAAGGGCCGAAACGTTGTAATAAATATGGCGACAAAGATGAGGACAATAGTCCGAATAATGTAAATAGTGTACATAATACCTCATCTCAGAAATATAGACAGATACTTAAGGGCCGAAACGTTGTAATAAATATGGCGACAAAGATGAGGACAATAGTCCGAATAATGTAAATAGTGTACATAATACCTCATCTCAGAAATATAGACAGATACCGAAGTGCGGAAACGCTATAACAAATATGGCGACAAAGATGAGGACAATAGTCCAAATACTGTAAATAGTGTACATAATACGTCATCTTAGAAATATAGACAGATACTGAAGGGCTGAAACGTTGTAATAAATATGGCGACAAAGATGAGGACAATAGTCTGAATAATGTAAATAGTGTACATAATACGTCATCTTAGAAATATAGACAGATACTGAAGGGCCGAAACGTTGTAATAAATATGGCGACAAAGATGAGGACAATAGTCCGAATAATGTAAATATTGTACATAATACGTCATCTTAGAAATATAGACAGATACTGAAGGGCCGAAAAGTTCTAATAAATATGGCGACAAAGATGAGGACAATAGTCCGAATAATGTAAATAGTGTATATAATGCCTCATCTCGAAAATATAGACAGATACTAGATTTCAGATGCCTTAATCCAATATTAGCTTAATGTGCCTAATAACTACAGTCAGTCTATTTTCCTAAATTCCAAAAATCTCGAAAACTAACCAGTAAAAATGACAGAAGATTTAGCTAAATATTTTACTAAGGGTGGAAAGAGTTTAAAATTAGCAAACTATTGGTTCAAAACCTTTTGAGTTATTGAGGTTTATTTGATTTGCGTAATTTATATTTATTTATCTATTTATCTATCTATCCACTTCATCTATGAGGATATTGTCCAGCACCCACTGCCATACAAGATTAATTGCTTTACATAAGATTTCGCCACTCTTTTATTTTTGTTCTTTGTTTCTAATATATCATTCTTGTTTTTTATCGCTTTGCTTAGCTTTTGCAATTCCAAAGGGTGTTCGTATTCCGCTGTTGCATTTTTTTTTTTCGTCTTCTGTTAAAACACTTATTTGAACTTTAGTACAAACATCGACAATTCTCAACTCGCATTCTGAGCTTATTCTTTTGTTGACAACCAAATAGTCTTTCATCTTAGAAGTGATACTTACTCTTTTTTTCCACATTTTCATTTTTGTTATAGTGGAACAACCTATCACACCCCGACAGTGATCGGTCAGTCTAAAGAGACGTGAATGAGGAGAAAATAAAGGACGTAACGAAGTATTGTAGTGGTAGTACCACTACGTATCTCCCGCTTGCCTTATTATTATTATTATTATTATTATTATTATTATTAAGAACTCTTACTCATAGTACTTTCCGTACAATAAAACCCATGTTTTTTTTTTACCTAATTCCTGGGTTTAACGTAATCTTTCCACTCGGATTTACCTCGTTGCTTATATCGTATTATCCCCGATATAACAACAAATAAAAGATAGCCTTCTTGTTTAAGTACCATAATTTATATATATATATATATATTAATGGTCTTGACTTGTATTTTTGAACGAGTAGGTCTACTTTGCACTTTAATGTTATGGCCTTGTTAGGGCCAGAATTAAAGACACAAAGAGAGGAACTGAGTTAAACAAATATATTAACAGAAAAAGTAATACAAACATATAAAATTAGTGTTACAGCAAGAATGTTCGGTCCGACTGTCAGAGCTGACTGCTGGAAACTTCCCTCTAAAAGGCAGTACCTGCTCCTATTTATAGCTGGTAAAATACATGCGGGCGTGGGTAAATTAGTATAAAAAATTGTGAATTAGATGTTTAGATATAGACGCCTTGCTGTGGGCACCGTTTTCCAAAGATCAGATTATGGTTGTATCAGAATAGCCATTTTCTATGCTAATAATAAGAACGCTTACTCATTGTACTTTTCGTACAATAAAATCCATGTTATTTGTTTTACGTAATTCTTGTGTTTAGCAGAATCTTTCCATTTGGGATTACCCAGCTGCTTATATCGTATTATCCACGATATAACACTTTTTGACCTTTATTTTGTGGGTGTCTGGCATCAATACAATGTCAGCTGTATATCATCTATTGTTCTGTTTTATAAAGCCTTACGGCCACATCTCGTTGAAACACTGGTTCCCATACGATCACCGAAGTTAAGCAATGTCGGGCCTGGTCAGTACCTAGATAGGTGACCTCTTGGGAATACAAGGTGCTGCGATCTTGGATGTGTGGGTGGTGTAATGGCTCGGAATTGTTAATTAGAGAGCCGAATTCCATTTCCCGTTTGGTTCGTTACATCTAATTACGCGTAAAAACCCCTGAGAAAGCTATGAATCCACCTCTTGTCTCCTCTATCTATGGGTTAATTAGTAAGTATATATCACTAAATCAATATTATATTCAAAAATAAGATAAAACTGCGTACAAAATATTTAGATTTCGGTATATAAATGACCCATGGAGGTGTTGATGAGCCGCTGAACATAAACAACAAATCTGCCAAACAAAAAACGTCGGTAGGTTACTACAGCGCAGGTAGGATGACGGCTTTTAGTCGTGAAGGTTAGACCTGGCGGTATCAAGAAATGTTGTTAGTCCCAGCACTTTCTACGGAAGTAGCAATAGAGCAGGGAGAGACTTCACCACATTCCGCTTGTGAGAGAGACGATGGGGAATCTCTGTCTATAAAAAGCAGTGTGTGTGTGTGTGTGTGTGTGTGTGTGTGTGTGTGTGTGTGTGTGTGTGCGTGTGTAACGAATGCACGGCCGCAATTTTCGACGGGTTTGCACCAAAATTTACATGCACATGCTCCAAGTTAGTGGGAAGGCCAAGACCGTCTTCGCATTTCCCAACTCCCATCGATAGTGGAAATAATTGATTATTTTCATGCTTCTACGGCAGTTTTCATGTAGTTTGCGGACATTTCCTACTGGGCAGAGTGAGAGCCTATAGCTGGCTGCCACGAATAGGCAGGAATATTCTATTGGCCAGCGTGAGAGCCAACAGCTGACTGACACGAATGTTAACTAGCATGCTAGCATGCAAAAAAAAATCGATAGCTGCATTCGTTACAAGTGGGAAAAATTTTTAATCTGCATGGCACTTTACTCCAATTGGCTCATTCGCTTGCTTAAACTCAACGTTGATTCTGATTTCGCAGAACTGGGTTGGATGTGAAAAAGTATTTGTTGTTAGCATTCTTTTTTCGTTCGGTTTTTCCAGTTACGAGTCCTTTTTTAAAGCTGATCGTTTTGTGTTCATTTTGTTTAGTTCTTTTTTCGTAACAGATTTAATGTTTAGTATGTAGCTTAGAAAAAATTCTCAGTGTGAGATAGGCAAGAAGTAAGGCATGTAGCATCATCAGCACGGCAAGGGCACTCCTTTAAAGGCAAGGAAGAGGGAAAATATTGTAAGTCAAGTGATAGCGATTGCTGTATGAGTCGTACGATTTTTTAATCAAGCCCGGGCAACGCCGGGCCATGCTGCTAGTGTAATGTAATTCTTCTCTAACAAGGACGCTTTTGAACTCTATCAAGACGGGAATGTGGGGACTGGGCAGCTCCTGCCCAAATATGTGAACAGTACTCTATTTCCGGTTTGACTTGCCTCTTATGAAGCTAGAGGATAGCATGAGTAGTCAGGTACTTACTGGAGTGTTATAGAGAGCTGACCATTTTACCTGCATCTTTAGCGATGGATCGTATGTACGGGTTTCACTTGAGGTCAAGAAGTGCGAGTTTGAGGCCTAATAGTCTTTCAAAATATGGCGCCTCCCCGAGGGAACATCCGTTCATCCTGATTCGTCGGTATTCGGCGTCCGATCGACGATGATGGAATATATCTAATTTGATCTTAAGTACTCTCATGAGTTAGCGTAGGACAAGGATGCTTAGAGAGGTCTCATATATATTTAATAATAATAATAAATCGTAGGGCCGTAAATATACTTGTGTTATTGTCCATGTGAGAGACGTATAGTCTTCTCTTTGACATCTCAGTGAATAGATAGCCTCTCTAAGCCTTGATCTTGTGTTAAAATCCTCATGTCATCCCCTTCCTGTATTCCAAACTATCTTGCCATCCAAACTTTCAAATTAGAATATTTTGTAATGTTCCCAATCTTCTTGTTTGCTATATTACTGCCATTTGGTATAGCAACATTAATAATATGAGTTCTTGGTAGCTTAACCTTGTGCAATAATATCCGGACGGCGATGGTGTATGTTTTTTTTTTTTTTTTGTTTGTTTGTTTTTACAGTAAATATAACAAAAGTACTCGATTTTCAGCTGATCAGGCTCAGGTAGGCGATAGCACGAGTAGTCAGGTACTTACTGGAGGTTTACAGGGAGTCATTCATTTTACCTGCTTCTTTGGAGATGGATCGTATATAAGACTTCCACTTGATGTCGGATGTGACTTTGAGGCCAATATTCTCCCTAGGCACGGAGTCTCCTCGATACGACATCCGTTTATCGTGACTGGCGGTAGTTTCGGGCCTGGTCGGCGGTGTTCGATTAATTAGTGAGTTCACCTCTCACTGTGTGTCTCGTCCTTCTGGCCTTGTGCCGTCTCTGAGCTATGCTTTGAAAGTCACCTTAATACACATCAGAAGACGTATATTTGCATGAAAATAGAAATGAATGGAATATAATGGCGACTTCTGAAGACCCTAACTTTGAAGCTAATTTGACTAAAGTAAATCGGTATATACACGGGACTATATACTATAAATAAAATCGGCTGTAA
>OZ010580.1:118472854-118507854 GCA_963932145.1 Acanthosepion lycidas
GAGTCTATGGATAAAAATGTTCGTGCCTATAGGTCCATATCAATTGGGTTTATACTCGAGTCTATAGGTATGCCTTATACATGAGTCTATGGAAAAAATATTAGTAGAGTTTATACACCGCAAGCAAAAAGTTTGAGACTTTCTTTTTAAAAAAAAAAAAATTAAAATAAGATATTTTTTAAAATAAAAGATAAAATTTCAATAACTACAGTGTATTGCTTTTATTTTTCAGTTTTTTCCAGCCTCCTCCTATTACCGAAAAGTTCCTATTTCCATTTGTCTGGTCATAGTACATTTGGCTAAATTATCAATATTTTGTATGAGAAACATTATACTTTGTTTTCGCCATTAACTTCCCAGTAAATCTTTTGACATTACCAGAAAGGCTGGAGATTTGGTTGAGGTCAAGAGAATCATAAAAAAGGAGCAATATCATTCGAGTTTGCAAAGACATTAGGCATCAACTGGTTTTACTAATAAATGGAAAATTCACCTTTCAACAAGACAAAGATCCAAAACACTCTTGTAAAATTATATTAAAATTACCTCGAATGAAAAAAAAAATGAACATTTTGGAAATTATGACTTCGCCGGTTCAATCTCTTGACCTCTCACCCATTGAATTGGATAGGAAACTTCGAAAGAATAACCAAAGTGTGAGCGTGAGCTTTTTCAGTGCTTGAAGAATATTTGGAAAGGTCTGACATCTACTTTTTTTTTTCAAAAACTGTTGGAAAGAATGTCAAGAATTTGTAAAATCGTAATTAAGGTATGTTGTGGTTTTATTGACGAAAACAAAATATGATACTGTTGTATGTAAGTTTCTTATACATAATTGCTTATTTTTGTCAAAATAAAGGCAAATATACTGTATTTACTGAAATGTTATCTCTTTTTGTAAAAAATGTTTTATTTTACGGTGACTTTTTTTTAAAGAAATGCAGGATTGCCCCAAAATTCTTGCCTGTAGTGGACTTGACAGCTTCCCCTGCCCAGTAGGAGGCAGGTTCGAATCCAGCCGCCGCTTAATTTAAAGACAACTTGATGTATGTAGGTCCTTACTTTCCGTACAATCAATTATTTTTATTTCATGGGTGACTTTCTCTGGATTTCGTAATTAATTTCGATTATTCCCAAATTTATTTCCAAGTTATAAAAAACTGTTATCGTACAAAAAATTCGTAAAAAAACATCGCTGAAAACAATCGCAAACTTGTGAATTAAAAATTTAAAGATTGCGGGTCCGGATTTGGCCAGGAATGTTTTTAATTTGCTCACAGGGTTGGCCTGATTCCAAAATGGTATGATATGTTGGTCTACATCCTCTAGGAGTAAATTTGAAAAAGAGTGACACACTGGTATTAATATTTATTATATAGATGACATATTTTGATCTCTTTGCCTTTGTTGTTGTTGTTTTCTTCTTTTTTTTTTACGCGAGCATTTCCTATCTATCTGTGCTTGTTTCAAGGCCTGAGAGAGTGTGCATGTATTGTTGGCTTGTTGGGAAATGTAGAGCTCGCGACGATTAATTTTTGGTTTTTGTCTCAATAGTTGCACTGTTCACTAAACTAACAGTAACACTGGATAAAAACGATACTGTTTTCTTTTACGACTGTGCTTACTATTACTACTGCTGCTACTACGATTAATTTTTATTTTATTTATTTGTTTTTCTTACTTTTTTTTTTTTTTCTCTGTTTCCTTATTTTATTTTATTTTGCTTTTTGACTCGTTTTCGCCTTCTTCCTCACTCCAGTTTCTGATTGGTCGAAATGTTTGGCGAATGGCTATCGACGCAGAGATTGGCTGGGTGGCGTGATTAGCGCTCTCACCCGATGGTCCGTCGTGCAACGCCTGTACCAAATGAAAACAAGTCGGCACATTTTAGTACCTTTGAGCTAATCGAAGTCCTCGTGCAAGTAATTATACATTCAGTGGTGTGTCTGTGGGAATGTGTGTAGGAGTCGGTATGCTTTGCGGGAGTTTCAGAATTCTTATTAAACATAAGGCCGATACAAGGGACTCCCCCCCCACCCTTGAATCTATGATATGGGACCCCCGACTCTGCTACATCTCAATTTTCGTAAGTACAGTCAGTTATGTGCCATGCGGGATACACGGTCATGACTGATGCGGCAGATTTCTTTTTTCCCGCAGTAGGTTGCTGTTTCTTTCTACGGTAGACCAGTTGCCATCTAAAGCTATAGAACCCAGTCAGTCTTGCTATTTATACATAACTGGGGGGGGGGAGAGGCATCATACCTTTCCTAAGGGTATTAGTACGTAAGTGAATGTTATGGATTCGACTGGAATTCGAACTCGGTTCTTCGAATCCTCAATCCGAGCCGCTATCCACGCCTCCTCCAAAATACAAATCTTATTGTAACCTAATTATGTACAATAATGAACCATATGCAAAATAGATGTACAATTCAACTAAAAAAAATCCATTTATTTCTGCGGTAGACCAATTGCTATCCATGGCTATAGAACCCAGTCTGTCCTGCTATTTACCCATAGCTGGGGTGGGGTGAAGAAGAGGATTCATTCCGTTCCCAGGGGTATTAGCACGTAAGTGAATGTAATGAATTCGTGCCGCCACCCATTACTCCAGCGTGCCTCCTCTCGCGTACAGTTGGCCACAATTCAACTACAAAAATTCAAGATAATCTTCCGGTTCACAATACTCCCCCGTTTTTTAAACAGTATTAGAGGTTTATCCCTAGTTTCTTGTTTAGGATAGGGTTTCCAGTTGCTTTTAAAGTCTATTTTATCTCTCTACTCCTAACGTTCCTGAACTTTGAAATTTTATCCACTAATTAAATCTTGACCCCTTCAATTCTAGAATTAGTTGTTTAGCTTTGCCCTTGCTTACACTAATACAACTCCACACAGTAACCCTCTCCCTCATATACCTTGTATTTTTTTTCAAAGCATTTCACCCCAAGCAAGGCTGGAAGCCACTAGCACGCAAGGGTTTACATAGGATTTCGAGCGAGTGCAGATAGGAGTGACAGAGGAAAAGATAAAGAGAATGATAGTGAATAGATCAAGACAATTAGAGATGTCTATTGACATTACATTTGAATAGTTGGAGATTATAGCTATCAGGGAAACAGGAAAAGGAAAGGGAGTTCCACAGGCGAGAGGTACGAGATATAAAGCTATTGGAGTAGAAGAGACGGCTTCATTTAACAGTTTCAACAGTGAAAGGGTGAGAGCGGGATGCCAGCCTCGTAGGACGCTTGGATTCATGAAGCCTGGGAACCAGCGAAAGCATCGGTGATCATTAAAAAAAAAAACAATGTTTTCAAATACAAATTAGAGGGTTTACCATAATAGATCATTCCATCTAAAATAAAACAACAATGTTTTGTGGCAGTTTTTCAAAACAACTGGAGATTTTTCTTGCTTAAAATTTGAATAATTTCAACACATTCAAAATTATCGTTAAAAAAAATAGAGAATTTTATACAGTGTTTTTTCTAGATAAAGAAGATCGCAGAATGACACCAAAATCCGCGAAGATAATAGTCAGTTGTTTTAGTTTAGTTTGTAACGTCTATAAATATAGGTAGAAAAAAACAAATATTGATAACATAGCAACGGTCACGAAGCATTGTCCCCACAATGAGGCTTGAGGTTCGGGAATAGTACGCGCCAGCCCTGATTAAATATATACATTAATTAATATTAATCAATATCAATATTAGAATATTATAATATTATATTAATATTAATTAATCCGACCTTTGTCGAATGCAAGCAACAATAGTGGCGTATGTGGACGCAAAAATATGAATAACTTGTGGGACCTTCCACAACAAACCAGCCTTACCTCTTTTTAGGAAATGCACTCTTCCTATCTGGTAAGTAACATCCTACTTTCATACAAATATAACAAGTATTCATTGGTCAATCACCTTCAATCTAGCTTGCTGATTGGTCAGTTCCGACCAATCAAACCGCCTGCATGCGACCAATCTGTTTTTCCGCCCATATGCTGGGAGCCTCACGACCATTATAAAAACCTAACACGTGTAAACTCCCTCGAGTTTTCTTTTCATTCATCTCTCTCGCACGTCTCATTTCCTTGCTACCAAGTGCCAAGAGGTAACCTTCAAGAACTCCCGTCTTAGCCATTGCGGTGAGACGTTAAAGACAATTACCAACATTCACAAACTCTGAACTCATTTATGAACTTTTACCAACATTGCAACTCACAATTCCAAACTTTATTCTTCTAAATTACAGTTTAATATTACTTCTTCTTAATATGAGCTCCGGTACAACTAATACCTAATCAAAGGGACACGACTCTGTCCTACCTTTTTAGTTCGCATGCATGTACATCAGACATTAATAAATTTAATTGTTATGTTTTGAAATCATTCCGTTCAGTTTTGTATTTTATTCTATGTGCTATTTACGTCAAATATAAATTGCATTGCATCTATGCATTGTCGTTAATCTCACCTTTCCTAGCCAAAGTTAAATATTGGTAACTCAATCACTACAATAATGATGACCGCGACGTTTGTCGTTCGATGTTCCCGACAACAATGGTAATACTACCGTTACATATTTGGTGATCCTGTCGGAAATAAACAATAATGGTAACCCCTATCGCTACAAACTCTTTGGGAGGATAATTTACTAACAAGGGCTGTAAAACAGGTGCCCAAATAAATATATATTATACATAGGTATAATGACAAAACCAAATTTATTAACTTACGACGGTATGAGTTGAGACTTAAGATGTTATATATGTATATTCATACATATTTCTGGCAAGTAATCCGGACGCCATTGACTCCCAAATAGGCATCTACGCGAACGACACTGCAATTTTTTCCTGTCTCAAAAACAAACCTTGTGTCGCTGACAAAACTAACTTGGCCGTTCGTCTCGAAAAGGACCTCCAATCGTTTGTGAACTGAGGCAGGAATTGTTACGGTTTTTTTGGATATACATACATTGACTAGTGAGCCAATCCAGATGACTCAACTTGCTTTATAGTCTACCAATAGAAGCTTAACTAATCAGAAGCCGCAGAACATTGTATTCGTCGTGTATAAAGGCGGCCATCTTTGTTTACCCTACCGGAAGGACCAGTGCTAACTTGACAGGCGAAGAGGATAGAAGGAAGAACTACGCTCTGCTAAGATATCCACTGAACTACGCTTTCCTACTGTCTCCGAAATATTCACTGCCAACCTCTGGATTCTATACTCGAAGACGACCGTCATGAAAATGTCTAACAGGAATAAGCTGGTCAACTTTAATGCCTCAAAAACAAAACTGCTCTCTATTAATCACCACAAAGATCCTTACCTGCCCTCCATTAGAATGTCTGACGCTCAACTTCTCGAGAGCACCTCTCTGCGGCTGCTCGGTCTCACGTTGACCTGAGATGGAACAAATACATTGAATCAATTGCTTCGTCCACTGCAAGGAAAGTTGGCTCCCTGTGCCGCGCCAGGAAATTTTTCATCAATATCATCCATTCGCCCTTGCATGGAGTATTACTGCCATATATGGTCTGGAGCCCTTACTGTTTGCCTCGGGGTTCTTGATAAGATCCAGAGACGGATATGCAATATAATTGGCCCCGATCTGGCATCTCGTCTACAGTCGCTCTCTCACAGACGCGCCGTCGCCTCTCTCTGTCTTTTTTACAAATACGTTCATGGTAATTGCTCCGAGAAGCTGTATTCGCCGGTTCCCAGACTTCGCGAATTCAAGCGTCCTACGAGGCTGGCATCCTGCTCTCACCCTTTCACTGTTGAAACTATTAAATGTAGCCGTCTCTTCTACTCCAATAGCTTCATGTCTCGCACCTCTCGCCTGTGGAACTCCCTTCCCTATTCCAGTTTCCCTGAGAGCTGTAATCTCCAACTATTCAAATGTAATGTCAATCGACATCTCCAGTTGCCTTGATCTATCCACTATCCTTCTCCTCATCCTTTCCTCTATCACTCCTATCTGATCTTGCTCCAAATCATCTGTAACCCCTTGCGTCCTAGTGGCTGGTCAAGTTGGTACTGGTCATTCCGGTTGGGTAAACAAAAATGGCCGCCTTTATAAACGACGGATACAATGTTTTGCGGCTTCTGATTGGTTAACCTTCTATTGGTAGACTATAAAGCGAGTCAAAGCATTTTAACTGGCTCACTAGTCACATACATATACACAAAAAACTGTAACACCCCTTGCGCGCTAGTGGCTTCCCGCTTTGCCCGGGGTGAAATGCTTAAAAATAAAAATAAAAATGGATTACAAATTGTTCAGAGATGTTCGGCCATAAAACATAACAGTTTCGCATTTTTCCGTTTTTGTAATATTAGGTTGGTTCAAAAAATAATGTCGTTTTCTCACATATGTTACTATGTGAGAAAACGACATTATTTTTGCTAATAAAATTCTCCTTAGTTAGGTGTTAACATTTTAAATACAGTCATAAGTGGACCGTCCTCTCAGGCAGTACCTGTATCCCCGGACGGAACTGGCGCTGGAGACATCTCTAAACGGACAAGTGGCGAGGAGAAGGGACAATTTTTCAACTATATGTTCGGATTTGTGTCACCTTCTGTTCGAGCGTGCGTGAGAATAAATCCCCGAATTCTGTCGAACCTGTTTTCTTATATTTTTAATTCTTATCTCTAGCTATTCTGAAGTATTTCACATGGGAAATGCATTTTTAATTATAGGTAATATCAGTTCAATATAGTACAGAACAAACTTGGTAATTAATTATAGCTTAGTTACTTTCCTGAAAGTTTTATTTTAATGTTCGGTAATCTAAGATTATTAAGATAATCAACTACAATTATAGCGTATAACTATCGCCGTAACCAATCTTTCTTTTCATGTGCCGTGTCAGGACGTAGGCGATCATGGCTCTCCAATTCTCCCTATCCCTTGTAGCTCTCAATAAGTTTTGTCCCTTTGCTACTTCTCACAGGCCATGTTCTGTCATCGATTTGCTTAAGCCTGCTAGATATATCATGCGTTGCTTTCTCTTGTACCTCCTTCTCTCTATCCGCCCTGTGTGCATCAGATTCTCCAAGCCCTACTTTCTCAATACGTGTCCCAGAAATTTCAGCTGCCTTTTTCTGATGTTAAGTATAAGCTTCCTCCTTGCTTGCATCCTCTCCAATACCTCATCGTTGCGCACACGCTCGGTCTATGATATTCTTAGCATTCTTCTGCAGAACCATAGCTCCGTTGCCTCGAGCTCCTTCTTAATATTTGAGGACACCGTCCAATGTTCGCTGCCTTTTTCTGATGTTAAGTATAAGCTTCCTCCTTGCTTGCATCCTCTCCAATACCTCATCGTTGCGCACACGCTCGGTCTATGATGTCCTTAGCATTCTTCTGCAGAACCATAGCTCCGTTGCCTCGAGCCCCTTCTTAATATTTGAGGACATCGTCCAATGTTCGCTGCCGTAAACGACGACAGATATCACGTAGCAGGTCAGTACTGTTTTCCTTGTTACCAAAGAATGCCTCTGTCTCGTAATGCTTCTTTGGTCATCCTAATACGTCTTCGGATCTCAGTTACCGTCCTCTGTCAAAACACTTCCCGGATATTTAAATTTCCGCACCTGCTTGATTTTAGTGTCCCCGACCTGTAAATCGAGATTCGGGCTCATCTTTTTACTGATGACCATGCATTCTCTCTTGTTGGAGTTTATGCTTCGTCTTGCTCTCCTTCGTAACCTTCTTTAGGAGGTTTTGAACCTAGAGTATACATAATAATCTAGAGGACAGATGATGTCCCCTCTACATTGTTTTTAATGCCTCTCTTATACGTCTTTGTCTTATTCAAAAGCATTTCTCCGAAGACATGAAGCGTGTCTTGTTTTTTTTTCGTCCTGATGCATGACTTTATTTTCTGATACCACCTTTTATTTAAAAAAAAAATCTTTCGCTATCCTTACATGACTTTGTTATAAATTCTGTAAATGAGTCTGTCCCGTGGCGAAGGGTTGGATATTACCAAACCGTATTCGGTGTTCAAGCCGACATAATAACAAGTAATACTAATGCAGATGTTTCAAAATAGGCAAGGGTTTGTTTTTTTTACACTAGGATGACTAAATATTACTAAACGTTTTGTATGAGGGTTTGACATCTACTATTTCAGACCAATTTTTTCTTTCTCAATTTGCGCATTGCTCCCCACTCTCTCTCTCTGTCTCTCTCTCTCTGTCTCTCTCCCTCTCCCTCTCCCTCTGCTTGTCTGGGTGGATTGATGGCCTAACTTTCCACCTGTATTTTCGTTTGCCCTGTGGTAGCGTGGTATGATTGGGGAAAATGTTTACTGAAGTCAAAACTCAGTTTCCTCGCACTCTTTTAAACTTAGAATATTTGTTGGGTATAGCAACAGAAATAACACACACACACACACACACACACACACACACATATATATATATATATATATATATATATATATATATATATATATATATATATATATGTATATATATATATATATATATATTTGTTTGAATAAAAAAAAGACCACTTTAAGGTTCCATGTAATAAATTATTTCACCACAGCCCTTTTAAAGGGCTCTGGATCATCAGACTTTACTTCCAAAGGTTGAAATGAAAAATCATTTATTTTTTCAATTTTTCATTTCAACCGTTGGAAGTAAAGTCTGATGATCCAGAGCCATTTAAAGGGGCTGTGGTGAAATAATTTATTACATGGAACCTTAAATTGGTCTGTTTTTTATTCAAACATATTTGCTCTGAATTTACATTGAGCTCTCCGGATATCATCCTCCTTGGGTCTACCCATACGGATTACCTAGTTTTGCATAAACTATATATATATATATATATATATATATATATATATATATATATATATATATATATATAGGGTTTGATAGCAATATTGTCCAAATCGTGTAACTGCGAAATTCTTCAACTTTTAGATTAAGCTTTGAACCGTTGTATCTTAGAAATGATTAAAGATATCTTACTGGAATTTTGCGAGGTATTTACAATACTATTGGACTCTACTTTGAGCAAGAAGAATGTATAATTACTCTCAAAGCTCAACAGGGGAATCATGATGAATTCGATCATTAGCGAAAATAATATATTCATCATTAATTAATCATAGCTAAGGATCGGAAACTCAAGAAGAACAGATATAAAGTTCAAATATATATATATATATATATTTCAAGATAATCTTCGCTCTCTAACCTTCTAACATTTTGTCCTAGATTAACAAAGTGCCTCACAGGTTTTACGTACGATTTCATTTTCAAGACGATTACACGATTTGTACAATTGATCTGTCATATTTAATAGTATGTCGCCATTCACATAAATACAGTAGTAAATACTGTATGTTGGTCGGCAGTTGGAGATTCGTCTCCAGCTGTGCTGGTCCGACTCTCTGCATCTGAGCAGAGAGGATTCCCAGACGAGGCTATGTCGAAGGGCAGAGTCTCGTCTCGGGAAACAGCTAACCGACCCCGTTTTATACAGCGTCTACCGGGAATTTTTTGTCAAGCGTACGGATTCTGATAGCCCACATTATTTTCGGACGTGCCACATCTGACCGCGTTGGGCAGTTGGTAGATATCCTTCAGTTGGAGTTTCATTGTTGAATTCACTTGACTCACTTCTAGCAGACTACTTCTTCTATACACAACTGGCGAATCTTATATGTGTTGTTCTTGTTCTTTGTATTATCGTCCATTACCATCCTTCGGTTGATTATTCTATTCAGTAACCTTCACTTGGTTACAAAAATATATATTATATAATACAGTTTTTAGGCATACTATATTTATTCGTAAAAGTGCTGAATATCAGGGATATGTACATATAAATGTGGACACAATCTGTTTTATGCTTGAATTGCAATCTCGATAAAGATGGTAGGTACTGTAATGTATCTACGTTCGTTAATTTTGTTTATATCATTCATTCTTTTAGTTTTAAAAAATTAATCACTTAGCATTAAATATGAAATAGATAGGGTATTGCTGGAGCTTAAAAGTATTCTACTGCATTTCTCGTCAACTTTAATTATTGAGGTCTACGAATTCTAAGTGCTCGTAAATAGAATCAGATAATTATTTTTATTTTGTTGCTATGGTGAGATTAGAAAATTATGAGCTCATTTTTATTCTTAGAATTACGATAGACTTTTGGTTCATTATCAGTACGGTTTAACCTGATATCGAGGAAATGTAATGTTTATTTTTTGGTTCATATGTAAATTCTATCATACTCTCGACTTTGTTTAGTTTATCTACAAGACCAGGTAATATTGATCTGCGGGGATATATTAATAAAGCATACACAATATATCGGAAATATGTTGATTGTTAAGTTAAAATACATTGAAAACGACAGATTCCAGAAGCTCTAAGTACAGGCAAGCTAAAATTCCGCTCAAAGGCTATACCATCGATAATTTATTTTTCTATAGAATGTCCTCTGATGAGTCGGTAATTTTTTATGCTATTTATCTTTTGGTTTAGAGGTACCGAAATCAAACAGGCAGGTGGGATAAGCTAGATATCTGAGAAGGGTGTTAACAAAGGAGGGAAAAGTGTGACACGGGAATCCGAAGCGCATTGGGATAACGAAAGATGCCTTTCAAAAAAAGATGATCAAAGTATTAAGAAACATAATATATATATATATATATATATATATATAGTACGAATATATAACTCAACAAATCAAAACCTACCCACATTTCTCACCCACACAAGACAGACATGCTTACGGAGGTGTGGAGGCCTCACACTTATACACTCACCCACACGAATATACACACCTACACACATCATACTCACTCACTCCCTAATGAGCCAAATGATAACACCCACCCACAGCAATATACACACGCTTACACACATCATACTCACTCCCTAAGAACACACACACAAACACTAAACAGAGACACAACCCCTCACCAGGCCCAATAAAACTGTCAAACTGACCAGAGAATTCATAGCAGCATGTATCTATCCAGCTCTTATCTCAAATAACAACTTAAAAGAGACTGTTTGACCAACACAAGGAATGTTAAAAGATTCATGTTAAAAAGATAAAAAAATAAAAAAACAAATGAAAACTACAGACAAAAGTTCATTTTCTCCATCAAGACATTCATTTCTGTAGTTTAGTGCTAGCAGCAAGCAGAAATATTTCTCCTCCCGATGATGGCCATTTTGGTCGAAACTAGTCGAGGAATCTAAATGGAATAAAAAATAAAAAAAAAACGAAAGAAGCTCTAAGTACAGGCAAGCTAAAAGTGTGTCTAAAGATTTTAATTTTTTAATTTTTTATTGTTCAATATATATATATATATATATATATATATATATATATATATATATATATATATCGTTTGAAACAAAGAAAAGAGTACTGAATTAGTGTTATATCTGACATACCTTTTCTATTATTAATAGACTCTCCCAGTAGTAGCAGTAGTAGCGGCGCCAGTTGGGCTCAGTGGTGTTGAGCTAGTCAGACGATATCGGACATTGAAGTACCAACCATCACAACTAGATTTTCTGCGTCATTAACTCTTATTTCCAAGTTCCTAACGTTTTGTACGTCGAACCTAATTTAGGATGACTTATTGAAATACAAGCCTCCACTGTGAAAACTGCTCTACAGCAATTAGTATGTAGTATCAGTCTTCATCTAGGGTGGTGAATGCTGGACAGTCTCCTAGCAGATGTAAACGTGACCTGAATGTGTTTCTACAGATAATATCATGGATCGAACATGTGAGCAAAGACGAAGTTCTAGAGATAATGGATACAAAAAAGAACACGTATAATTACCATCGGGAAGAGACAGTTGAGATTTCTGGAAAACATAATGAGGAAAGAGGACTTGGAAAATTGGATACCCACAAGACAGATTTGAGGTAAGCGACAAAGGAAAGCAACGCATAAGCTATCTGGCTGAGCTTGAGTGAATGGATAGCAGAGCAGTGTATGAGAGGAGTGGCAAAAAGATACAATTTAGAGCGACAACTGAGAAGAAATTGTGGAGAGCCATGATTACCAATGCCCTGAAAGGACACGGCACGAAGACGACGTCGACGATGTAGAAGAAGAAGAAGAAGAAGAAGAAGAAGAAGAAGAGGAAGAAGAAGAAGAAGAAGAAGGGGAGGTTTATTTTTTTTGGGGGGGTAGCATAAGGATTTGTTTGCAAGAACGTTGATTTAAATGGGATTTGGCATGTAAACTTGCAATTAATTTCCCCATCAGTTTAGACGATTTTATTCAAGTCTCTTACGTTATTTTTTTTATCGTTAATGTTTCTAAATATCCTACATTTTTTAATATCCCACATTTGATATAAAATCTATCAAATATGAAATTATCTAACAACGAACGTCCTGGGTAAGACGATAAACTACATCCGCGTCCTGGGTACAGCGATAAACTACATCCAACAGCAAGGTCTCGGATAATGTTTTCGGAAAAATAATGTCGCCAGCTATAAGTTTTTGAAACAATAGTGTTGCCAGCTATATATTTTTTGTAAAGAATAACCTTGCCAGCTATATGTTTTTTGAAACAATAACGTTGCCAGCTATACATTTTTTATTCCATACAAAATAGGCATATAAAATTCATATAAACTGGATTTGGCATTAAATAACCCACAGTGGTTGATATGCCATAAAACCCAAACAACCAAACAAACAAACATATCTAACAACGAATTGGTCACCCTTGGCTTCGAACTAAAATGAACCACCGGAAAACAAAATGGAGACATTGTCGACACACTTGCTAGGGATTTATACGCCCAGCGACACGGAACTAACCAAAGACTTTATTCAAGTATTAATTTCTGCCAATCTGTGACAAAAACGACAAACTGAACTATCACGTGAAGACGCGACAATTTAAAAAAATGATATCACGCGTGAAGACGCGATATTTAAAAACCGACGTAGCCGACATAACTCAGATAATGAATAACAATAACCCAAAATATTGTCGTTTGACAATTTTTATTTAAATTTATAGCGGAAACCAAGAGACTAATCCAGAATATAGAAAAACAGCGAAAAATATCTAACAAATAGCTTTTATTGGTCTTTGAACAAAATCAACCTCTAATGTAGCAACCATACCAAAGATTGGCAGCTGATCTCTCCTCTGACCGAGCTCTAACATCGCAATCGGGGTGGGGGGACTGGCTAGTTATATTCAATTTCCTCGGAAACAAAACTAGCTACATTCCATCATCGCTAATCAGACTCAGATCTATCACCAATTATGTTGATTGTGTGTTCCCTCAGGGAGGCTCCGAACCTCGATCGTCTCTTGGGCCTTCAACTCAGACCTCGTGGAACTCTTACAGACATTCCAGATGCAGGTGTACGGCTCCAGTAAGTATCTGACTCCTCCTTCTATCCTCTATCTTTACAAGAGCCAAATCAGACTGAAAGTGGAATACTGTTAGCATATATAGACAGGAGCGGCCCACTCATTGCTTTTCAGTCTCGATAGATCCTAAAAGCGTATCCGCGTCTTTATTATTTTGCATCCTACAACCACTTTCTCACAGACGAAACGTTGCGGGCCTCTCAGTGCTCTATCACAAGGGTGGGCAACCTTTTTGAGAGGGCGTGCCAAAACCGGCCAAATCTCTGGTAAAACAATTTTCCACGTGCCATGAAGAGATTTTTTAAAATGATAAACAATCACTATTGAGCAATAAAGAGACGGTATCGGGAGAATTTATCTAAATAATGTAAAGCTGATTGAAAATATATGACAAACTTTTACGAAAAGGTTTTTATTTATGGTATTTTTTATTAACCTGTAAGAGTTTAAGAGGCATGGTGTAATGGATAACAGCTCGGATTGAGGAATCGGAGAGCCGAGTTCAAATTCCAGTCGGGTCCATTGCATTCACTTACGTGCTAAAACCCTTGGGAAATGTATGAATCTAATTCTTCTCCCCCTTTCTTCAGCTATAGGTAAATAGCTGGAAGGAGAAAGTTATAGAAACTAGTCTGTTCAAAGTTACAACGTTGGGTGGCAACTGGTCAAGGAGATGAAAAAAACTCTAAATTCAAAACCGGCCTCGGGAGGTTTAGGCTCCGTCAGGCTATATTGCTATATCTTGCCAAGAAATACCACTTCTAATGTGGCTGCAGTGCCTCTTTGTACAAAAAAATGGTACGAACATAACTGCTATACATTCTCACACAATTTAAGGAAACCTGCATCAACACTAAAGGTTAACACTAGGTATTTACTCTGTTTTCCCACTAAGACGAGTTGTAACCCAAGGTCCTTTTTTTAAGGTAGGGACCCAAACAAGTACACCTGGACCAGGAACAAAATTTGCCCTCAGCCAACCGTCGTTTGCGCTGGTCTCGGTGCGAGCACCGATCTCTCTTTCTGGTGCAATCAGAGAGCACCGCCTCCAGAGGCTGTTCCCCAGGGCTGGGTACCTCTCAGTAGAATTTTTCTCAGTTACGAATCTGTCCTTTGACAGAGTCGCGCCTGAGTGCACTCTGCCCAAAGACAGAGACGAAACTGAGAGATGATAAATAGAGGTGTTACAAACTACTATAGTAATTTACACACTAAACAGAGGGTTAACACTAACTGTTATATTTTTTTTTCGATTAATCAATCATCATTTTTTCGCAGTTATACATTTTTCTGACTAAAACAGGTTATTAATAATCTTTTGCTGATTTTAAATCTCTTATAAATGATCTATAAAAATACATTTCAAGGCTAAATTTAAACAACCCTGAACCATTTCCACTTTCAAAAGAAAACTAGAGACAGAAAACTTGTTGACTCTTTTATCAACACAAATAGAAAAAAAAAACTTATATGAAGACAAATCTTTTGTCAATTGTTCAGTTGTATTCCTTTTCAAACTAAGTATTCTATCCTTAATTGTTTTCTTAATCGCAAACAAATCTTTAATGTACTGAATTATCTTTTACTTTTTTGAAAAAATGTCAAAAAGGAATGGCGCATATTCTAGCCAAGTTTCCTTTATATTCCCCATCGCTGAGCGGCTTTCCATGTTGTGCAGTAAGTTTTGAAACCTCAAAACTAGCAGCAACTAAGTTGGAACTGGGACTTCGTGAAATAAAGTTCATCAAAATATCAGCCTTTTTTTAATCAAAATTTCAAATGTTCTAAAAAAAAAAAGAAGAAAAAAAAGAGTAAAAAATTTAATTAACTAATCAAAAAATACTTTGATCCTTTCTCTTAATAATAATATAATGATTTTGACAATAAAACTATGTTTTTGTTATGTTTGGAGCATGTTTTCATCCCAATATGCCAATTTATTAGTGATCTTATGGAGGTACCTACTTTAAAGAAAGCTGAAATAAGCATGCATGCAGAAAGATGGAAACAGAGAGAACTTAAATCATTATTATGCACCGGCTGGATGACACATCATGCAAGCACAAATCACAGACTTTTAGTATTATATAGATATCTTATGCAAAATAATTACAATAACGGTGTTTGATAGAAAACTCATCGGAAGGCAGTTTCATCCTATATTTGGGACTCATCAGAAGTGCGCATCCACTACCGAGGGAATCGAAACCCAGACGGTTAGGTTGGCAAGCGAACACCATACCAACTGCTCCACCGGGGCTCAGTGACGAAGAGATTGCAAATCAGACTCAATGTAGCGTCGCTCACTCCCACATTCCGTGGTGGAACTCAACTGAGATTCTCTCTAACCATAGGACTGTGACCCCTGGAGCCACGACTACTCTCACCAAGCCGCTCCAACTGGAGCATTAGAAGCCGGTTCAAGCGATGATAAACACAGATAGTAATTAGGAGGATTTGATAATTATATTAATTGATTCATCGTGTCTGATAGAAACCTCAACAGAATGCAGACTGCACTAGACGGCCGGTGGTGCAGTTTGTATGGTGTTCACTTGCCAACCTAACCGTCGGGGTTTCGTTTCCCTCGTTAGTGGATGCGCACTGCTGATGAGTCCCAAATATAGGACGAAACGGCCGTCCAGTGCTTTCTGAATTCTGTTGAGGCTTCTATCAGACACGATGAATTAATTGATATAATTATCAAATCCTCTTAATTACTATATATATATTCTTTTTAATCATTTCACCCCAAGCAAGGCAATAAAGCCACAAAGATGCTAGGAGTTACTGAGTGTTAGAGAGCATGAGAAAAAATCCTAGTAAGGATAGCAAATAATAAAAGAACAGGAATTAAGACAGAAAATAACGATTGACATTACATTTAAATATTTGAAGATCTAAGTTGACTGGGAAACAAGAAGCTGGAATAGAGCTCCACATGCGAGAAGTGTTATAGAAGAAACAGTTAACATAGAACTTATGGTTATATCTAATCATTTCAACTGTAAGATGATGGGACCTTGCTGCTAATCTAGTACTGCACTTAAATTTTCAGTTCATGAGAAATTAATTCTCTTTGTTCCTCCACAGTTTTATTGCTTAAGTTATTATGAACATTTTCAAAATGTCTCTTTACAGAAGTTTCTAGATCTCTAATTGTCTACATAACTCTTAAAAAGTTCTAGTTTCATTTGCCTTTATGTAACCAAACATAACATCGAATGTCTTATCAACGCCTTGGAATTTAATATTCAAGTCATTTAAATGTTCACAAAAATTTGCAAAAAAACATCAGTTTAAAAACCCACATGATGTCAGACAATTCTTGGTAAGACATTTGTTGGTCATTCAGAAAGAGCATTATCTCATCTAAGCATTAAACATATCATTTCAAAACCAAACCTCAACTAAGCCAATGCACATTGATATACATTTTCAGTCCTTTATATACAGATTCTACTTCATTCAATAAAATTTGAAATTGTCTTTTATTTAAAGCCTGGGCAGAAATGTAATTAACAACTTTGGTAACTGTTTGCATCACTTCCTGAGGTTCCTTGAGGTCAGCTTTTGCACACAAAGCCTCCTTATGTATGATGCAATAAAAACCTATCAGTGGATGACCACCATCTTTTGCAAAGAGATTTACAAATCCTGTCTTATCAATCATGCTGGGGGCACTATCTGTTGTGGCAGATACTACTTTTGAAATGGGAATTTGTCGAGTAGATAATTTGTTCACAACTGTTTTACATATTTCAGCCCTGGTAGTACACTCAGGTAGTGTTACAAGGGCAATCATCTCTTCACATACTTCACCACCCCTACAAAATTGAGAAAATATGGCTAGCCTAAGTGATGAAGTAATGTCCATACTTTCATCAACGAAAATAACAAAAAACTTACATGAAAACAAATCGTTTGTCAATTGTTCAATTGTATTCCTTTTCAAGTTAAGTATCCTAAATTGTTTCTTACTCGCAGACAAATCTTTAATGCGTTGAATAATCTTTTTCTTTTCTGAAAAAAATGTCAAAAGGAAAGGGGCAGATTCTAGCCATGCTTTTTTAATATACTCCCCATCATTGATTGGGTGATCTAAAACACGATATATAATCTGTTGTTAACTGGGACAAGGAATGGCTTGTTAATTGTATCACCTTCAAAACGAAACTGATCTTTATCAAATAGCGAACCCTTTCTACCTCCCATCGGCATGGCTAATGCTAACCTCCAAGAGAATAACTTGTTGTGCATCCTCGGGCTAACATTTTTGGCTGACATGAAATGGAAGGACTCTATTGAATTCTTTGCCAAGTCTACTCCTAAGAACGTTGGTTTACTGGGCTGTGCTAGACAATTTTTTCTCCTGAATCTATCTTACATATCTATGTCTACCGGTCGTCCATGCTTAGAATATTGCTGCCACATATGATCTGGTGATCCTGCTATTTATCTGATTATTCAAAGATTCTCGAAACATTCATATCTGCTCAGTTTTGTATCCTAACGTAAGCAAAACATTTTCAGAAGAATAATGTACTTTTTACCACGTCGGATCTAACGGATACGCTAGGATTCGAACCTGTGTACCTCATGGTAGGGGAAACCTTCATTAGACCCAACGAGGTTTCAGCCATGAAGTGCAATGACGATCAAGCAATTTTAAATCGTGCCTTATGTAAATATGGCGTAGAGTGCATAGTTTCCTTTTATAATATACCTCCCCAATACTAAGTATGATTGAAAGAAATGTTAAAATAAACCCTCTCTAAACTCGACCATGTCTCTCATACCACTCCTCGCTACCCTCTCTGTTAAATTATATAAACCTAATACTACCCATCAAAAGTGTGAATTTTCATTTCATCTTTCGTTTCATTTTTTGGAAGTGTTATCTGATGATCCAGTGTCCCTTAAATGGGCTCTGGTGAAATAAATTATTATAATGGAACCTTAAAGTGGTCTGTTCTTTAAAATATTAGCTCTGGATTTACATTGAGTTCTCAGGATTTCATCCTCCTTGGGATTTTTCATGCGGATTACCGAGTTTTTCATAACTTAAATATATATATATATATTATCGGCCTTCAGTTAGTTGTTAACTGGGGCAAAGAATGGCTTGTTAATTTTAACGCCTCCAAAACTAAACAGCTCTACATTAATCATCCAAGAGACCCCTCTTTACCTTCCCTCAGCATGGCTGATGCTAACCTCCAGGAAAGTAACAAGTTGCGTCTTCTTAGGCTAAAATTCTCGGCTGACATGAAGTGGAAAGACTACACTGAATCATTTGTTGTCAGCTGCTAAAAAAGTTGGTTAACTGTCTCGTGCGAGACAATTTTCCTCTCCTGAGTCTATCGTACATATCTATAGGACTAACATTCCTCCATACTTACTTAGATTATTGTTGCCAGTGATCTTGCTAAATATTTAGAAATTCTTGATAAAATCCAAAGAAGAATTAGCAATATTATTGTTCTTCGCCTTTCTTTCTTAGCGTCCGTCACTTTCATGGTAATTGTTCGAATGAGGACTTTGCTATAGTACCTAGAGTTTATGAATTTAAACGCAGTACTAGATTGGCGGAAAGGTCTCATCAATTTACGGTTGAATTGGATAGATGTAACCGTAAGTTCTATGCTAACAGTTTCTTTTTTAGCACTTCTCGTTTGAGGAAGACTCTTCCGACTTCATGCTTCCCAGCCAACCTTGATCTTGAAAAATTTAAATGCAATGTCAATCGTTATCTACTGACTTCCTGATCACTCTTCTATTGTTCTCTCTTTCCCTTTTCTAATTCTTTCACACTCTGTAACCCTTTGTGTCTTAGCGGCTTTACTGCCTTGTTGGGGTGAATTCGATTAAAAAAATGCGTACGTTTTTTGTTTTTTTTTTTTTTCTAGATTTAATGAACGTAAAAATCATTCGCTTTTGATTAAACTATTTGATATGTTCAGGGAATGTGTGCGTGGGTCTTTATTTATTTATGTGTGTAATGCTTAGTTAAACAACAAAAATTCATTTAAACAAATTTGATTAAATTTAACCGACAAGATCCGTCCAATTTTATTACAGATCACAAGATCACATTACACGAGAATTCGTGAAAAGCATTGTTTGTACATGAGGTATTTTTTATGACCCGAGTTATTGGTAATATTTAGGCTAGATATTTTAAACTTGTTATCGTAAATGATAACTATAAGTTGCTTATTGCAATCATTAAATGATACGATCCAATGACTTTTATTCTTAATGGCGTTTTCATCTTGTTCGTCGGAATACGGTTACGGTAGAATAAATTAATGAGGCCTTTTACCTTCGTTTATATAAGGATGGTTGCATACGCTATATATATATATATATATATATATATATATATATATATATATATATATATTAAGGCTAATTTTATTTGCTTGTGTTGTTATGAAATAATATTTTCGTGGGAGAAATTATTTTGGGGTTGGTTAATCATGTCTTTTATAACAGATAGATAATAAAAAAAAACAGTTTGCATAATGTTCACTACTTCATCTGCTGTGTCCTCTCAGAGCGTAGGCGTTCAAGGTTCTCCACAACCTCCTTATCACTTGTAGCTCTTTACCTTTCCACCTAAACCATGTTCTGCCATCCATTTACTCAAACTCACTAAGTATGTCTCTGTTGGCTTCAATCTGTCCTGTGAGTGTCAGATTTTCCAAATCTTCTTTCCTCATTGCGTGCCCTGGAAATTTCAACTGTCTCTTCCTGATATTAAGCATATATTTCCTTTTTGTTTCCATTTCCTTTAGAACTTCTTCGTTGCAATGTCACATATTTGGTCCATCATGTCCTCAGCATCCTTCTGTAGAACCAGATTTACGTTGCTTCAAGTCTCTTCTTCATCTTTAAGGAGATTGTCCAGCATTCTCTGTCATATAGGAGGACAGATATCACATGACATTTCAGTAATTTTTTTTTTTTTTTTTAACAAAGTTTTTTTTCTGTTTCTTAATACTCTGCTTAGCATTTGGAAGGCATCTTTGCTCATTCCAGTGCCTCTTTGGTTTTCTGAGTCACATTTTCCGTCTTTTGTTAAAACAGTTCCCAGATATTTAAATTGGTGAACCTGTTTGATTTTGGTATATCCGATTTGTAATATGCATTTTGGGCTCATCCTTTTGCTAAGAACCATGCATTCTGTCTTCCTGCAGTTGATCTTTAATCCTTTCCTTTCGTAGGAGTTTTTATAATCTTCTTTCCGCGTCTGATATTCATCTGCATATCTTATGTTGTTAAGTTTGTCGGCGCCAATAATGAATTCTGGAAGGACTTCTAATTCTCTCAGAATCACCCTCACTGTATAGGTTGAATAAATCCGGCGAGAAGATAAATGCTTATCTTACCCACTATTTTTGCATAGCTGGAGAGTTTATTTTCTATCCGTATGAAGGCGGTTTCTATTAGAGATATGAATGAATAACTAGAGATATTACACCCACGCACTGTTCTGGCATTAGGTTGGTGCAAAAATAATGTCGTTTTTTCACGTTAAAAAAATACGTCAAAAAACAATATTATTTTTGCACCAACCTAATACTAATTTCAGATTCTGTTGCGTACTGTGACGCTGTAAGTATTCGTCAATATCATTTCAGGTGTAATATTTTTAATTATTCATTGACTTAAGTGCTGATACCCTTGGGAACGGTATGAATCCTCTTCTTCTTCCCCCCCAAGCTATGGGTAAATAACAGGGCAGACCGGGTTCTGTAGCATTGGAAAGAAAGAAATGACAACCTACTGCGGGACAAAATCGGCCACATCAGTCATGTATCGAAAGATACATGATCGCCTAAGCGTTTATCACATAACTGACTGAAATTCACTTACGTGCAAATACCCTTGGGTAAGGTATGAATCCTCTTATTCTACCCCCCGAGCTATGGGTAAATAACAGGACAGACCGGGTTCTTTAAAGGCATGGAAGGGCAAAAATATTTTAAGTCAATGGATAGCGATTGCTGTATGAGTCGTACGATTTTTGAAACAAGCACGGGCAACGCCGGGCCATGCTTGGATGGCAACTGGTCTACCGCAGAAAGAAATGACAACCTACTGCGGGAAAAAAAATCTGCCTCGTCAGTCATGTATCGAAAGATATATGATCGCCTAGGCGTGTATCACGCATGGCACATAACTGACTGACTGTTTGTAAATAGCAGGACAGAACAGGTTCTATAGCTTTGGATGGCAACAAGTCTACCGCTGAAAGAAATGACAACCAACTGTGGGAAAAAAAATCTGCATTGTCAATCATGTGTCGAAAGATACATGATCGCCTAAGCGAGTATCAAGCATGGAACATAGTGATTTTCCAAGCGTAGCTTGGATGTGACACAAGGCCGAAAGTATGGGGCACCCAGTGAGGATCGAACACAATACTCAGTCGTAATAGTTATAGCGAGACAAGCTTGCTAACCATTACACCGCCTCGAGGTGCCCATCACGTATGGCACATAACTGATGTAGGCGGTTTGCTGCCAGTATAGATTCTTGATTATTTCAATATTCTTCCCAAATATCTCAACATTGCTGAGAAGTTCCAGCACATCTTTCTGGTGTACCATATCAAACGCTTTTGCATAATCTATAAAACATAGGTACATTTTCTGTGTTTGTCTTGCTCTTCTGATAGCATTCTGAGCATAAATATCGCGTTCCTTTTTTTTTTCTTTCAGTGGTTTTGGCGAACCCGTAAGGTTCTGGTCTTAATTCCGCTCTGATTCTGCTGCGTACTGGGGCGCTTTAAGTATTTGTCATATCACTTGTAATATTTTTAGTTATTCACTAGCAGCATGGCACGGCGTTGCCCGTGCTTGTTTCAAAAATCGTACGACTCATACAGCAATCGCTATCACTTGACTTAAAATATTTTTGCCCGTCCTTGCCTTTAAAGGAGTGCCATTTGCCGTGCTGATGTTGCTACATGTCTTACTTCTTGCCTATCTCACACTGCGAATTTTTTCGAAGCTCTATACTAAACATTAAATCTGTTGCGAAAAAAGAACTAAACAAAATGAACACAAAACGATCAGCTTTAAAAAAGGACTCGTAACTGAAAAAAACGAATGTAAAAAGAATGTTAACAACAAATACTTTTTCACATCCAACCCAGTTCTGCGGAATCAGAATCAACATTGAGTTTAAGCAAACGACTGAGCCAATTGGAGTAAAGTGCCATGCAGATTTAAATTTTTCCCACTTGTGACGAATGCCGCTATCGATTTTTTTTGCATGCTAGCATGCTAGTTAACATTCGTGTCAGTCATCTGTTGGCTCTCACGCTGGCCAATAAGAATCTTCCTGCCTATTCATGGCAGCCAGCTATTGGCTCTCATTCTGGCCAGTGAAAAGCATGAAAAAATCGATTATTTCCACTATCGATGGGAGTTGGGAAATGCAAAGTCGGTGTTGGCCTTTCCGCTAACTTGGAGCATGTGCATGTAAATTTTGGTGCAAATCCGTCGAAAATTGCGACCGTGCATTCGTTACACACACACACGCGCGAACATCCTGCCTTTTATAGATAGAGATTCATATCTCTAATAGAAATTGTCATAGTCTTAGAAGGAGGAGAGATACAAAAACATTACGCATCGAAAGATAAGGAATGCAAAAGTTATGAGTCACTTGACATTCCACGTGATTTGCATAATTCCAGATTAAGATACGCATGCAAATGCCTCGTGCTAAAACATTGCATGAACCCTAGAGCCTTCATCTTGTCTTTTCAGAGTTGTTGATTGAAGTTTCAGAAGAGGAAAGTTTGGAGAACGTGATGAATATTGTAAAAATACCACAAAGAATGAGTCAGCATGGAATTTGATGCTCCATACTTTCGGCCTTGAGCCACATCTACGCTAATAAGTAGTGAGTTTGATCCTCACTGGGTGCCCCATACTTTTGGTCTTGTGTTATATTTAAGCTACGCTTAGAAAATCATTTGCGGCGCTTCGACATGGTATGATGTTTAGCAAGCTTGTCTCGATAGATCAATTACAACTGAGTAGTCAGTTCATCTTCACTGGGTGCTCCATGCTTTCGACCTTGTGCCACATTTAAACTGAGCTTAAAAAATCATCATATGTGTATCAACAAACGCGGTTTCCATTTCCTGATAAAGGTACTCATGTTGTTAAAAAAAAATTAAATTCTATGCGCATTCAAACATACTCTATTACCGTATTTGACGGCATATAACGCGCACTTTTTTTTTTACTAAAAATATCTTTTAAAATCCCCCTGCGTCTTATTTGCCATATGGAGGTTTAAAATTCGCAGTATTCGGCCGAAATTAGCTACCTGGCAACTCCTATTAGCTTAGACTTTAGAGTACCTTTCATATACCTATTGTCATTATTTAAAAGGCTATTATGCAGATTAAAAGTGATAATATTCATTATATTAATTTCATCACGTTTAATATTAGTAATTTGTTTCATTAAAATTATATGTAATAAATTCAAATTATATATTTGTATTTTTATTACATTAATATTTTTCTTGCAATAACTTCCGGTTGCATTGGTATGAATACAATGAGAATTTTTATATCCTAATTATTCCAATAAGACGCAGGTTGTACAGATCATATAAAGGAAAAGTTTTGACTGAATTTTAATGGTAACTGTATTGTTTTGCGCAATTGTAATAATTGCTTGATTTTTATTTTGTTTTCTTACCTTTGGATATAATAAAGTTTTTTATAGGCTTGTGTTCTTTTTTCCTATTATTTTTCGTTTAATTATAATCATGGCTTTTTTAACCAAAATATTACCTCATAAATACAGCATAGGCTGTACCACTTACTAATTACTTATTTTTTCTTGATTTGTCCTGCTAAAATTGGAGTGCGTCTTATATGCCATCAAATACGGTATGTGATTCCTTTTTTACGGCTTATCGACTCTTTGAAGGTTATTTAAAGCCAGAGAATATTTGTAAATTGTGAGATTTTTTTTATAGATAATATTGGTTTCGTGATGCCAGTTTTACTAATTAACCCATAGATGAGGGAGAAGAGGTGGGTTCATACCTTTCTCAGGGGGTATTTCCACGTAAGCGGATATAACGAACCCAACTGGAATTGGAACTCGGCTCTCCAGTTAACAATTCCGAGCTACGGATCCAAGGTTGCAGCATCTGGTATTTCGAAGTAGTTACCCATCTAGGTACTGACCAGGCACGACGTTGCTTAACTTCGATGATCGTACAGGAACCGGTGTTTCAACGGGACGTGGCCGTAAACTGCAAACGCATGCAAATATTTACTTGAATTTGTAAATTTTGAATTTATTAATATCACATGATAGCACTTGTTATTTTTATATATGATAATGTTAATATCAGCCGTTTCCTTATAAGGAAACATTCGGTATTCATTGACTGGCCAGCTTCTTAGTAATGTGGATTGAGATTTATAAAATCTTAAAGCAATTTTTCAGAAAAATACGTTTCTCAAGTCTAATAGCTGTTATCACTCTTACCTGTATTGATCGGCGTTTCCTTCCTAACCTTTTATTTGAAGTGGTGTGGAAAGTCAAAAGCGTGAATATATCATTATCTTTCCTTTGGGTTAAATTTGCTATCCATTTAAGCCGTTGCTGCGGTTGGAAGTCCTCAAGTGATGCAATTTCTTTTATTTGGTACAGTTCTTTCTGCGCCAGTTCACTAGGTTCAAATTAAAATGGTATTCACCAAGACCCTCAGGTTACAGTCGTACAATTTTTAGCCATTCGTCTTAGAAAGCAGTCTCCATCTAATGAGGCTGTTTATGAATATGACTCGAGTTTTCACGTTGATGTTTTGGTTACGTAGCAATTTGCGGTGTTCGGCGAAACTACACCGAGTGTCATCTGTTCTAATTAACCGAGCAGTACAGCTTTCTGTTGAAGTTTATAAAATCATTCTCTTAAAACAATTTTCAGGAAAATAGAATTTTTAATGGCAGTAGCTGTTATTGCCCTTTCCAGTATTGATGGGGGTTTCATTCCTAACCTTTTATTTCAAGTAGTGTGGAATTCCAACATCTTTATTATGTCATCATTTTCATTTCGAATTACATATGCTATCGATTTTAGTTGTTGCTGCTGTTGGTAGTCCCCAAGTGATGTTGTTTCTGTTATCTAGTACACTTCTTTGCAATTCTGTAGCGCCAGTCTACAATGCTCAAAGTAGGATGACCTTTACCAAAATACTCAGTGCTTCACTTGTTCAAAGCCTTTTGTAACCAATGATCTTAGAAATTGGGTTGTATACAGCTAACAGTTTTGGATATTTCTGAATGCGTTTGGCGACAAGCATGACATCCATATGAAAATCTTGCATTTAATGAGGCTATTTAAGAATATGTCACGGGTTTTCAGGTTGATGTTTTGGTTACGTAGCTATTTGCGGTGTTGGGCGAAACTATACTAAGCGCCATCTGTTCTATGTTCAATTTCCTTTTATTTTCTACTAATTTTTTTTATAACTGATCCATACGCCGAGGTATTTGAAGTATTTCGTATTTACTAACTCCACATCTGATTTTTTTTAGGACGGAATCAAGCTAGGTGCCATCACTGCCTTTTATTTCCAATTCCAGATTATAGTTTCGGAAAGGTTTATTTTGAGCTCTATTTCATGGAACACTTGATAAAGGATATTGATTTTTGTTCAATATAAGTGTTATCCCAACTACAAACACCTATGTCATTAGCATACATAGATAGATAATAAAGAGACTGAGATATCTATCTATCTATCTATATATATATATATATATATATATATATATATATATATATATATATATACAAGTATAGGATTGGTGTATACGGAATAAATTCCAATAACCAAAAACTACAATTCTTAAAAGAGTGCTAAATACAGAGTAGACCAAATATAATTATTTATTCGAAAATTATAACATAAATATGTTATAAAATCACTACAAAAATAGCCATTTTGTTTCAACACTTCTGATGTACACCAGAAGTGTTGAAACAAAATGGCTATTTTTGTAGTGATTTTATAACATATTTATGTTATAATTTTCGAATAAATAATTATATATATATATATATATATATATATATATATATATATATATATATATATATATATATATTCAGATAGAGTTTAACTGTGAAGAAAGAAACTGAATAAAAAAAAAAAAAAACAAAACGAGAAGAAAACATATACTTAAGCGACGGGTTTCGTCCCACTGGGCGCCCCATGATTTTAGCCTTGTGCCATATCTAAACTACTGTTAGAAAATGGCTAGTAAGCTTGTTGCGCTAGATAAGTTACGAGTGAATAGTCAGTTCGAACCTCACTGAGTGCTCAACACTTTTGGCTTTCTGTCACATCTCAGCTTAGAAAATTATTAGGGCATCTAACTCGCTAGAACAATTAAGGTGATTTTTCTAAGCGTGGCTTAGATGTAGCACAAGGTCGAAAGTATGAGTCACCTAATGAGGATCGAACTCACTATTCAGTCATAACTAGTCTATTAAGTTGGTGCAAAAATGATGTCGTTTTCTCACATAGTAACATATGTGAGAAAACGACATTATTTTTGCAGCAACCTAATACCAAGGCAAAGTTGCTAACCATTGCGTCACATCGAGATGCCCCTCGCTAAAACAGTAGTGGGTTCGATCCTCACTGGATGCCACATACTTTGGGCCTTGTACCACACATCCGTTTAGAAAAGCATCATATCTGTTTACTGTTCGAGGGAGTGCTAAACAATTTCCGCACCAGGCCAAATATATTTTATTTTATTTTATTCATTTTCATTTTTTTGCTTTTGGGGAATCTCTTCTTTTGAGTTCAGACCTCTCTCAGCAAGCCCTCGTCTGTATCACTTTGTTGATATCTGTCTACCTTGCTTTCTGTCTCTGTGGATTGAGATTTTTTACCAGACATACTTAATGATCAGCGTCCTAAAATTAGACATTTCTCACAACCACATGAAAGAGACGTCTTTCCTTTTCTCTCCCGTACTCTAAATATGAAAATATGCCTGAGTCACTTGAGTGCATTTCTTGGCCTCGTAAGTGCTCTGAAAATTACTTGCCGCTCACCGAAGTCGACATCAGGGAGAGGCCAAGCGAACTCTTCACTTTTGCTTTGTAGGATTTAGTTAGGACATTGCTACTAGAATTTCGACTTAGTCCTTCCTCATACTTCATCTTATTGATATATACATATACATATATATACATACATATATATATATATATATATATATATATATATATATATATATATATATATATATATATATATATATATATATATATATATATATATATATATATATATATATATATATATATATATATATATATATTAGTCTTTTTAATTCTTACTTTTCATTTACGTTGTTATTTTTTGTTTTTATCTTTATAGTTTTTAGTTGTTAGTTTCGTATTCTTTATGTTTAGACTTATTTTCATTGATGTCTTTTTTTATTCTATTTTGGTTTCGATCTCTTCATTTTTAATTCTTTTTTTTTTCATGTTTATGCCTTTCTTTCTTTTTAATATCTGTTTCATTCTTTATTTTTTAAATTCTTTTTTCTTCATTGAAAAGTTAATAATTCTTGTTTTTTCTTTCTTTTTAATATCTGTTTCATTCTTTATTTTTTAAATTCTTTTTTCTTCATTGAAAAGTTAATAATTCTTGTTTTTTCTTTCTTTTTAATATCTGTTTCATTCTTTTTTTTAAATTCTTTTTTCTTCATTGAAAAGTTAATAATTCTTGTTTTTTCTTTCTTTTTAATATCTGTTTCATTCTTTATTTTTTAAATTCTTTTTTCTTCATTGAAAAGTTAATAATTCTTGTTTTTTCTTTCTTTTTAATATCTGTTTCATTCTTTATTTTTTAAATTCTTTTTTCTTCATTGAAAAGTTAATAATTCTTGTTTTTTCTTTCTTTTTAATATCGATTTCATTCTTTATTTTTTAAAATTCTTTTTTCTTCATTGAAAAGTTAATAATTCTTGTTTTTTCTTTCTTTTTAAATTGATCTTTATCATCGTTAAATTTCTTAAATTTCATTCTTTTCAGGTTTTTTTTTTTATTATTTTTCATCCGTAAAAATTCTTCTTAATTCTTTTTTTTTTTCCTTTTTAGTTTATCATCGTTAAATTACTTAAATTTAATTCTTCATTTCTTTTTCATTCTTGTGCTTTCTCTTCATTGAAAGTTTATTCTTAATCCTTTTCGCCCTATGGGCTGGGCCTTCACAATACGCTGACTTAACCTCTGCAGAGTGCTAACCACCCCCCACACTGGCCTCAAAGAGGTGTCTTGGGTAAGACGATAAATTACATCCGACAGCAAGGCCTCTGATCAGGAGGCTTTCAGGAGCGTGGAACCACCTCTTAATTGCTGGTGTTCCCAGATCATCCCTTACCCAGGGTGGTAGCACCTGTTAGGGTCCCAGCTATCGGAAAGCTGTTAACCCATAAACTGGGGTCAAAACACTAGGAAAATAGGTTTTCATACCAGCAATACATTTTTAAAATAGAATACCAGCAATACATTAAAAAAAAAAATTACAAGCATTATATTTTAAAAAAATACTAGCAATATATTTTTGAAAAAATTATTACCAGCAATATATTACCAACAGTCCATTCTTGAAAAAAAATATTACCAGCAATACATTTTTGAAAAAAAAAAATATCAGCAATAAAAATCTTGTCTTTTGACCATTGAGGTTGATATACCGTAAAACAAATCAAACTTGACCAAACCAAACCTTAATTCTTTTTCTTCCTTTTTTTTTGTTTATCTTTACCATCGTTAAATTTATTAAACTTAATTCTTGTAATTTTTCTTCATTGAAAATTTTTTTTTACGGTTTATCAACCCGTTCTTGGATATTTAATCCCGAAACAAATTTTGGATTGCAAGATTAATTTTTAGCGACTGAACTAACAATTTTTGGAGAATAACAACAATTTTCCCAGAGAGAAGCGCAACTATTTAACCCTTAGCTGGGGGAGATGATAAGCCCTTGCCTTCCCCAAGGGTATTTGCGCCTAAATGAATATAACAAACCCGACTACAAATCGAACTCGGTTTTCTGATGTGTCATTTCTCACACTACCGTCATGTGGTCCTTATTTTGCAGAGGAACTTATAATATGGTATGACTTTCCAAACCCACCTAATACACAGAATCATCTTCCTCAGATGTTGACCAAATTTTTGGAATAGCTAAAAAGAATTTTGTTCACTCTACATTGTTGTAAACAATCTATTTTTCATCGCCACTAATAGTTCTTTACAAAAATAGGTCATTTTGGCTTGGACTGAGGATCGCAGATAGAGATGTTGCCAACTGAATATTTTTTTTCCGTTAAATTCTGACATATTCGAATGTCCTACCGATTCAGACTTGGAAGTGTTTTCAATGGCTTTAAAATGTGGAATATCGCTAAGATATCCGGGGTAATCATAAAAAACTGCAATGTCGTCGGAACATTCTCGGTTTCCCAGATCAATAGTTCTACTTCTGAACTTATCGACATTCACGAACAGTGCTCTCAACTATGATATGATTAATATATGATTATTATTTTTATTATAAGAGATTATAATATAAACATCTTGAAATCGCTACACAAAATCTTTCATGTTTCAATACTATGATTGTACTTCTTCAGGAGACTGGATATATATATATATATATATATATATATATATATATATATATATATATATATATATACAAGTATAGGATTGGTGTATACGGAATAAATTCCAATAACCAACAATTACTATTCTTAAAAGAGTGCTCAATACAGAGTAAAGCAGATATAATTATCTTATGGGACCTTACCCATAATAACATAATGGACTATTCTATACGTAATAAATACTGCGCTTCAAGAGGGAGCAGAGAGTTCATTCTGAAGTCTGGAGTGAAGTCCGTCAGGAGTCTGTCAGTCAGTCAGTCGAGTCAGAGGCAGTCCGAAACAGAGTCGTGTTCAGACAATTACTACTAAACCTGATTATTCGTACTAACACTTTCTACTTCTCTGTATATATTCCTGTCTGTAATATATCTGTGTTATTCCATATCCGTGTTCGAGTTCTTCTTTATTGGTTCTACCTTGGACCATCACCGTGGTACAAGGAACCGGACCATAACAAATTATTCATTTAAAAATTATAAAATAAATATGTTATAAAATCACTACAAAAATAGCCATTTTGTTTCAACACCTCCAGTGTCTTATCAAGTGATGATATATATATATATATATATATATATATATATATATATATATATATATATGTGTGTGTGTGTGTGTGTGTGTGTGTGTGTGTACTAATTTAAAAATATGGTTCTATCGCTACACAGGAATTACCATGTTTCAAAATCAAAAACTAAAATCTTCAATTTCGCCTGAAAATGAAACAGTACTAGGGACTTTAATTTAATTCTATAATTAAATTTGAAGCTTTTAGTTTCTGTTTTTTGAAACCTGTATAGAGATGGAACCATATTTTTAAATTAGTAAATTTGTAATATTTATGCTCTGCAGAATTCTGTTGAACACTTTTTTTAAAATTAAAAGTAATTAATAAGAACAGCGGATTATAAAGCATACTGTTCTTTCTCTTTTAAGTCATGGCAATTATGTGTGACAAATACTATCACCTATGTCGTTGGCATACCCCTTTCTTGAGAAGGAAATCACAATTATTTATTTTTGAGTCGGAATGACGTGGAAAAGGACAAGCAAAGACGCTGGAGGTTACCAAACATGTAGCGGTCAAAATGCAATTTATATTTGACGTAAAATATCACATAGTATAAAATACAAGACAGAACGTAATGATTCAAAACATAACTGAATTTATTAGTGTTGATGTACATGCATATAAGCTGAAGGTTTGAATGAGTTATGTCTCTTAGATTTGGAAATATTTGTACCTGAGCTCATAAAGATGAAGTAATTATTAAACTGAAGTATTAGAAGAATAAAGTTCCTGTTGCATGTTAGTAAATATGAATTGGTAAAGTTGGTAAGAGTTCAGAAGAGTTAAGGGTTCGTACTTGCGTGAATTGGTAATGTTCTTTAACGTCAGACTGCACGGTCTTGAAGATTACATCTTGGCAGCAATGAAGAGAAAACACAGAGAGAGCTTACACGTGTTTTGTTTATATAAGGTGGTGTACCACGTGACTGGCTCAAATCTTAGTGAGCCGGAAATTTCATTCCTCGCGTGCAGGATATCTGATTGGTCGGAATTGACCAATCAGCGAGCTAGTTTGGAGGAGATTAACCAATGAATGCTTGTCGCATGATTTGTATGTATGATGGTGATGATAATTACCACAAGATGCTTAGAAGATGCACACTTGTGTTGGGATCATTTTGGATATGAAAAATACTGGTAAGCCTTTGAAATTAGTCAGGAGATTGAAGAAAACTAGCGAACTTAGCATTAACAGTTCAGTATCAGAAAGAATTTCTGAATTTTTATGACGTACTCAGGATATATGCCACCACTGCTACCATTCCGATTAAAAGGTCACTGTCTCGAGCTAGAAGTTTTTTGTTGTCATAGACATTTTGCACATTTAAAAATATACCATTCCTCTGTGCATTGAATACTGTTGCCATATATGGACTGGTGCTTCTGCTATTCACCTCGGGGTTCTTGAAATCCAAAGAAGGATCCTGACTTGGTTTCTGTTGGTTTTCCCTTTTTTTTCTACGAATATTTTCATGGCGAAAATTTTCACTCCCTGCATGCTAGTGGTATTCCCCCTTGCTTCGGGTGAAATGATAAAAATAAAAATAAAATAAAATAAAAATAAAAAAGATCATAATTTTGGTTTCGGAAAAGATTATTTCCAATCCTATTTCTTAGAATCTTTGGTAGGTTTTTGATTTTCTGTTCAAGATTGTTCTTATCCCTACTATACCTATAACTTCAGCAAAGTCCCCTACCTCATTCATTGTCCCCGGGAGAGAAAGATTTACACCCTTTTCTAATCAGGGAATATGCTACCGGTTAATAATGAACGCGTGGAATAATGGATAGCGGCTCGGATTGAAGAATCAGAGAGCCGAGTTCGAATTCCAGTCGAATCCATTACATTCACTTACGTGCTAATACCCGTAGGAAAGGTATAAATCCTCTTCTCCTACCAGCTATGGGTAAATAGCAGGACAGACCGGGTTTTATAGCCTTGCATGGCAACTGGTCTACCACAGAAATAAATGGCAACCTACTGCGGGAAAAAATTTGCCTCTTCAGTCATGTATTAAAAAATACATGATCGCCTAAGCGTGTATGATGCATGGCACATAACTGACTATTTGTAAATAGCAGGACAGACCGGGTTCTGTAGCCTTAGAAGGCAACTGATCTACCGCAGAAAGAAATGGCAACCTACTGCGGGAAAAATCTGCCTCGTCAGTGATGTATTAAAAGATACATGATCGCCTAAGCGTTTATCACATAACTGACTAAAATTCACTTACGTGCGAATATCCTTGGGAAAGGTATGATTCTTCATATTCTACCCTCCATCTACGGGTAAATAACAGGACAGACCGGGTTCTGTAGCCTTGGATGGCAACAGGTCTACCGCAGAAAGAAAGATAGATGATTGCCTAAGCGTGTATCACCCTTGGCATATAACTGACTGATATGCGTTCACTTAGGACAGAGGTAACAATGTTGGCAGGTCGGCATCTCTTAGAGATTCTCGATTCATTATTGACTATCCATTCTGGGGTTAGTTGTCTTTCTTTTATAATTAAGATGGAAAAGTATGTTAGTTTCTTGTGATTTCCAGTTTGTTAGACTTTTTAAACACGTTCTCTTCACAGGTTTCTTCCGGTTTTTACTATTCTGTATGTTCAGTGCCTTCGTTATCCGTGGCGAATCATAGTTAAATTTTTTTTTTTCTCATCTGCTCAGATTTTATTCCAAAGCCCAACCATTTCTTGCTGAGTCGGTGCTAGTTCTACCTTGACTGTGTTCTTTCTGATTTGACACTATCGAGATATTTTTGAATATGCAATTATCTTTGAAAAATCGGCCTTTGTTCTTCGAATCACTATATACGGGAAGCTTTGGTCTGTTTTTTTTTTGTTTTTTTTTTTCGTTTTGTATTATTTTTTTCAATCTCATCAAAAATTCATTGTTTAACATTCATATCATTTTTCTTTATATGTCTTCCTCTGGTTCGCTTTATTTCACATTCATTGAATATTTTTTTAGTATTACTTCTTCGTCTTACTTTTCCACATATTATTATTACTATTTGTGTATGTTAGCTTTCCTGCTTTGTATGTTGATGTTACCAATGACACTGTTAGTAAAATTATTCATTCCTTTTCTCACGAGGCCCAGAGCTCTGATTACTATTGATTCAGTTGCAGTCTTCATTCTCCATGCCCTGTTAATCTCGATCTCTGGGCCCCTGTATTATTATTATTATTATTATTATTATTATTATTATTATTATTATTATTATTATTTGTGTGTTACTTTCCCTGCTTTGTATCCTGTAGGGCCGGGCCCAAACTATGGTCCTTAGGCCCTATAAGAGAATTGTCATTCAACTGATAACACTTTCCTTAGTATATGGGATGTTCCTAGTAGGTCGATCATCTGGGTACCATTGTATGTCGATGCTATCTGGGACACTGTTAGTAAAATTGTCCATTCCTTTTCTCACCCAGAGGCCCAGTGCTCCGATTACTACTGGTACAGTCTCAGTCTTCATTCCCTACATCCTGTTAATCTCAATCTCCAGGTCCTTGTATTTGGGCAATTTCTTGATAATTTTATTATTATTACCTTGGATTTTTTTTTGTATACACATTTCCTTCCGGGTCCCAACCAGAGACCTAATCTCAGAAATATCTTCATGGCATTTTTCATTGAACCCCCACCCAAAAAAAAACGATGATTATACACATTTTACATAGATAAAGCTCTTCGTAATGTGTGAGCTGTATTGTAAGTATAATTTTTTGTATTTCTGTAAGGCATGAGCGGCCAGGAATCGTATCAATGAGTCGATCGGAACCTTTTCCAATCGATCCGAGGGCTCCAACTGAAACAAAAATTCTTGATGTCCCCTTGTACCATATTTTTGAGATTTCCACGTCAAGATCCTTGTATTTTGATAGCTTTTTGAAGATGCATTCTCCTTTTAAAGAAAATAATAATTAAATATACCTTTTAATATATATAAACCGAGTGTTTACTCAATTGTGTGTATCCAGTAAAAATAATGCTTAAAGTGATAATATATATACATATATATGTATAATTATTTATTTAAAAATAGGCTCTACTTTTGTATCGAGCACTGTTTTTTAAAAATAATAACAAAAATACTAAAGAACTTTGGATTATTTATCTAACGAGTTCTTTCCTATTTTCTATATATTTTCACACACACACACACACACACACACATATATATATATACATATATATATATATATATATATATATATATATATATATGTTGTTTGGACTGTTGAACTCATTT